>BJKM01000499.1:0-550991 GCA_015082035.1 Chaenogobius annularis | reverse complement strand
TTTGTGGATCTGGAAAGGCTTTCGACCGTGTCCACGGGGTGCCCTTTGGGGGGTGCGCGGGTACGGGGTCCGGGGCCCTTTGCTCAGGGCTGTCGGTCCTGTATGACCGGAGCAGGAGCTGTGTTCGCATTGCCGCAGTAAGTCAGACCTGTTCCCAGTGCTGTTAGACTCCGCCAGGCTGCCCTTTGTCACCGGTTCTGTTCATTGTTTTTATGGACAGAATTTCTAGGCGCAGTCAGGGGTGGAGGGGGTCCGGTTTGGAGAGCACAGGATCTCATCTCTGCTGTTTGCAGATGATGTTTGTCCTGATGCTCCATCAAGCCTGGACTGCAAATGCTCTGGGACGGTTTGCAGCCGAGTGTGAAGCAGCTGGGATGAGAATCAGCACCTCCAAATCTGAGGCCATGGTTCTCGACCGAAAAAGTGGCTTGCCCTCCCAGGTGGGTGGGGAGTCCTTGCCCCAAGTGGAGGAGTTCAAGTATCTCGGGGGTCTTGTTCACGAGTGAGGGAAGGAGCGTGAGATTGACAGGTGGATCGCGTCTGCAGTGATGCGGTCGCTGCATCGGACCGTTGTGGTGAAGAAGGAGCTGAGTCGAAAGACAAAGCTCTCGATTTTACCGGTCAATCTACGTTCCTGCCCTCACCTTTGGTCATGAGCTTTGGGTAGTGACCGAAAAGGACAAGATCGCGGATACAAGCGGTCAAAATGAGTTTCCTCCGCAGGGTGGCTGGCGCTCCTTAGAGATAGGGTGAGGAGCTCAGCAACGGGAGGAGCTCGAGTAGAGCCACTGCTCCAGCTGAGGTGGCTCGGGCATCTGTTCCGGATGCCTCCTGGACGCCTCCTAGGGAGGTGTTTCGGGCATGTCCCACCGGAGGAGGCCCGGGGAAGACCGCAGGACACGCTGGAGGGACTATGTCTCTCGGCTGGCCTGGGAACGCCTCGGGATCCCCCCGGAGGAGTTGGAGGAAGTGTCTGGGGATAAGGAAGTCTGGGAGTCCCTGCTTAGACTGCTGCCCCCGCGACCCGGTCCCCGGATAAAGCGGAAGAAGATGGATGGATGGATGGATGGATGGACATTGGATCAGTTTTGGGAATGGAAATTTCTGGTTTGGTCCAATAAAATAGAACATCATCTGCGTAGCAATTCTATGTTCCATCCAATTAATTATAACATTGTGAATTGTTTTTGATTGGCTAAAACATTGGTCCAATGGTTCCAAGTACAGCGCAAATAGGAGGGGAGACCAGCCATAGCCTTGTCTCACCCCTCTTTCCAAAGTCAATAGATCCGTCAGATGACCATTGATTTTAATTCTTGACGTTGGACCATCATAAAGAGCCCCAATATTTATTTATAAAAGTTTCTATTTGAAATTTTTCTTGCACATTAAATAAATAAGTCCAGCTCACAGAATCCAGACCTTCTCAGGTCCAGACTTTCTTATTCCACTTTGTCTTGTGTGTGTATTTGGCTCATTGTGTGTAAAGATGGTCTGATGTTGTCTTGTGTTTGTCGTTTGCTCATAAATCCGGTCTGATCATTGTGGATCACATTTGGGAGGATTTGGTCCATTCTTTTGGACAGAATTGAGGTGTAGAAACGATAGTCCACATTCAGGACTGAGATGGGTCTATGTGAGGCACAGTCAAGTGGGTCCGTCCCCTCTTTAGGCCTTAAGGAGATGACGGCTTCTTTCACACTCGGAGGATCTGAGCTTTTTTTAAGGTTTCATCCGTATCCTTTTCTGCCTCAGCGGCGTGCCTGCCGTTTCCTGCTTCTCCCGCCTTCAGGCTCATCAACTTCCTTTTTGTCAAAGTGGGTACTGCTTTCACCTCAGCTCTCAGTGACGCCACGTCACGCAACATAAGGGCCACCTGTTGTAAAGTTATGTCCTCTCCTCCATCCGCACCACGTGTGTGTGTGGTCACACAGAGACGGAGAGACACAGAGACACAGAGACAGACACAGAGACGGAGACACACAGACACAGAGACACAGAGACAGACACAGAGATGGAGACACACACAGACACAGAGACAGACACAGAGACGGAGACACACACAGACACACAGACACAGAGACACACACAGAGACACAGAGACACACACAGACACAGAGACACACACAGACACAGAGACACACACAGACACAGAGACACACACAGACACAGAGACACACAGACACAGAGACACACAGAGACACACACAGACACAGAGACACAGAGACAGACACACAGACACAGAGACACACACACACACACACAGACACAGAGAGACACACAAAGACAGACACAGAGACAGACACACAGACAGACAGACAGAGACAGACACAGAGAAAGACACAGAGACAGACACACAGAGACAGACACAGAGACAGACACACAAAGAGACACACACACAGAGACACAAAAACAGACACAGAGACAGACACACATACACAGACACACAGACACAAAGACAGACACAGAGACACAGACACAGAGACACAGACACAGAGACACAGACACAAAGACAGACACAGTGACACAGAGACACAGAGACAGACACAGAGACAGACAGAGACACAGAGACAGACACAGAGACAGACACAGTGACACAGAGACACACAGACACAAAGACACAGAGACAGACACAGACAGACACAGAGACACAGAGAGACACAGTGACACAGAGACAGACACAAGACAGACACCGAGAAAGAGACAGACACAGAACGACAGACAGAGACAGACACAGAGACACAGAGACACAGAGGACACAGAGACAGAGCACAGAGACACAGAGACACAGACAACAGAGACACAGAGACACACACAAAGACAGACACAGGACACAGAGACAGACACAGAGACCACACAGCAGACAGAAGCAGAGACAAGAGACACAGAGACAGCACACAAAGACAGACACAGGACACAGAGACAGACACAGAGACAGACACAGACGAGACACAGACACAAAGAACAGACACAGTGACACCAGAGACAGAGCACAGTGACACAGAGACACAGACACGAGACAGACACAGAAGACACAGGCCAACGAGACAGACACAGACAGACAGAGACACAGAGACAGACACAGAGACAGACACAGAGACACACAGACACAAAAAACAGACACAGTGACAAGAGACAGACACAGTGACACAGAGACAGACACAGAGACAGACACAGAGACACAGGCCAAAGTGAAGTAGCTCAATCCTCAGAGAATGTTCCAGCCGTTTTTCACAAGCTTCCCATGACTCAACAGCTGCTGTGATCCTTACAAAAGCAGAGAGGGCTTTAATGTGGCGGGTCCGACCGCAGAACAATGCACTGGTTTGTCTAACGCATTTAATCAAAATAAACCGTTAGAATACTTTATATAACGGCACGGTCTCAGCACAGCAACAGTTGTCAGGGAACACAGGGGGAGGGGCCTAGAGGCGGAGCTTCTGATGATGAACTTCCAGAGGAAAGTCAAAAGGTCAAAAGGTCAGCGGACTCACCTGAAAGTTCAGACTTTTGTTGGGTCCACACTGTGGCTCCATAAACGAGTCGGAGCTGAACACAGACATGTTCTGAAAGAGACACAGAGTTTAGAACCGGACCAGACAGAACCTGAGCTGGGACCGACCTGCTGAGTACCTGAGCTGGGCCAAAGTCCAGGTGAGACCGGCTCTGGGCCTGGTGGTTCTGGGCCTGGTGGTTCTGGGCCTGGTGGCTCAGGGCGTGGTGGTTCCGGGCTTGGTGGTTCTGGACCTGGGCCTGATGGCTCTGGCCCTGGAGGTTCTGGGCCTGGTGGTTCTGGACCTGGGTCTGGTGGTTGCGTTGGCTCTGCTGGTGCGGGATCTGGTGATGCTGGCTCTGGTGGCCCTGGGCCTGATGGTTCTGGTGGTTGTGGCGGCTGGGGCTCTGCAGTGGCGCCCCCTGCAGGACAGGGCTGTTCAGAGGAGACTGATGATGCTGTCCTGTTGTACTGTGGGATTGTTGGTAATGGGGGTAGGGTGGGGGGGGCTCTCGGGGCATGGAAGGGTCCAGAGGAGGCCCCTGAAAGAGAACAGACATGATCAGAACCTGAGCCTGGTCTAGTCTTGGTCTAGTCCTGGTTTAGACCTTGTTTAGACCTTGTTTAGTCCTGGTTCAGACCTGGTTTAGACCAGGGGAAGTGGCCGGTTACCTGTGCAAGGGGTGGGGCTCCTCTCCGTTGCTCCGGCGACAAAGTCAGGGGGCTGATGGGGGCGGGACGTCGTCGTGGAGATGAGCAAAGGGAGGGGTTACTGAGGGATGACGACAAACCTGTGGACACAAGAAACCTGGTTTAAGCCTGGTTTAGAGCTAGTTTAGACCTGGTTTAGGCCTGGTTTGGGCCTGGTTCTTACCCATCTGCATCATGGCGTGTAACAGGTGGTTTAGGCCTGGTTCAGGCCTGGTTTGGGCCTGGTTTAGGCCTGGTTCAGGCCTGGTTTGGGCCTGGTTTGGGCCTGGTTTAGACCTGGTTTGGGCCTGGTTCTTACCCATCTGCATCATGGCGTGTAACAGGTGGTTCAGGCCTGGTTTAGGCCTGGTTCAGGCCTGGTTCAGGCCTGGTTTGGGCCTGGTTTAGGCCTGGTTTGGGCCTGGTTTAGACCTGGTTTGGGCCTGGTTCTTACCCATCTGCATCATGGCGTGTGGCAGGTGCTGGTGGCTGTAGTTCTCCTCAGAGTCGAGGGAAGGCCAAAGTGGAGATGGAAAGTGCAGCGAGGTCAGATCTGGGAGAGAACCTCCGCTGTTCAGAGCCGAGTTTAGACCCGAGTTCAGACTGGAGCCGAGTCCAGAGCCCAGACCAGAGTTCAGACCAGAGTTCAGACCAGAGCCAAGACAGGGTTGGTACTGAGCCACACTCATGTTCTGGTCCGGAGACGGGAAAATACTGAAGACAAAACAGAAGAAGAGTTCTTTGTGACATAAAAGTAATACCAGTTTTTCTTAACTGGAACTCTTGAGCGGAACTCTTGAGCGGAACTCTTGAGCGGAACTCTTGAGCGGAACTCTTGAGCGGAACTCTTGAGCGGAACTCTTGAGCTATCTGACGAGATGAGAGTCCAAAAGGCCAATAAGATCAGAAGACGCGGCGCGTAAAGCTGTTTACCACTTTGACGCGTCTAAATGGAAAGTTGGCTAGAAGAATATGACAATCAGAAAGTACTACGTCACTTCCTTAGCATGCTAGGAAGCTAAAAGAGTTAAGACTGAAGGTGTCTAAAGGGCTGTGCCAGACTGAAAGTGTTTGTGACGGACACGTGTCGGACGAGCTTTATTTGTGATATTTATTTAAGAAGTTACTTCAGTAAAAATACAAGTAGATACAGTTTTTCTGTGGATTATTATGGACAGAACGAGTACAGCTGCTGATGGACTGAACCCCGTCAGAACCGGAAAAGATCAGGTCACAAATGTGTAATAGTCTTGGTAATTGCTCACTGGGCGCGTCATTCAATGCAAACGACATGATGAGAACATGATCTTTAAAATGATGAGCGAACAGTCCGTGTAAAGTCCGGTTTTAGCCCGCGCGTGGGCTGGCGACTGGTAAGACGCCAAACGTAGGCCAGGTCAGATAATGAGGCATCATTAGCATTAGCATTAGCATTAGCATTAGCATTAGCATTAGCATTAGCATTAGCATGAACAGAAACGTCCAGAATGAGACACATGGAAGTCTTACTTGATCCCAGGCACTTCACAGGACTTAGGTCTTGAGGCCAAAGACTGAACCTGAAAAACAAAGAACATTCAGCTGCGCAGAGATCAAACATCACCATGGAGACGGAAAAGAGCTGCTGAAGGACAGACCTTTGTGTCCCAGATCTGTTTGGGCAGCGGGCGAGTCTCCATCAGGGCGTCTTCAGAGAGCGAAGGGAACGAGAAGACTGAGGCACACACAGGCACGCCACGCGGGCACGCCACAGGCACGCAAAGTCAGCATGAGAAATATACTGACACAGGGACTGACACAGGGACTGACACAGAGGACTGACACAGAGGACTGACACAGGGACTGACACAGGGACTGACACAGAGGACTGACACCGGGGACTACACAGGGGACTGACACAGGGGACTGACACGGGGGACTACACAGGGGACTGACACAGGGGACTGACACAGGGACTGAACACAGAGGACTGACAACGGAGGACTGACACGGGGGACTACACAGGGGACTGACACAAGGGGACTGACACAGGGACTGACACAGAGGACTGACACAGAGGACTGACACGCCGGGACTAACACAGAGGACTGACACCAGGGGACTACACGGGGACTGAGGGGACTGACACAGGGGACTGACACAGGGAGACATGATGCACAGGGACACGTCGACACAGGGGACTGACAGTAGAGGACTGACACAGGGACTGACACAGGGACTGAACACGGGACTGGGGACTACACAGAGAGATGACACAGGGGACTACACAGGGGACTGACAAGGGGACTGACACAGGGACTGACACGGGGGACTGAACAGGGGACTGACAAGGGGACTGACACAGGGGAGGACCGGACTGAACAGGGACGACAGGGGACTGACACAGGGACTTGACACAGAGGACTGACACACGGGGACTGACACAGGGGACTGACACAGAGGACTGACACAGAGGACTGACCACAGGGGACTGACACGGCGGACTGAACGCGGGGGACTGACACAGGGGAATGACAACAGGGGACTGACACAGGGGACTGACACAGAGGACTGACACAGAGGACTGGACACAGGGGAACTGACACAGGGGACTGACACAGGGGCTGACACGGGGACTGACACAGGGGACTGAACAGGGGACTGACAGGGGACTGACACAGGGGACTGACCACAGTGGACTGAACACAGGGGACTGACAGTGGACGACACGGGACTGACACAGGGAGACTGACACAGTGGACTGACACGGGGACTGACACAGGGGACTGACACAGGGGACTGACACAGGGGACTGACACAGGGGACTGACACAGGGGACTGCACGGGGACTGACACTGACACAGGGGACTGACACAGGGGACTGACACAGGGGACTGACACAGGGGACTTGACACAGGGGACTGGACTGACACAGTGGACTGACACGGGGCTAACACAGTGGACTGACACGGGGACTGACAACAGGGGACTGACACGGGGACTGACACAGTGGACTGACACGGGGACTGACACAGTGGACTGACACAGTGGACTGACACGGGGACTGACACAGTGGACTGACACAGGGGACTAACACAGTGGACTGACACGGGGACTGACACAGTGGACTGACACAGGGACTGACACAGGGGACTGACACAGGGGACTGACACAGGGGATGACACAAACTCACCATCTGCAGGGCCGTCCTCAGCCTCGTTCAAACTCGCTTGTAAAACAAACTATATTAAGACTGATTTATATTAAATTAAATTCATGGCATATTGTGAAAAATAACTAGGCCTCTTATAGTACTATTTATGTTATAATATATAATAAACTATGAACACACTTTCAGACCTTAACAGTTTTTGCGTGTGCTCTTACTGTTCCTCTGCGGGGCTCGGTTCAGAGCCCGACTCTGGTTCTGGTTCGGTCCGAATCCGTCTGGAGGATTTGTGACGCTGGTGTGAAGCGCCGAGTCCGAGTTTGTCCTGAAACAGTCCAAACAAGCAAAGACAAACGAACGGTTCATTCAAACTCCTCCTGACCAATGAGGAGACAGCGCCCTCTACTGACAGAAGAGAAGAAGAGAGTATTGATCCTGCAGGAGACAGCGCCCTCTACTGACAGAAGAGAAGAAGAGCGTATTGATCCTGCAGGAGACAGCGCCCTCTACTGACAGAAGAGAAGAAGAGAGTATTGATCCTGCAGGAGACAGCGCCCTCTACTGACAGAAGAGAAGAAGAGAGTATTGATCCTGCAGGAGACAGCGCCCTCTACTGTCAGAAGAGAAGAAGAGAGTATTGATCCTGCAGGAGACAGGCCCTCTACTGACAGAAGAGAAGAAGAGCGTATTGATCCTGCAGGAGACAGCGCCCTCTACTGACAGAAGAGAAGAAGAGAGTATTGATCCTGCAGGACACAGCGCCCTCTACTGTCAGAAGAGAAGAAGAGAGTATTGATCCTGCAGGAGACAGTGCCCTCTACTGACAGAAGAGAAGAAGAGCGTATTGATCCTGCAGGAAACAGCGCCCTCTACTGACAGAAAAGAAGAAGAGAGTGTTCATCCTGGAGGAGACAGCGCCCTCTACTGACAGAAGAGAAGAAGAGTGTTCGTCCTGCAGGAGACAGCGCCCTCTACTGACAGAAGAGAAGAAGAGCGTATTGATCCTGCAGGACACAGCGCCCTCTACTGACAGAAAAGAAGAAGAGAGTGTTCATCCTGGAGGAGACAGCGCCCTCTACTGACAGAAGAGAAGAAGAGTGTTCGTCCTGCAGGAGACAGCGCCCTCTACTGACAAGAAGAGAAGAAGAGCGTATTGATCCTGCAGGACACAGCGCCCTCTACTGACAGAAAAGAAGAAGAGAGTGTTTACATCCTGGAGGAGACAGCGCCCTCTACTGACAGAAGAGAAGAAGAGTGTTCGTCCTGCAGGAGACAGCGCCCTCTACTGACAGAAGAGAAGAAGAGTGTTCGTCCTGCAGGAGACAGCGCCCTCTACTGACAGAAGAGAAGAAGAGCGTATTGATCCTGCAGGACACAGCGCCTCTACTGAACAGAAAAGAAGAAGAGAGTGTTCATCCTGGAGGAGACAGCGCCCTCTACTGACAGAAGAGAAGAAGAGTGTTCGTCCTGCAGGAGACAGCGCCCTCTACTGACAGAAGAGAAGAAGAGTGTTCGTCCTGCAGGAGACAGCGCCCTCTACTGACAGAAGAGAAGAAGAGAGTATTGATCCTGCAGGAGACAGCGCCCTCTAACTGTCAGAAGAGAAGAGAGAGTATTAATCCTGCAGGAGACAGCGCCCTCTACTGACAGAAGAGAAGAAGAGCGTATTGATCCTGCAGGACACAGCGCCCTCTACTGACAGAAAAGAAGAAGAGAGTGTTCATCCCTGGAGGAGACAGCGCCTCTACTGACAGAAGAGAAGAAGAGTGTTCGTCCTGCAGGAGACAGCGCCCTCTACTGACAGAAGAGAAGAAGAGTGTTCGTCCTGCAGAGACTGTTCGCAGAGAGAAGAGGTCCTGCAGGAGACAGCGCCCTCTACTGACAGAAGAGAAGAAGAGTGTTCGTCCTGCAGGAGACAGTGCCCTCTACTGACAGAAGAGAAGAAGAGCGTATTGATCCTGCAGGACACACAGCGCCCTCTACTGACAGAAAAGAAGAAGAGAGTGTTCATCCTGGAGGAGACAGCGCCCTCTACTGACAGAAGAGAAGAAGAGTGTTCGTCCTGCAGGAGACAGCGCCCTCTACTGACAGAAGAGAAGAAGAGTGTTCGTCCTGCAGGAGACAGCGCCCTCTACTGACAGAAGAGAAGAAGAGTGTTCGTCCTGCAGGAGACAGCGCCCTCTACTGACAGAAGAGAAGATGAGTGTTCGTCCTGCAGGAGACAGCGCCCTCTACTGACAGAAGAGAAGATGAGTGTTCGTCCTGCAGGAGACAGCGCCCTCTACTGACAGAAGAGAAGAAGAGTGTTCGACCTGCAGGAGACAGCGCCCTCTACTGACAGAAGAGAAGAAGAGTGTTCGTCCTGCAGGAGACAGCGCCCTCTACTGACAGAAGAGAAGAAGAGTGTTCGTCCTGCAGGAGACAGCGCCCTCTACTGACAGAAAGCTCTGAGAAACCAGCTCTGTTTGGTTTCGCCTTACACATTGTGATCATGTTCATACGTTTGTTTAGTCCAGGGCCTAGCTAGTGTTTTTAGCCGCGTGTCGTCATGTGAGCGTCGGGGCGTGTCCTGAGGAGCGTTCTGAGGAGCGTCGGGGCGTGTCCTGAGGAGCGTTCTGAGGAGCGTCGGGGCGTGTCCTGAGGAGCGTTCTGAGGAGCGTCGGGGCGTGTCCTGAGGAGCGTTCTGAGGAGCGTCGGGCGTGTCCTGAGGAGCGTTCTGAGGAGCGTCGGGGCGTGTCCTGAGGAGCGTTCTGAGGAGCGTCGGGGCGTGTCCTGAGGAGCGTTCTGAGGAGCGTCGGGGCGTGTCCTGAGGAGCGTTCTGAGGAGCGTCGGGGCGTGTTCGGAGTGTCAGGTCCAGAGAGACGGCCTGCTGTGATTGGTTCAAACGTATGAAGTTTATGGTGAAGAGTATGATGAAGTAAAATATCACACTTTGGGCCAGTTTATTCACCTACAGTTTCAGCTCCGCTGCCCTAGGACCACCTCTGGGGGAAGTATGGAGCTGGAGCACCTCCTCTGATGAAGGAGGTACTTATATTTCATATTTGAGTTCTCCCGTGTCTGCTTATTCTGGTCACATGTTCTTCTCCTTCTTCCACTCCTCTCTGGAGTTCTCCTGTTTCAGACTCTGCTGATGCTGGAGATCCAGATGCTCCTCAATTGCCTGAGGAACACGCTACTCTAGATGAACGCTCCTCATCTGCCTGGATGAACTGTCTCTAGATGAACCTCCCTCACTCCTCCTGATGGTTCAGTCTGTGGGAGGAGGATCTCTCCTTCTTTGTGGTTCTCCTGCAGGTTTCTACTTTCTCGCGCTCTTCCTCACACACACAGGGGGCGCTCTTCCTCACACACACAGGGGGCGCAGTCTAACCTTAACACTTTGATTGGGCAAATCAATAATTACAAAAATAAATGTCAATGGAGAAGTTTGGGGTGCACGGTGGCAGAGCAATTAGAGCTCTCGCCTCCCAAGAAGGAAATGGTGGGTTCAATTCCTGGGTGAACATCACATGATCTCTCTGGGTGTAGTCTGCATGTTCTCCCCGTGTTACGATGGGTTCTCTCCGGGTTCTCCGGCTTCGTCCAAAGACATGCATGTGTCAGGTCAATTGGCCCGTGTCTATGTCTCTGTGTTAACCCTGCCACGAGCTGGCCACTGTCCAGGGTGTACCCGCCTAAGGCCCAGGGTACCCCGCTAAGGCCCAGGGTGTACCCGCCTAAGGCCTAAGGCCCAGGGTGTACCCCGCCTAAGGCCCAGGGTGTACCCCGCCTAAGGCCGCCTAAGGGCCCAGGGTGTACCCGCCTAAGGCCCAGGGTGTACCCCGCCTAAGGCCCAGGGTGTACCCCGCCTAAGGCCCAGGGTACCCCCCGCCTAAGGCCGCCTAAGGCCCAGGGTGTACCCCGCCTAAGGCCCAAAGGCACTGGGATAGGCTCCAGTGACCCGCGACCCTTAATGGGAAAAAGCGGTAGAAAATGAATGAATGAATGGAGAAGTCAACTTATTACCATGGCAACCAGTTCACGCGTGTCCCTCCCTCCCTAACAGGAGGATTCATGTGTCATCAAACGGCCAATGGGACATGAATGAATGAAATGCAGTTTTGTTGCAGCTGAAAAAACATGATCCTTTGAACAATTCTGTTTGACTCTTCACTCTATGAAATATGGTGTGGTGAATATGGTGTGGTGAATATGTGTGGTGAATATGGTGTGGTGATGGTGTGGTGAAATGGTGTGGTGAATTATGGTGTGGTGTATATGGTGGTGATATGGTGTGGGTGAATATGGTTGGTGAATGGTGTGGTGAATATGGTGTGGTGAATATGGTGTGGTGAATATGGTGTGGTGAATAGTGGTGTGGTGTATATGGTGTGGTGAATATGGTGTGGTGAATATGGTGTGGTGAATATGGTGTGGTGAATATGGTGATATGGTGAATATGATGATGATGTCAGCACAAACCTCTGGAACATTCTGATCCCTCAAAATCACAATCCACATGTTTACTTTCCTCGCAGATCAGGCTAGTTTTAGAGTGAAACAGAGCTGGTGTCACAGACTGCCCCCTAGTGGACACGCTGAAGAACACACAGACAGAGGTCAGATCGCCCCTGGTGGACACTCTGAAGAACACAGAGCAGAGGTCAGAGTGCCCCTGGTGGACACGCTGAAGAACACAGCGCAGAGGTCAGAGGGCCCCTGGTGGACACGCTGAAGAACACAGAGCAGAGGTCAGAGCGCCCCTGGTGGACACGCTGTAGAACACACAAAGCAGAGGTCAGAGCGCCCCTGGTGGACACGCTGAAGAACACAGAGCAGAGGTCAGAGCGCCCCTGGTGGACACGCTGAAGAACACAGAGCAGAGGTCAGAGCGCCCCTGGTGGACACGCAGTAGAACACGAGAGCAGAGGGTCAGAGCGCCCCTGGTGGACACGCTGAAGAACACACAGAGCAGAGAGGTCAGAGCGCCCCTGGTGGACACGCTGAAGAAACACAGAGAAGAGGTCAGAGCGCCCCTGTGTGGACACGCTGAAGAACACACAGAGACAGAGGTCAGAGCGCCCCTGGTGGACACGCTGAAGAACACACAGAGCAGAGGTCAGAGCACCCCTGGTGGACACGCTGAAGAACACACAGAGCAGAGGTCAGAGCGCCCCTGGTGGACACGCTGAAGAACACACAGAGCAGAGGTCAGAAGTCAGAGGTCAGAAGTCACCTGTTGAGCTGAGACATTAATCTAAATCCAGGTCGTTTGTCGTCCATCCACGAAGAGCCAGGGTCCCTTTAACACACAAGCATGCCACATTATGGCGAGGCAACAGGTTTGAGATTCGGAGTGCACAGACTTGGTGCTTGTGTGAAGGACATAAAAACCTGGATGACACTTCATTATCTGCTTCTGAACCCTGAAAAAACCCACGTCATCGTACTAGGCCCTAATCATCTACGAGACCCTTTATCTGAGCAGATGGTCCCACTGGACCACGTCAGTGTGGCCTCCAGCTCCACTGGAAGAAACCTTGGAGTCTGATTGGACCAGGAGCTCTCATTCAAAGCTCACATAAATCAAGCCTGTCAAACAGCCTATTTCCAACGGCTGAATAGACAAATCTGGCCTAAAAGTGATTCTGAAAAATCCATGTGTTTGTAACATCTAGATTAGACTCCTGTAACTCCTGCTGCAGCGTGTCCTAAAAGCTCCATGAAAAGCTTGGACGGAAATTAACAAATCTCTGCAGTCTGTTTTTGACATCTCCCTCTGAACTGTAGAACTCTGTACTCGGGCCTTAGAACTCCTGACATGGACACAAGACATGGATACCTTTGGAACGTACTTTTGGTGACAGGAAAAAAGGCCGTCACAAAGAAATGGACGACACAAACATCACCAACGATCAAGGACTGGACTGGAGATAGGGACAGACATCAGGCGAATGGAACAAATGAAAATAAAGAAATCGCGCTCAGCCTGAAAATGGACTCAATGGGACTTTTCTTTTGGACCTTGTGTGCCTTCGATTTTCTTTTCTTTGGATGCTTTATTCTTCTTAAACCTTGTTTTCAGATTTACCCATTTATTTAGGTTTGTTTCTCCGGTTCTGCCCCGTTTGTGTTTTTTTCTCCTTTTTTTCCCCTTTTGGGTCCAGTGGAAAACGACAAACTGTAGCCTGGTTTAGGCCTGGTGTATACCTGTTTCTCTTTTGTGGGTTAAACCTTTCTCGGATTCTAAATACTGGCTGTTGTTTTGTCGTGTCCCTGAAGTCCGAGCTCTGATGTTTCTCTGGAGACTCAAGTCTTGGACCGAGTCTGTGGGAACGAAGGAGCAGACAGCGTGAGAACGTCCTGAACCTGGGAAAATGCAGACTAAAAACATCTGCAGTGTAAAAACATGTGAAGGATCACCAGCGTCACATCAGAGCCTTTGAGGTGGACCAAATTTCAACAGATGGAAAAAACAAATCGTAAAGGCTGCAATTTTTGAGGTGACAGACTCTTCGTCACACAGGGCAAACATAAGAGGGGCGTGGCCTCTGAACAGAGTTTTGAACACAAAGATAAAGATGGACGATTGGAACTGGTCAAAGGAACTATTCATGGGAATGACCTAAGCCCAACACCTAAACCAATATCCCATTAACATAAAAGTATGCTGTATATGCTCCACCAGGGGGCGACCACACTTTCTATTCTGAAGCTGTGGATCTGATGCAAACCACTCTGAGGGAACCCTGTGGCGGAGACTGGAACTGACATGTTCAGCCGACATTGGACGTCTCGAGCTCACGAAGTTCTGGTGAAACTATAAATACATTTAGTAAATGAATACATGATGTCGGGCTGATCGATATCTGGAGAGAGATGAATCCTAATGTCTCCAACATACTCATGTATTATCTACCCCACAGAAGGTCTGGACTAGAAGAGACTACTTTAAGGTTCAACAGAGTCAGGTCCAAACTACAGAGGCCGACACAGGTCCAATAGATCTAAGTGCTCATGGTCCTGTTGACATCACTGTAGATCTGGAAACAGGAAACAAAACACACTTTGAGAGATGTAACGCTCGTCGACTCAATGAGCCACAGTTTGTACAAATGAAGAACAAAGGACTTTGAGACGTTTGAAGAGGAAAACCACAATGTGAAGTTTCTCCAGCCGTTTCTCTGGCTGCAGCTAAGGCCGTTTGGAGGGGCAGCGTCATTGCTGTCGCCTCAGACAAAAAGAAACAAAGGCAGAACAAACTGAAGCTGTTGAAGCTGAACATGTGGAAACAAGGATCCTCAATGTTAAAGGTCATTAAGAAGACAAAGTGTGCGATTAATGACCTGAACTCACAGGAAATAATAATTAATGAACTTCACCTCACAATTATTAGCTCGGAAGCTTAAGAAACAACAGCCAGAAAGAACCATTTAATACGAGAGAAAAATAATGTCATTTTGAACCAAACAAGACCAAATTACAATCAACGTTTGAATCCTTTTAAAAAGTTTTTCACCAAATATCAGGAAACAAAGAAGAAAAATACACATTTTTTGGACACTCAATTTACCCGCCATGACCGAAGAGCAAAACAAAAAATTAAGGGCTGAAAAAACAACTACTGAAATTCAAAGTGCAATCAAGTGGGAGCCCTCCATCAGCTCCTCATCAAGAAGGCCCAGCAGAGGATGTCTTCCTGCAGCAGCTGAGGAAAGCCAAGCTTCAGTGCACTACAGCCCCTCTGCTGGAGCCACAGCCAGGGACAAACAGACACTACAAGCGCCCTCTGCTGGAGCCACAGCCAGGGACAAACAGAGACTACAGCGCCTCTTTGCTGAGAAGGTGATCGGCTTGCAGACTTCCATCTCTGCAGGCGCTGTTCTACGTCTCCAGGGCTCTGGGACGAGCAGGTGGGATACAGCTGACCCTTCAGAGAAGAATAGTTTCTTTCCCTCTGCTGCTGGACTCATGAACACTTCTTAATCTTCCTCCCACTTTAACTATAATCCAATCACTGTCACTTTCTGCATTAAAACTGTAATCTTGTGTACATAGTAATGCTATTATATATCTTATGTCATTTTAAATTGTTTAACGCCTTTGGATTGAATATTTATGTTTTTATATTATTGATCAGTGTTTGATGTTGCACCTTCCTATGTTTTGTGAATTCTGTTAATTGACAATGGCAATAAGTCTTTCTGGAAAATCGCGGCCCTCGTGAGAAAAGTTTGGACACCTAACTGAAATATGTAGGTGTGGTCTATTATAAAGAACTATCAACACTCTTAGAGATAAACTACACTCCTCTTTCTCCATTTAAAGAAAGATCTTGAAAGATGGACTCTGATCCCAGACTTAAGTCTAAGTCAAAGGACTGAAACTATAAACATGAATGTCTCGCCAGATTTCTCTCTCTGTTCCAGACTCTCCCAATTTCAATGGAAAACATCCTGAGTAATGTTGTGCCGGGGGTTCCTGTGCAGGCCTTACTGGCCACATGAAGAGCTTGGGTCATGAGGAGGAAGTGAAGAATCCCTGGGTCAAACCTGTGCTTACGACATGGAAGGAGCTGATCACAACATACATAACTAAACAAGAGGTTCAGATCTTTAAACTGGTCGGCTTCAGACCAAGGTTTTGGACCAAAACAGAACTGACCTGAGACTCAAGGTCTGGCATTAAAATGGTGGTCTGGATTACAAAAGGTCTAAAGGTTTTTCACCAGATTGTAAAAGAGAATCACATGAAAAGCTCTGAAATGTTGAAAGAATCCTTTGACTTGGAGAAACAGGACTTTTATAGGTTTTTTCAAATAAGGATTTATTATAACCAAGACATGAAACAAAGTCCTGACCATTGAAACCCTCTGAGATGTTTATCAAGGATTATGAAGCAGAACTTTCAAGCCAGAAAGACACATCCGAACGAGGCAGCTTCAGTACACCAAATCAAAGTGCTCATTATTCACAGGGAAATGCCACTATTGGAGAAACAGCACCACCAAGAGGCAAACCACTATCACGTATTCTGGGACTGTCCTGTTGCTGTTACTGTTTCCCTCTGAACTTTAGAATTCTGTACTTGGGCCTCAGAACTCCTGCCATGGACACAATAAATGGATACCTTTAGAATGTACTTCCAAAGGTATCCATAGGAACAGACATCAGACAAATGACATTCAGGCTTAATTTGGAAATGGACAAATTTGACAAACTTTGGCTACTTAAATGTAGGGACTTTAAAAAAAATAAAATTATGTTTTGTCATATTGTGTCATTATTATTTATGAATAAAAATAATCATATTTTTGTTTTACTCCATTGTCAAGATCTTTTTTTATCCTTTTTAAATAAAGCGTCATGTGATCGATCACATGTCCAAATAGGAGAAAAAGGAGTTTTGTTCGTGGTTCTCTCCCGACCTCCTGGTCTCTATTCAGAGTCTTTATCACAGTTCTCTGAGTTTATATCAAACTTAGTTTTGGACAGGGATAGAATAGTGATAGCTGGAGATTTCAATATCCACGTGAACGATAACTCTCTCAGTAATTCTTTCAACGCCCTGTTAGATAGCATTGGTTTTGCTACACGACATCCTGTCGTGTGACCCTGTCGTGTGACCCTGTCGTGTGACCCTGTCGTGTGACCCTGTCGTGTGACCCTGTCGTGTGACCCTGTCGTGTGATCCTGCTGAGAACAGCTTTAGTCCCAGTGTAAGTCATTAATTTGTCGACTCGACCATGAATTCTCTGAACTGTGCTCTTGATGTTGCAGCTCCGTTAATCCATCTAGATTAGACTACTGTAACGCCCTGCTCGAAGCGTGTCCTAAAAGCGCCATAAAAAGCTTTCAGCTGGTTCTCCTGTGTCTGTTCATTGCTGGTCACATGTTCTTCTCCTTCTTCCACTCCTCTTGAGGAGTGCTACTGTTTAAGACACTGCTGATGCTGACCTGGAGATCCAGATGCTCCTCATCCTGGAGGAAAGCTCTTTACTCGAGATGAACGCCTCTTCATCTGCCTGGATGAACTGTCTCTAGATGAAGCTCCCTCTCTCCTCCTGATGGTTCTAGCACCACAGTCCATCTGGTATGTATAATGGAAGGCTGCAGAATGTCCCAACATCATCCATTTGCTAATTTCCTATGAACATTGTCCAATCTGTTTTTCTGTTGCTCTTTGAGACAACTGCTGTTGTGGACATTACAAACATAAATGAAATGGTTCAGGAGTGGCTCAGGTGTAGTAGGTGTGGCACTGGTGGGGCTCAGGTGTGATGGGTGTGTGGCTCTGGTGTAGTGGGTGTGGCTCAGGTGTAGTGGGTGTGGCTCAGGTGTAGTGGGTGTGGCTCAAGTGTGGTGGGTGTGGCTCAAGTGTAGTGGGTGTGGCTCAAGTGTAGTGGGTGTGGCTCAAGTGTAGTGGGTGTGGCTCAAGTGTAGTGGGTGTGGCTCAGGTGTGGTGCACGTGGTTACCTTCTCCAGGTGTGGTCGGGGGGCGGGGACAGGTAAACTTGTCCATACGGAGACAAAGCGTCAGAGTGGAACCAGGTTAAGGGACAAAATCACACAGAACAGACTCCACAAAGAGCGTCACGTTTGGCACTTTAAACTCTCTTGTTTAATACGAGTACAAAGTGGAACACAGGACAATTCTATTGGGACCTCTGCTGCACTCAGGAACTGATCTGATTTAGATCGTGGCTCATTTGTTCTGTGCATCGTTGACTAAGACGGGGCCATACCAAACTACACTGCAGGAGAACTGCTGCAGGTGCTGAGCCTTCACCACTGAAACCCGACTTCTCGTTTCTGAAACAACCACATGGAACGGAAGAGATCTCCGTGTTTGAGAAGGGTCAACTCCTTGGCATCGAGCAGAGAAAACATTTGGCCCAAACCTATGACATGACAGTTCAAACTGATTCTTACATGTCTGTGCTGTGATTCTTTTGCCCAGGATGCCCCGCCCTGCCTTGTACTCGTTCCAGGAGAACAGTCAGGGCTGTGAACTGTCCCTTATCTTTGATGGACTGTTGCCTCCTCTGGAAATCTGTCACATGGATCTGGATCCCTTTGTTTGGACCGGTTCAGTGTCGGAACCATAGGAACGTTCAGATTCACACGAGGGAGAGCTTGTACACAGAATTAAACTCTTTACTTTGGAGAAAAGACAACTCTGTTCTATCTACTTTATTTCTTGATGATCGTTTGAAGAGAAATTCCTCAAGAAAGAAGAAGCAGAAACTAATCTACTACAGAGAAAGAACGGTTCATTACAGAACCATATTTGTAATGACTTTCCACGAGCTGTTAAGATGAATTGCAATTGGAATAAATGCAGTAAGAAAATTGCAAAGACATTTTTGTTTGCAACAGTTTCCTCCACAAAGGCATCCTCTTATCCGCCTGAAGCATGCCCACACTGTAGTTCAGACCGACACCAGCGTAACCTGGTGCAGTGAAGGATATGTGTCGGTGTTTGTCTGCGCTCCGGCGGTGAGTGTGCGGTGAGCTGATCCTGGGTCTGTGCACTCGCTCCACCAAACCATGATGCCGCGTTCCCCTGGGGTCCAGGGTCTGAGGGAACGACGCCTAGAGAGAAGATCCAACGATATGACACAGGTTTAGGACAGTCCGAGGAGGGAGGTTATAACAGTGCAGTCGAGGAGGGAGGTTTACAGGCAATACAGGTTCAGGACAGTCCGAGGAGGGAGGTTATAACAGTGCAATACAAGGTTCAGGACAGTAGGAGGGAGGTTATAAAGTGCAGGTTCAGGACAGTCCGAGGAGGGAGGTTATAACAGTGCAATACAGGTTTCAGGACAGTCCGAGGAGGGAGGTTATAAACAGTGCAATACAGGTTCAGGACAGTCCGAGGAGGGAGGTTATAACAGTGCAATACAGGTTCAGGACAGTCCGAGGAGGGAGGTTATAACAGTGCAATACGGTTCAGGACAGTCCGAGGAGGGAGGTTATAACAGTGCAAATACAGGTTCAGGACCAGTCGAGGAGGGAGGGTTATAACAGTGCAATACAGGTTCAGGACAGTCCCGAGGAGGGAGGTTATAACAGCAATACAGGTTCAGGACAGTCCGAGAGGGAGGTTATAACAGTGCAATACAGGTTCAGGACAGTCCGAGGAGGGAGGTTTATAAAGTGCAATACAGGGTTCAGGACAGTCCGAGGAGGGAGGTTTAAAGTAATACAGGTTCAGGCATAAGTCCGAGGAGGGAGGTATAACAGTGCAATTCAGGTTCAGGACAGTCGAGGAGGGAGGTTATAACAGTGCAATACAGGTTCAGGACAGTCCGAGGAGGAGGTATATAACAGTGCAATATAACAGGTTCAGGACAGTCCGAGGAGGGAGGTTATAACAGTGCAAATACAGGTTCAGGACAGTCCGAGGAGGAGGTTATAAAGTGCAATACAGTTCAGCAGGATATAACAGTGCAATACAGGTTCAGGACAGTCCGAGGAGGGAGGTTATAACAGTGCAATACAGGTTCAGGACAGTCCGAGGGAGGTATAAAGTGCAATACAGGTTCAGGACAGTCCGAGGAGGAGGTTATAACAGTGCAATACAGGTTCAGGAGTCCGAGGAGGGAGGTTATAACAGTGCAATACAGGTTCAGGACAGTCCGAGGAGGGAGGTTATAACAGTGCAAATACAGGTTCAGGACAGTCGAGAAGGAGGTTATAACAGTAACAGGTTAGGACAGTCCGAGGAGGGAGGTTATAACAGTGCAATACAGGTTCAGGACAGTCCGAGGAAAGGAGGTTATAACAGTGCAATACAGGTTCAGGACAGTCCGAGAGGGAGGTTATAAACAGTGCAATACAGGTTCAGGACAGTCCGAGGAGGGAGGTTATAACAGTGCCAGATTACAGGTTTCAGGACAGTCCGAGGAGGGAGGTTATAACAGTGCAATAACAGGTTGGAACAGTCGAGGAGGAGGTTATAACAGTGCAATACAGGTTCAGGAGTCCGAGGAGGGAGGTTATAACAGTGCAATACAGGTTCAGGACAGTCCGAGGAGGGAGGTTATAACAGTGTAATAAAGGTTTAGGACAGTCCGAGGAGGGAGGTTATAACAGTGTAATACAGGTGTTGGTGTTACGGATCCGGCAGGTCAAACGTTGGCACATGTGTCGTACCTGGTTTTCGGCCGTGTTGCACATCTGGTTGACGTTGGGCAGAGAGCCTCCATAATACTGGCCCCGGGGCTGAGAGAGGCGAAGGTGCTGCTCTTTCTGAAACTGTACCTGTCAGAGAGAACAAGGGATGGATTAAGAAGGAGGTAAAAAGAGGGGGAAGGAGGGAGGGGAGGAGGAGAGGGAGGGGAGGGAGAGGGAGGTGAGGGAGGGAGGAGGGAGGAGGGGAGGAGGAGAGGGAGGAGGAGAGGGAGGAGGAGAGGGGGAGGAGAGGAGAGAGGAGAGGGAGGGAGGAGAGAGGGAGGGGGAGGAGAGGATGAGGGAGAGGAGAGAGGAGGAGGTGAGGGATAGGGGAGGGAGGAGAGGGAGGGAGGAGAGAAGGGAGGAGGGAGGAGGAGGGAGGGGAGGAAGAGAGGGGAGGAAGAGAGGGGAGGGGAGGGGAGGAGAGGAGAGGAGGGGGGAGGGAGGGAGGAAGAGAGGGAGGAGGAAGAGAGGGGCGGGAGGAAAAGAGGGGGAGAGGGGAGGAAGAGGGGAGGAGAGAGGAAAGAGAGGGAGGGGGGAGGGGAGGAAGAGAGGGGAGGGGAGGGGAGGAAGAGAGGAAGAGAGGGGCGGGGACACGGGGCCAGTGGGCGAAGGCAGTAGCCGTACCCGGGACACCGTCAGGTCGGTCATGAGCTGCTCGAAGGCCCGCGTCTCCTCCGCCTGCTTCTGGTTGTGCAGCGCGATCTTCTCACTGAACTTGCGCGGGTTGGAGCCTCCGGAGCCCGGGCCAGACATGGTGCAGGGGCCGGGGGAGGGTTGGACTGAGGCCCGGGTGTTCACAGCTCACAGTCCGCCCCAGAGCCCATCAGAGGCGGACACACAGCCGCACTGCGCCCGCTGAGCTCAGGCACGGAGCGACTAAAGCTCCGGAGCTGAACGGAATCTACGGTTCCACTGACACCTGAAGCATTCAACAACTACAACTGAAATAAACGTGTCTTTTCATGTCCCCACGTCTCCCTCACGCAACAACGTAAACGCTTTAAATCACGAAATATGCGCAGCGTTTGCGAGCCCAAGCTAACGATGCTAACGATGCTAACTTTGCAGAGATCTTCGTAGAAAACTTAAAGACAAATCAAACATTTATGCCAACAGCGAGTGACTTTACACCAGCTCAACACTGCACCCCATGAGAACCGTGTTGTATATGAGAAGTCAGAAATATTATGTGGCTTTTGAGGTTTGATTTCATTTTTAATCGTTTGTTTATGTCTCGAACGTTAGTTGTCAAAGCGGTTGATGCTAGGCTAGGCTAGGCTAACGCTATGCTAATGCTATTTACTGCTGTTTAGAGCCTGACATTTATCATTTTAGAGCATTAATCTTAGTTTTAACAAACTGACAGCAATATACAACTACGTGTAATAAAACACTACGATCTGCCCGGTCTATAATGGCGATTTAACTATAAAAATGTCACAAATGTTGTTATAAAAGCCTCCACTTGTTTGAATGTTACTTTAAACCAGCCATACATACTTTATATGATGGAGCTCTGCAAATTAACGTAAATTCTATTACCTCTGAGTGAAAAGGTAATATGTAAATGTGGAAAGAAGGCTGTGACTTTAAAACAAATGCTGTAAAATAAAAAGTGCACCGTTTGTCTCTCAACAAGTGTCCTTCCGAAACAGCCCGAAGTTTCCCGACAACTCCCGAGTGTTTCCCCGAAGCAAAAACCCTCAAAAGTCCAATAAATCCGCGTAAATCCTGGGTTCCTCGGTTTATCCGGTCCCGTGTTCCCCGGTGTTAGTCCCGATGGCGTAAAAGTGTTCAAATAAACGTGTTTTTCTCGAGTAAAAGCGCGTGTTTTTGCTGCGCCGCGCAGATGAGCTTTGACAGAAAAACAGTGCGCTGCCGCGGCTGTCCGCCAGAGGGAGACAGAGGGAGGGGTTAACGTAAATCTTTTCAGAATCAGAATCAGAAAGAGTTTATTGCCATTGTCAATGAACAAAATTCACAAACAGGAACTTGGCTCGGCCTTAAGGTGCAACATAAAACACTGAGCAAGAATAAAAATAGGCCTTTCTATGTACACAAGAGTTACAGTTATGTTTAAAGTTGTAGTGCAGAAAGTGACAGTGCAGTGAGTGGTTGAATAAGCAGTTAAAGTGACAGGTGTTTAGAAGTGTTCATGAGTCCAACGGCAGAGGGAAAGAAACTATTCTTGTGGCGGGAGGTTCTGGTCCGGATGGACCGTAGCCTCCTGCCTGAGGGGAGTGGTTCAAATCAGACCATGTTCCAGGGTGAGAAGGGTCAGCTGTGATCCGACCTGCCTCGTCCCAGAGCCCTTGGAGACGTACAGGTCCTGCAGAGATGGAAGTCTGCAGCCGAGTCACCTTCTCAAGCAGAGGCGCACCAATGCGCTGTAGTCTCTGTTTGTCCCTGGCTGTGGCTCCAGCAGAGGGCGCTGTAGTCTCTGTTTGTCCCTGCTTGTGGCTCCAGCAGAGGGCGCTCTGATGGCCACGTTAGAACTGCCCATCCCATCATCCCTGCACTGAAGCTTGGCTTTCCTCAGCTGCTGCAGGAAGTACATCCTCTGCTGGGCCTTCTTGATGAGGAGCTGATGGAGGGCCGTCCCCACTTGAGCGTGGGTTGATGTTGTGCTGAGAAGCGGAAAGGAGTCCACGTGGTGATGGGGGAGTCTGTCATGATGATGGGGGCTGGGGGGGCTGTGGCTTTTCCTGAAGTCCACGATCATTCACTCCACTGTCTTCTGGGCGTTGAAACTCCAGATTGTACCGCTGCACCAGGACAGACCAGCCGGACCACCTCCCTCTGTAGACAGACTCATCCCCGTCCGAGATGAGCCCGATGAGGGTGGTTGGTCCAGTTTTGTGTACGGAGAAGAGCAGAGGGGAGCTCATGCCATGTAGCTCACCTATGTGTCATGTAGTCATTGCTCAGTGTTCATGTAGCTCACACTCATGTGTTCATGTTAGCTTCATGCTCATGTCATGGTTCATGTAGCTCAATGTTTCATGTAGCTCACGCTCATGTGTTCAGTAGTCACACTCATGTGTTCATTAGCTCGATGTTCATCGTGTTCAATGTAGCTCATGTTCATGTGTTCATGTAGCTTACGCTCATTGTTCATGTAGCCAGCCTCATGTTCATGTAGCTTCATGTTCATGTGTTCATGTAGCTCATGTTCATGTGTTCATGTAGCTCACGCTCATGGTTCATGTAGCTCACGTTTCATTGTGTTCATGTAGCTCATGTGTTCATGTAGCTCAGCGTTCAGTAGCTCAACGCTAATGTGTTCATGTAGCTCACGATCATGTGTTCATGTAGCTCATATTCGATGTGTTCATGTAGCTCATATCACGTGTTATGCTCTACAGTTCATGTGTTCATGTAGCTCACGTTCATGTGCTTTCATGTAGCTCATGCCTCACTCGTGTTCATGTACGCTCAGACGTCATTGTCATGCTCATGTTCATGTCTCAAGTTTTGAGTCACTCATGTGTTTTCAATGTAGCTCAATGCTCATGGCGTGTTCATGTAGCTCATGTTCATCGTAGCTCACGCTTCATGCTTCATGTGTTCATGTAGCTTCACAGACTCATGTGTTTCATGTAGCTCATGTTCATTGTCATGTTCATGTGTCATGGTAGCTCACGCTCATGTGTTCTGTAGCTATGCTCAATGTGTTCATGTAGTCATGTTCATGTGTTCTGTAGCTCATGTTTCATGTGTTCATGTAGCTCACGCTCATGTGTTCATTGCTCTCGTTCATGTGTTCATGTGCTCATGTGTTTCATGTAGCTTCAATGCGTTCATAGTAGGCTCACGCTAATGTGTTTCAATGTAGCTCACCGTTCATGGTGTTCATGAGCTCTGATTCATGTGTTCATGTAGCTCATGCTCAAGTGTTCATGCATGTGTTCATGTAGCTCACGTTCATGTGTTCATGTAGCTCACGTTCATGTGTTCATGTAGCTCACGCTCATGTGTTCATGTAGCTCATGTAGCTCATGTTCATGTGTCATCATGTTTCATGTAGTTCTGTAGCTCATGTTCTGTTCACTAATGTTCATGTAGCTCACGTTCATGTGTTTATGTAGCTCAGCTCATGTGTTCATGTAGCTCACGCTGTGTTCATGAGCTCACGTTCATGTGTTCATGTAGCTCATATTCATGTGTTAATGTAGCTCACACTCATGTGTTCAGTAGCTCATGCTTCATGTGTTCATGTAGCTCACGTTCATGTGTTCATGTAGCTCATGTTCATGTGTCAGTGCTCACGTTCAGTGTTCATGTAGCTCAATGCCATGTGTTCATGTAGCTCACACTCAGTGTTCATGTAGCTCATGTCATGGTTCATGTAGCTCATGTTCACATGTTCATATGTAGCTCATCATGTGTCATGTAGCTCACGTCTTGTTCATGAACGCTCATGTGTTCTTAGTGTTTCATGTAAACAACAGTTTCATGCTGCTCAAAGATGTTCACATGTAGCTCAGTTTTTCATGTACATTTGGCTCAAAGTGATGTCATCTTCATGTTCATGTGTTCATGTGTGGTCATGTTCATGTTCATGTACTCATGTTCAGTGTCACCACGCTCATGTGTTCATTCAAGCTCAGCATGTATCACACTCATGTGTTCATGTACCATGTGTTCTTCATGTCATATGTAAGCTCAAACCTTTTTCATGTAGCTCACTTCATGTGTTCATTCATTTCAGTGTTCTGTACGATGTTTCATGTAGCTCAGTTCATGTGTTCATGTAGCTCATTGTTCATGTGTTCATGTAGCTCACGCTCATGTGTTCATGTAGAGCTGTGTTCATGTAGCTCATCAATGTTCATGTAGCTCATGTTCATGTGTTTCATGTAGCCTTTTCAGTAGCTCATGTTCATGTGTTCATGTAGCTCAATGTGTTCATGTAGCTCACGTTCATGTGTTTCATGTAGCTCATGTGTTCATCATGTGTTCATGTAGCTCACGTTCATGTGTTAATGTAGCTCACCTCATGTGTTCATGTAGCTCACGTCTGTTTCATGTAGCTCAGCTCTGTGTTCATGTAGCTCATGCTCATGTGTTCATGTAGCTCACGCTCATGTGTTCATGTAGCTCATGGGCCTTCAAAAAGCTCAGATCCTCCGAGTGTGAAAGAAGCCGTCATCTCCTTAAGACCTAAAGAGGGGAAGGACCCACGTGACTGTGCCTCACATAGACCCATCTCAGTCCTGAATGTGGACTATCGTTTCTACACCTCAATTCTGTCCAAAAGAATGGACCAAATGTGATCCACAATGATCAGACCGGATTTAAGACCCAACGACAAACACAAGACAACATCAGACCATCTTTACACACAATGAGCCAAATACACACACAACAAAACTCCCAGACTTCCCTCACCCCAGACACTTCCTCCAACTCCTCCAGGGGGATCCCGAGGCGTTCCCAGGCCAGCCAAGAGACATAGTCCCTCCAGCGTGTCCTGGGGCTCCACCTCCCCGTCTCCCCGGGAGACGTCTCACTTTGACCGCTTGTATCCGCAATCTTGTCCTTTCGGTCATGAGCTTTGGGTCTTTGGCCCCATTGGCCCACTTTAACAATATGTACTCACATTCATGTGTTATGTAGCTCACGCTCATGTGTGTTCATCGATGGGACTCACGTTCATGTTCATGTAGCTCACATCATGTGTTCACTCATGAAGCTCACCATGTGTTCATGTAGCTGCTGCAGTAGCTCACGTTCATGATGTTCCACGTTCAACCGTTGGAAACATGGCCAGTGTTTTCATCACAGAGGCTTGTGTGTCATGAAGTGGTCAGTGAAGTGCTTTACCAAACAAAGATATTGTGGATCAACATGTTCTAAATGATCATCTTGGAAACTTAGAAAACAACAGGCTGAAAGAACAAGTTTTAACATTTGGCAAAGTGATGTCATCTGAACCAAACAAGACCAAATTCAATCAGCATTTGAACCCTTCAATAAAAAACCTTTTTCAAAAATTCCAGACGATAAAGAAGATGATATGAGAACAGGAGCTGAAATCAAAAGACTAAAGAACACTAAATCTCCAGGAGCGACGGGACCACCTCAGAGTGTCTAAAGCTCTAAAGACTTTGAACTGGGCCTTCAAAAAAGCTCAGATCCTCCGAGTGTGAAAGAAGCCGTCATCTCCTTAAGACCTAAAGAGGGGAAGGACCCACGTGACTGTGCCTCACATAGACCCATCTCAGTCCTGAATGTGGACTATCGTTTCTACACCTCAATTCTGTCCAAAAGAATGGACCAAATGTGATCCACAATGATCAGACCGGATTTAAGACCCAACGACAAACACAAGACAACATCAGACCATCTTTACACACAATGAGCCAAATACACACACAACAAAACTCCCAGACTTCCCTCACCCCAGACACTTCCTCCAACTCCTCCAGGGGGATCCCGAGGCGTTCCCAGGCCAGCCAAGAGACATAGTCCCTCCAGCGTGTCCTGGGGCTCCACCTCCCCGTCTCCCCGGGAGACGTCTCACTTTGACCGCTTGTATCCGCAATCTTGTCCTTTCGGTCATGAGCTTTGGGTCTTTGGCCCCATTGGCCCACTTTAACAATATACAGTGTTACAATCGATGGGACGGAACATGAAACCACCTGCTGCAGATGATGTTCCAAACCCAATGTGAGGCACGTCCTTCATGATGTTGCTCCAATGTCTGGATACAAATCCTCTCTCACTGGCGCCCCCCTCTGTCCTGTAGAAAGACTTACCCATTTAAATGAAACAGAATCTCTTAAATATGTAGGCGTGGCCCTCCATGAAGACCTATCAACACTCTTAGAGATAAACTACACTCCTCTTTTCTCCACTTTAAAGAAACTGGACTCTGGTCCAGACTTAGGTCTAAGTCAAAGGACTGAAACTATAAACATGAATGTCTCTCTCTGTTCCAGACTGTTTGAGTGGAATAAAACAAAAGAAACCTCGAATCTGACTTCAAACTCTACAATGATCCAAAGGAAAAGGAGGCGGGGCTTGCCTTGTCTGTTTCTCACCAGATTGTGAAAGAGAATCACATGAAAAGCTCTGAGATGTTGGCAGAATCCTTTGACCTGGAGAAACAGGACTTTTATAGGTTTAACAAATAAAGAGTTCTTATAACCAAGACATGAAACAAAGTCATGACCATCAAAACCCTCTGAGATGTTTGTTGAAGCTCATCGTACTAGGCCCTAATCATCTACGAGACGCTTTATCTGAGCAGATGGTCCCACTGGACCACGTCAGTGTGGCCTCCAGCTCCACTGGAAGAAACCTTGGAGTGTGATTGGACCAAGAGCTCTCATTCAAAGCTCACATAAATCTGGCCCCATCAGACCTCAAAGAGCCTACAGGACCTCATCATCTCTTCATTTCAGACCAGGCTTCAAACGTTCCTCTGTGAAATGGTTTATTGTCAGGCCAGTTAGGACCAGGACCTACAGTTTCAGCTCCGCTGCCCTAGGACCACCTCTGGGGGCAGTATGGAGCTTCAATTTATTTTTGTAACGCTCAAAATGACAACAGCACGTCCTGTTCTTCTCCCACTTCTCCAACAGGAGTGGAGCAGGCACATCGAGGACCTGCAGAAGGAGGGTCTCAGGACAGGGGGGCTTGGGACATGTGTCTGAGGACCCGGATGTGGGATGTGGGACATGACCCGGATGTGGGACATGACCCGGATGTGGGACATGACCCGGATGTGGGACATGACCCGGATGTGGGACATGACCCGGATGTTCTGGACTTTGACATTGTGTTGGATAAAAGACGAGGCGTTGTTGCGTTAGGTGAACGTTTATTGTTTAACTGTGGATAACATCAATACTTAATAAATGTGAATTATTTCCCATAGAACTTCTTGTTGAGGAGGAAGATGAGCAGGTTCACGTTGATGGTCGCTCGGTCGAAGAGCTTCATCAGGGCCACGCCCTCGTACTGTAACTGCAGAAGGTCCTGGAACAGAAAGAAACCAGGTCAGAACCAGGACCAAACCACTGCCCTCGTACTGTAACTGCAGAAGGTCCTGGAACAGAAAGAAACCAGGTCAGAACCTAAACCAGGACTTACCTGGTACTCCAGCTGGACCGTCTCCAGGTGGACTCCCATGAGTTTGGCTTTGACGTCAAAGGCTCCAACAGTTTCAGAACGAGAAATCTCGAAGATCACGTTTTTAAACCTGAAAAATTGAACGAACAGAGCAATTAGAGCCGTCCCAAGTCTGGTCCAAAGTCTGGACCTGCGTCAGTCCTGCTTCAGTCCTGCGTCAGTCCTGCTTCAGTCCTGCTTCAGTCCTGCTTCAGTCCTGCGTCAGTCCTGCGTCAGTCCTGCGTCAGTCCTGCGTCAGTCCTGCTTCAGTCCTGCTTCAGTCCTGCTTCAGTCCTGCTTCAGTCCTGCTTCAGTCCTGCTTCAGTCCTGCGTCAGTCCTGCGTCAGTCCTGCTTCAGTCCTGCTTCAGTCCTGCGTCAGTCCTGCGTCAGTCCTGCGTCAGTCCTGCGTCAGTCCTGCTTCAGTCCTGCTTCAGTCCTGCGTCAGTCCTGCTTCAGTCCTGCTTCAGTCCTGCGTCAGTCCTGTCCTGCTTCAGTCCTGCGTCAGTCCTGCGTCAGTCCTGCTTCAGTCCTGCTTCAGTCCTGCGTCAGTCCTGCGTCAGTCCAGTCCTGCTTCAGTCCTGTCAGTCCTGCTTCAGTCCTGCTTCAGTCCTGCAGTCCTGCTTCAGTCCTGCTCTAGTCCTGCTTAGTCTGCTCTAGTCCGGGTTCAGTTCTTACTGGTTGGGCTGCAGGTCTTCGTATGGAGATCAGAACTCCTTTCTCGTGATAGTCGAGACGCCGTGCACGTACTTGTGAGAAACCTGTTTGCTACTTCGTGTCGCCTTGGCATTTGAAACTCTTGGGAAACACATTCAAAGTTAGTCCTGCGTTGGTAGACCCCGTGCGTAGTACCAGAGTCTCGAAGACCCGTCTCCCATGACCGCGCTACCAGACTTACACGCTTTCCAAGACCTTGGTTCCCCTGCGTACGATACTTTGCCCTTCGGTAAACAGGTTGTCCATGCAGGTATTGATGTACTTGGTTGTGGTACTGGATCGATCTCGTGGCGCGTGTTTAAGAAACTTTGGTCTTTGGAGTTCAGAGTTCTCGAAGCGCCTTTGGTGTGTGCGTGGGTAGCATGAGCGCGACAAAGAAGACTTACCCGACCTGCCCGTTTATCCCTTACCTCTCTGCTACACTTGCCGCATATACGCCTCGCACTAGGTTAAAC
The DNA here is from genome assembly GCA_015082035.1 of Chaenogobius annularis. Lineage (NCBI taxonomy): Eukaryota > Metazoa > Chordata > Actinopteri > Gobiiformes > Gobiidae > Chaenogobius > Chaenogobius annularis. The sequence goes on along the minus strand of BJKM01000499.1, from coordinate 521,212 downwards.
CTCTTATGGCCGAGATCATCCATCCTGCACAGACCAGGATGCTTTTGCCTAGGTGCTGGAGTAGTTAGTCACACCTACGCGTTGGTATAAGATATTCAACAGTAAGGGTACAGAGTATCACGAAGCACTTAGGGGGCGGTGGGCTGAGGGCTCTTGGGGCGGCGATGGGACATCGGACTCTCTTTCATAGCACAGTATTCTTGACTAAATCCTCAATAACATCAATATGCCTCCATTTCATAAAACTTTAACACAGCGCAGTTACCGTTGGCGATGGCTGACCTCTGCCCTGTTTTTCCCATGGCAGTGCTCACCTTGGTGATGTCGCTTGATCAGGTCTTTGTGGTAGCGGTTCTGGGGCTGGACTTTGCCGAGTTTCAGCCAGAACCTGAAGGTTGTGTCGGATCTTGTCTCTTTTTGCCCTGAAAGACTGAGCGAGTCGTCCTTGGTCGTCCGCTTGGTCTGGATCTGGGTCCTGGGTTCTGAGCGGGTCTCTTCTGGGGCCCGCCTCTGCATGGTCCCGCTGGTTACTCCGCCTTCCTGAGGAACCACAGAATACCTGGCCTAATCTCTAGCAGCCGCGTTTTACTCCCGGGTTTAGAGCTAGGTTCTATTACCTGGTTTACGTAATGCCTGTCGATTTCTGGCGTGGAAACTGAGGGATGGTCGGTTTGGGTAGTCCAGGATCTCCGGTCAGGAGGTTGTCTTCCAGGCTGAAACCTGATCACTGTCCCCACGATCAGCCTTCTTGGTGCTGGAACACAATACTAGAAGAGAACTAGTCCCTGATCATGGTCTGGGTTCTGGGTCCTGGTCTGGGGCCTGGTCTGGGGCCTGGTTGCTGGGTCCTATGGTCTGGTGGCCTGGTCTGGGTCCTGGTTCGGGTCCTGGTTGGGCCTGGTTCTGTGGCCTGGTCTGGGGCCTCTGGTCTGTGGCCTGGTCTGGTGCCTCGGTCTGGGGCCTTGGTCTGGGGGGCCTGGTCTGGCGTTCCTGTCTGGTCCTGGTCTTGGGTGGCCTGTCTTGGCCTTGGTCTGGGGCCTGTCTGGTGCCTGCGTTTCTGGGGCCTGGTCTGTGGGCTCTGGGTAGTCTGTGTGGGGCCGGTCATGGGCATATCCTTGCTTCTGGGCCTGTCTGGGGCCTGGTCTGGGGGCCTGGTCTGGGGCGGGGTCTTGGTCGCGACTCGAGCTATCTGACGGGCCGTGAACAATACGCTAGCTATGCAATGCGGTGCTTTTAGGAGCGGTCCACTTCTCGCAGTGTTCCGCCACGGACGCTCACGTCAAACTTGTGCGTCAGCGTCAGGACATCTTCGTTTTGATTTCCGGATTACCTACAAGATACTCGCCTTGAAGCCGTCTCCGCCTCGTCAGGCTCAGGCAACGGTCTTTTCTCTGAAACACAACGTGACGGAGATCATCCTGAAGAAGGGTGTTCCACTGAGGAGAGTGCTACCGTGATAGAGCTGTTATGATGGGACGGGCCTACGCACTCTGGGTAACCTCGCCCAGTCCCTCCAGTTGAGTCTCGTTGGAGCGGGTCGTTGTGGTCCGGAGCGAGAATGGATGATCGTCGCGCGGTTCCATACAAGCTAGCTGCCAACCAGGGGCTATGCCTAGGCATAGACACAGGAGAGAGAGGTGAGGGCGATCCGGGTAGAACAGAGAGGGAGGAGGGCATCCGGGTTAGAACAGGAGATGAGAGAGGCTATCCGGGTGTAGAACAGGAGAGAGGCAGGGAGATGCAATCCGGGTTAGAAACAGGAAAAAGAGGAGGCCGAGGGCATCCTTGGTCTAGAACGAGGAGAACATCCGGCAGAGAGGGAGGGAGCCACCGGATTACGGAGAAGAGGAGGGCTTATCGGTTAGCAACAGGAGAGGGAGGAGGGCATCCGGTTAGAAAAGGAGAGGTCCCCCCCAGCTCCTTCTTGGGACCCCGAGGATGTTCCCAGGCCACACACAGAGAACATAGTCCCTCCAGTGTGCCTGGGCTTTTTCCCCGGGGGGCTTTACATATTCACCCAATGGGGACATGACACACCTCCCTAGGAGGCTTTGTTCCAGGACGGTGTCTAAACAGACGCATCGAACGATGATCTATGCCGATACAGACTGGCTCGGCCTACTTCCTGGAGCTTCCTCCTAGATTGGACTGATCGTCCGTCGAGCACTTATCTGATAAGGAACTCAGCGCGATCCCATTCTGTCCATTTTTTGGGTCTTATTCATCTCTGCCCACTTGTGTAGTTTCCTTTGCCTTGAAAGCACTTTTGAGATTTCCTCTGTTTCAGCATGTTTAGGACCGCTTCAGTTTGTTCTGTCACTCATTTAGTTTGTTTCTGCCTTTGTTTCTTTTTGGCCGCGGCGACAGCTCAACGTGCCCAAAGCCTTGCTGCGCCCGGCCGTAAAGCACAGAGTTAGCAGCTGAAACTTGAGCAAGTGCTACAGCTCGGTCTTTATTGCGCTCTAACAGCTATTCATTGTAAATTTCTCCGTATAATGGAGCAAGGCATGGGAGGAGTGGGAACTGACGCATTATGCATGGTTAGCGCGGAGCCATATTACCTTTGGTTCACACTGATAGGTCTCGCTTCTTTGATAATGCGATCCACCAGGTGAGCGGTGTAGGTCATACGTTATGTCTAGTGTTGTTTACTGTGGGTGTGTGTCTATCCGTGTTGGTGTACCGGGTGGTGGTTGTCCTGTACGGCTGTTAGGTGATGTGGCTTACGGTGTGGTACTGTGTTCTAAATCATCCACTTCAATCCTGACCTCCGCGTAAGCTGTTCGTATTCCATATCACTCAAAACTGCCTCTGTTACCCCTATTCTGTAAAAAACAATGGATCTAGATCCCAACAACTTCAACTAATGCGTGCGCCCCATCTCTAATTTACCTTTATAAATCCAAAAATTCATTGAAAACGAAGGCAGTCGCCTTCTCAACTTCCACACCATCTCATTCAAACAGTCGTGAGTGAACGATTTCAAATTGTTTCCCTCCACTTACAACAGCATCTCGAACTGTCCACTTCTTAAAGATCACTAATATGATCTCCTCACAGCTGTCTGACTCTAATAGCCGTTACCACTCTTCTCACTTTCAGCCTTCCATCGTATCCGGAACAAACGCAAGCACATTCAAACGACCATCTCACACACGCTCTCATCGCATAGGATGGCTTAAACTATGGCACCTCCCACATCCGTCATCTCTTTGTGTTCGACTTCCCATGTCTTTGACTCCCACGATCGCCTAGTTAACCCATCATACAACTGAAATCCCACCAATCCCACCTCCTTCCCTGTCCCAGCTGGTGTTGCGCCAGCTGGGCTCTAGTAAGTCCTCGGGTCCCGCTTCTTTTTTCAAGCTTCATCGATCTAACGATCTCCTCCCTCTTCGTTCCATCTTCCGTAAACACAACATTCCTTTGCGTTGCTACGACGACCGCCCAGCTCTACTCTCCGTCTAAACCCACTGCATCGACTTTCCACCAGCCTCTCTCACCCTCTGTCTTGCAGGAAATCAATTCCTGGTTCTCTTTCAAATCCCTCAACTTGGCCAACAGCTTCTAAAACCGAAGTCACCTACTGGTAGCCCCGCTTCCACTCTCTCAAAATCAAACGTAAGCACAATTCACAAATCGTACTGCTCAATGGACTCCCCACATGCTCCTACCCCTCTAAAGGTCGAGACGTCTGGGTTGTGCTATCCTCGACAGCAAGTCCCTTCTTTTGCTTCTCCCAACTTGCCATCCCTTCAGGGCACACATCTCTCGTCTTCGTCCTTCTCTCACTCCTCACACCACGACGCTACACTTGTCCACAGTTCCTGAGTCCCGGATCCATTTACTGTACTCTCTCCTCTTGGTCTCCCAATAAATCCCTCCCAGAAACTGCAGCTTTCCTCTATAACCTTCTGCCCGAGTCACCCGCACGTTATCACACGGAATCCTCCTTCCCGCGTCTGCCTATCACCATTCACTCTTCGCCCCACTCCCGATTCAATCTCTAGCTCACCAATCTATCACCTTGCGAAACTCACTCTTACAGCACATAAATTACAATTCCCTCCTCCGATTTCAACTTCCAAAAAAATGATCCCCTAAATACTCATCAACGCTCCTCCGAATGAACCTGGCATGCCACCGGCGTCTTGTACACTCTCATGTAACCTCTTCTCCACCAGTCCTTCCACTCCTATCTCCCGTACTCGGCTCCCTCAGGCCTCCCTCCTGCTCTCCAGCTCTCTGTCCCCTCTTTCCGATTCTGCCTTAGTGTTCAAGTGGGTGGGTCCTTGAGCCTTACAGCCGCTCTGCTCGCTTCAGCTTCTGCGATCACATGCGTCTCTCTCTTTCCCTGACACTTACCTCCATCCCTTATGACTCCCTTCCACTATTTCAAATCCAGACTCAAAATGTCTCACTCATGTTTCAAGTCACTCCTTACCTACCCCACAGTCAGACCTACAGTCACTACGCAACGCACCACATAATCTCATCTACTTGCCAAACACCACGATATAACTACCCCGTATCACTCCGACACCACATTTAAACGCTCACTTCTCACTTCAACACCACATAACTCAGTCACATTCACAACAAATCACCACATAACTCAGTCACTTCGCTAACCCACAATGCTATTAAGACTTTCAGAAATCACTTCCTGACCACCAACTAAAATACTCAATGCTCCACTCCAAACCACACAGTTCTTATTACACTCAGGTCAACTCCGCCTATACCACATAGACATCGGGAGTCACGTCCTTCCAAGACACTCACCATAACTCAGTCACTCCAACATCCCCCTTAACTCAGTCATCTATCGCAATCTTACACCTATTCATACTACTTTCCAGATTCCACTCTCATACACCACTTAACTCAGTCTATCTTATCGACCACCACAACCTCTAAGTCTAGCTCTCTCAATTATCCACATTTAACCCTCGGTTCACTCACATTATTACACCATATAATCTCTAACAGACTCCAGCAGTGCCAACCATCTCATCTCATAAATCCAGTATACTCGTTACATGTGGCTTTATTCTTGTTATTCGCGTTGTACTAGTAGTCCTATTGGTGTTCTGAAAGCGTCTTTTAAGAAAGACACTCGAATAAATTAAAATTTATTATTTTACATAAAACTAAATTAACTTGGTGTGTGTGTGTGCTGTGTTTTTATTAGTAACAGTGATAGTGTTAGGTTACTATGATGTAGTGATAGTGTTATCATCTTTGTGTGTGTTATAAAAATAAAAATATAAGTTGAAACTGAATCATCTCACGATGATGAGAAATGTGATATGTACAGTATGACAAAAGTTGCTGGGGCTAGAGCGTGTCCTAGACGGCGAGGATACCAGTTCCATGAGCGCATAGAACGGTACTAGAGATTCCATCTGAGTTGAATAGAACTTTTCCTCCCAGGAGTATCGGGGACAATCGTGTCAAAGCAGGCCGCCAAGAAGAAGCGCCCTGAAAAGAGGAGGAACTTTAGGTACTGAATGTGTCTCAGCAGGGATAGAGCATCCAAAGGAGTATCCATGGAAGATCGCGCCGTGTCTAAAGGCACGCACCTTGTTTACATGATCTCCGGGTGAATCAAACAAAGGCCACAATGGTGTTTCATGGCCTATGGAGGTCTTCCACTTTTATAGACCTCCATGTGGTTGTCAGGCATCCAGGTTGCGATCTGGCCCTCAGAATTGATTGTCCCCGGGTTCGACCGTTGAGTGTTATCTCCATTTGGGCTGCGTGTACGTCGCAGTTATGCATGCCCCCACGTCCAGGTACTATCTCCTGTATTGTCATCGGAGCAGTTAATTGTGTCAAGCATTTTTCTGTGAATCCCCTCTTATGGCCGCGTTCCAGAGGTTGTGGCCAAACTTAAGTTATGTCCGTTTCACAATGAGATTATCCACTACCTATTACGTTCTCACTTGGGGCGGGGATTCTTGGGCGTGTTGGAACAAATATTTGGCGGCTGTATAATGCAGCGCGTGATTTTTAAAATTGGGTTCCATGGGGCGCTGCTCGAGTGCTGATATGAACTCCCTCCAGTCAGAAACCCTCAATGAATGTTCGGGAATGTCAAAAATCACGGTCGTGGCAGTTGCGCACCTAACGGCTCTATTTGGGTTCATGTAGCGAAGTGTATTACGGTGGAAAACAGAGAGCGTAATACAAAGGTTTCCTACGATCTGAAGGAACAGAAGAACTTTAGGTAAGACCAAAGCGGCTCCAAGTGGACTTTGCGTACGAGGGGGAGGAGCTCCAACAGCACAGGGGAGGGAGCTCCACAGTTGTACCTCCCGGGTGATATGGACTTTGGCATTCGCCACAAGCCAGGGCGGGGCATGCGGAGTCGAGCTTCCACGGACTGAGGCACCACATCAAAGCCAACTGATGGGCGTCAGAAGAGTGAGAACACTGATCTCAAAACTAGCAGAAACACAAAAGGAAACATTGTGTTCTCCAAAACTCTGACTTGACCTCGTGCTAAAAGCGCCTGTGTTTCCTACTGATGTCTAACTTATATGTGGGAGCCTTAGCAACACAAAGCTAGCAAAGCACGTTAGCAACGCACGTTTAGCAACGCAGCGATGTTAGCATACGCACGTTAGCAACGCACGTTAGCAACGACGTTAGCAACGCACGTTTAGCAACAGCTGTTTCTCTGTTTGTCCAAATGTGGTTGTTTCCAGGTCAGAATGCGTCTGACATGATTCCATAAAGAGAGGTTCAAACGCGGCGTCGAGGCTTTGCACACAAGGGAAAGACATGAGGCAAAACTGTTCCTGTGCACGTGAGCTTTAGCCACGCCCCTCACACACACACGCCCAGATCGACCTCTGGAGGATTTCGATCAGATTTATGAAGGAACCATGGGTTCTGGGCCGTACAGGGTTCCCGTAGCGGTCACGTCTTTGGCTTTACAGTTTCAGTCATGAATCAATTAAAAAAAGCAGAAAAAGAGTCCAAAGAACCTCACCTTGAGCAGAAACAGAGCCACAGCAGAGACTGGAACCAGCGGCAAAGAGCGAAGGAGGCGTGGACAGAAGAGGAGGAGGAGGAAGGAGAGACGCACAGGAAACAAAGCAGAAAAGTGAGAAGGTTGTAAAGGTTTCAGAAAGTCCGTTTCACTTGAGTCGGGTTTGTGCCGCTCCAAATGAAACGAGCACATGCTTCTAATCATTCTTCTGATGATCTTTTCCATAACCACTTCGATTAGCTTGAAACACTCAATGTGGCTGTTTTAGGCTAGCGCCACCTGCTGCTGGTCTGTTTTCTGGACTCCATTCTCACTAAGTTTAGAATGGGATGAGTTTGGGGAGATTTGGATCGATATTTTGGACCTGGTATCGGCTCTGATATCGATACTGGTCTGGGTGCATCCCTGGCAGCTACTGTTCTTAATCCGATTCAACCTGCTTCAGATGGAATGAATAAAGCTGAACCTTGAGCAGCTCGTCTTCCGTGGCATCAGGGAACTTCTCGTGGAGAGAGTCTTTGAGCACTTTGGAGATGAACCTCATGCCGTATCTGCGACAGAAAGAACATGTTGAACGAGCAGCGTTCTCCAGAAACGCAGTCGTAGAACGGTTCTCACGGGATGTTGTCGACGGATGTGGTGATGGCCGACAGGAACTTGTCTGTGATGTTCTTCATGTTTCTGATGGAAGCTTCGAGGCGAGTGCGGACTTCCTCGTGAGCCATGGCCTGCTCCGGAGTCACGTCGTACGGCAACTTACTGTGAAAACACACAAACAGTGAAGACGCACAAACGTACAGTGAAGACGCACAAACGTACAGTGAAGACGCACAAACGTTCTCAGGTCAGGTCCTCAGGTCCTCAGGTCCTCAGGTCGTCAGGTCGTCAGGTCGTCAGGTTCTCAGGTCGTCAGGTTCTCAGGTCCTCAGGTCCTCAGGTTCTCAGGTCCTCAGGTTCTCAGGTCCTCAGGTCGTCAGGTCCTCAGGTTCGTCAGGTTCTCAGGTCGTCAGGTTCTCAGGTCCTCAGGTTCTCAGGTCCTCAGGTCCTCAGGTTGTCAGGTCGTCAGGTTCTCAGGTCAGGTCGTCAGGTCGTCAGGTCGTCAGGTCGTCAGGTCTCAGTCAGGTCGTCAGGTCGTCAGGTCGTCAGGTCGTCAGGTCAGGTCCTCAGGTTCTCAGGTCGTCAGGTCCTCAGGTCAGCAGGTCGTCAGGTCGTCAGGTCCTCAAGTCGTCAGGTTCCCAGGTTCTCCGGTCGTCAGGTCCTCAGGTTCTCAGGTCGTCAGGTTCTCAGGTTGTCAGGTTCTCAGGTTCTCAGACGTACCTTGCCTCTCCCGTCTGCGTCTCCATGTGGTTGACCCAGCTCTTTGTAGATGTCGACCGGATCCGTTTTGATGTTGAGCGTTTTGTCGTCGTCGATGGTTTCCTTGACAACGGGCGCCAGGATCTGCCTCAGGGCATTCTGACCTCTGGCCCCTCGATGGAAAACTCACCACCATCTTTATCACCACCGTGGGGTTTCCTGTCACCACCTCCTTCAGCTGGTCCACCTTAGACCTGAGAACAAGAAGATCAGGACCAGAGCCAGAGCCAGAGCCAGAGCCAGGACCAGAGCCAGGACCAGAGCCAGGACCAGGACCAGGACCAGGAACAGAGCCAGAGCCAGTACCAGAGCCAGGACCATGATAGGTCGATATAGTGATGACTGCGACAGGTCTAAATACACTTTATATGGCAGGTCTACTCAACATCAGGCCCGGGGGCCAAATCAGGCCCTCCAAGCGATTTAATCTGGCCCACCACCCATTTTTCAAATATTACAGCAACTAAAAAATCTTGTTTACTTCTGGATTAGTCCTAGTTTAGACCTGGTTTGGTCTTGGTTTAGTTCTAATCTAATCTCTCTGTAGTCGTAGCGTATTTACTGCTTTTATTAAAACAGAGTTGGGGACATTCTGCGACCCAAAATGTAGTTCTAGTGGCGTGTTGTGCACCGCCGGCCCAAAGTAGAATATTCCCTGTTATCTGGGCTTTACTCCAGACGGTCCAGGCCACGTTCACGGGCCGCGTTCCGCGTTCGCGTTCCGGGCCGCAATGCGTTCGCGGGCCGCGTTCCGCGTTCGCGGGCCGCGTTCCGCGGGCCGCGTTTCGCGGGCCGCGTTCACCCGAAGATGCTCTTTTGGCTTTCACTGAAGCGGAAGAGCTTTTTCTGAAGCGGACGTTCTTGGACACGTGGCCTTCTGTGAGCCAGGACCAAAGAGTAGACCTCTCCTTTATGGAAGACCTCACTGGACTTTCTCAGCTCTGGGCCTGGTCCAGACCAAGAGGACCTGCTCATACATTGATGAGTTTGGTTACACTTGAACTCCTCCTGCCGCTGCTCTAAATGTTTGGAGTTGGTTCTGAACTTGTATAAATTGGAGTCTCACTTGATCTCCTCCTGCAACGCCGTCTGAACAGCCTCAGCAGAAGATACTCTTCTCTCTGGTTGGACGCGTAGTTGTACAGAGTGAAAATGACCGAGTCCATGAACTTTGTGGATTTGTTCTGAGGCTGGATCTGGAAGATCAGCTTAGCCAAGTACGAAGGCTTGGTCTGTGTGAGAGCGAGAACATGTGTTTAGAAGAAGACCAGAGAGTTCCGTGAGCAAATGTTTGGACATCAGTTTTATGGCCCTGTCTTTAATCAGTAAATTCATGTATTTGTTTTTCTGCATTCATGTCCTTGGGGTTCACACTTGTGTTTGATGTTCACACATCTAAAGTGTCTCAGGAGTAGGAATGGTGCTGTAAGCCCCCTATCCCCCTCCTCCGCCTTACACCTGGTCCAAAACTCTCACCTGGTCCCGCTACACCAACAAAAGCCCCCCCACCTATCCCCCCCGCCTTTCACCTGGTATCTCCCATAGCTAGGATGCACTGGGTCTCAGCGTTGCCGGGATCCTGTGTGACAACAGCCCCCCCTAGTGCCATTTCTGTGGTCACATCACACAGATGGGAGAACAAAATGCGAGTCAGGCCCAATCTGAGAAATGTGATTGATGTTCCCTGTGAAAGGGTAACGCCCAGTCCCACTGAAACTAGTCTGAAACTTGCTGTGCTGAATGTCAGATCCAAATCATTTCTAATTTATAATCTTGAGTTGATGTTTTTAACTGAAACATGGCTTGACAAAAGCACAGGAAATGTAGTTCTAATAGAATCTGCTCCACCCAACTTTATGTTTGAATCTGAAACAGGAGAAAACAAAACACCTAAAACAGTCCCCATCCATTCTCTTCATAGTTTTATACCTCCCCAGCACTGCCAAAGTTGTATTGATGATTTTACTGAGATGCTTAAAGGTGATTTCAATGTTCATGTGGATAATATTTGGGACAGAAACGCTAAAAGAGCGTGACCCACAGCAGTAGAGGTGCCTGAGGCCTCCAGCTTCACCCTTTGCTCACCTGCAGCAGGTAAAACAGGTGCTGATACGCCTCTAGCTTCACTCTCTTCTCTTTGCTCAGAGCCTTGAGTCCTCCTCGGGTTCCTTTCTGGGCCATCATGTTGGCGAGCTGGTCATGGTTCTTCTTGGTGAGGCGTTTGGAGTGAGACACCACGTCCTGCAGTGTGATCTTGTTCTTCACCAGAAGGCCGATCTTTATGTCCATGAGGTTCAGGTCTTTCTCCAGACTCTGGTTTGACCTGATGTTTGTGACCACTTCCTCCCTGAGCTTCATCAGCTCCAGCTCCTCCTGGAAGTCCTGGTCACTCTGGTCAAGAAGGTGAACGAACTTACGCACAACGCCCATGGGAGGGTCGTCTGCGTTTACTGTGGGAAGTGAAACATTACATTTGTCATCAACATATTTAAACGACACAACTATTCAAATCTGTCGTGAAAAGGGCCTAGTATTCTGTATTCAATCGTCTGGCTGAAGGTTCACGTACGTCCGATCCTTCCCAAACCCAGATGAAGCTTCAGACAGTATATTCACTCAAAACACACAATGTCATTCCTGCTCTGAGCCATGAAACCTTCTCTCAGCTCCTTGTAGGCTTTGGTCTTCATGAAACCTTCTCTCAGCTCCTTGTAGGCTTTGGTCTTCATGAAACCTTCTCTCAGCTCCTTGTAGGCTTTGGTCTTCATGAAACCTTCTCTCAGCTCCTTGTAGGCTTTGGTGGTCTTCATGAAACCTTCTCTCAGCTCCTTGTAGGCTTTGGTCTTCATGAAACCTCCTCTCAGCTCCTTGTAGGCTTTGGCCTTCATGAAACCTTCTCTCAGCTCCTTGTAGGCTTTGGCCTTCATGAAAACCTTCTCTCAGCTCCTTGTAGGCTTTGGTCTTCATGAAACCTTCTCTCAGCTCCTTGTAGGCTTTGGCCTTCATGAAACCTTCTCTCAGCTCCTTGTAGGCTTCGGCCTTCATGAAACCTTCTCTCAGCTCCTTGTAGGCTTTGGTCTTTGTCCACATCATTTAAATATGAAATGACTTGATTTTTTGAGGAGTTTCAGCTCTAATCCTCAGAACTATTACTGAAGTACTTTAACTGCAGTACTTTAGACATACTCAGGGTCTTGTAGTCGTCGCGGGCTTTTGTTCGCTCTGATGAACGCTTGGATCTTCACCACGTCGTCGATCTGAAACAGAACAATTCAAATTGACTCAAACAATTCTGAAATGTCTTGTTTTTAAAGCGTCTAACATGAGAACGAGGACTTCAGTTATAAACAGCCCCCCATGACCATGACAGCCCCCCAGCCAGGGACAGACAGAGACTACAGCGCCCTCTGCTGAGAAGGTGATCGGCTGCAGACTTCCATCTCTGCAGGACCTGTACGTCTCCAGGGCTCTCGGACGAGCAGGTCGGATCACAGCCACTCCCCTCAGGCAGGAGGCCCCTCCCCTCAGGCAGGAGGCCCCTCCCCTCAGGCAGGAGGCCCCTCCCCTCTGCCGTTGGACTCATGAACACTTCTAAACTCCTCCCACTTTGACTACATCACTCACTGTCACTTTCTGCACGACAACTGTAAATGTAACTGTAAATTGCCCTTTGGATTGAACATGTGTTTTTATTATTGATCAGTGTTTTGATGTTGCACCTTAACGCCGACACAAGTTCCTGTGTTTGTGAATTTTGTTCATGAACGGCGGTGAGGCCAAGGAGAGGACATAACTATACAACAGGTGGCCCTCATACTGCGAGAAATGCAGCGTGACACGGCGTCATTGAGAGCTGAGGTCAGAGCGGGGAACAATTCCATTCAATTTATTTTTGTAATGCCCAAAAAGCCAGATCCTGGATTTGGAATCCAGCTCCTGCAGAAACAAATGTCCGACTTGTGGGAGGTCCCTCAGGGTGAGGAGGGGGACAATGCTGAAAGTTTCCTCGAGAAGTTGATCCCGGAGCTCGTTTCTGGGACTGGAGTTAGGGAGCACGTCGCCAAACAAACCACGAGGCCTGATAATAATAACGGTCTCTACTCCAGATGAACGATTCTTCATCAGCCTTGAAGACCTGGTTCTCCTCCTGAGTGGGTCCAGCTCCTCTGTCTCTCTCTCTCGTCCTCCTGTGGGAGTCAGATCTCTCCTTCACTGTGGAACTTCTCCAGGTTTCTACTTTTTTCCCAAAGAGGTTTGGTAGTTTCTCCTGCAGAAGGAGGGTCTCAGGACAGGGGGGCTTGGGACATCTGTCTAAGGACACTGGGACATTTCCAAGTCCCTATGAACATTGTTTATTTTGTTTTCCGTAGCCCCTGTAGCCCCTCGAGACCACTACTGTTGTGATTTTGGGCGTTACAAAAATAAATTGGATTGAATTGAATAATGAGGTTTCTAAACCATCGTGTGAAGGAACGTGTCATGAAGGCTGACAAGCTAAAGGAGACCTCCAGTACAAGGGCAAACGAGTGGTCTTTACCCCGGACCTTCCATACGAGGTACGTTTGGCCACATCGTGAGGAGCTCAGGAGGAGAAAACAGACACGGGTTCTCTTTCAAAGGGCAAATTCTAACTGTTGGAGGAACAGCGCCACCAGGAGGCAAACCACTCTCACGTGTTCTGGGACTGTCCTGTTGCTCACAAACATGTGACTGAAGTTCACAGCGCTCTGCAGACTGTTTTTGACATTTCCCTCTGAACTTCAGAACTCTGTACTTGGGCCTCAGAACTCCTGCCATGGACACAGGACATGGATACCTTTGGAATGTACTTTTGGTGACAGGGAAAAGGCCATCATAAAGAAATGGACGACACAAACATCACCAAAGATCAGGACTGGACTGAGATAGGGACAGACATCAGGCGAATGGGGGACATGGATACATTTGACCCGACTCTCTGGATTCAATGGAGCGTTTATTTCGGTTTTTCTTGTTCTGTTTCATGTGTTTTCAAATATTTGGAATATTTAAATAAAAGCCTCACGTGATCTTTGAAGTACTTCTGTCGATCTTTGTATTTCTTCCGAGCCTGATGCATCCGCACCATCGACTGGATCTGAGGACATCGTAAGAGCGTCGTTAGTTCTAAACAAGCGTCCACTTGGATTCAACTACACAAGGGTGGCGCCTCCTACTGGAGAACTGCTGCTACCCGACTGCAGTGGCTTCTCATTTCTGAAACAACCATGTGGAAAGACAAATCCCGTGGTCATGGAGAAGATGTCAGTGTGTTTGAGAAGGGTCAAATCATTGGCATCGGAGCAGAGGAAACATCTAAAACCAGATGACTACAACTGAATCTTTTTCTACTATCTAAGGAGAAGCAGAAGATCTGTGTGAGGAACAATGAAGATCTGTGTGAGGAACAATGAAGATCTGTGTGAGGAACAATGAAGATCTGTGTGAGGAACAATGACACGCTGAAGATCTGTGTGAGGAACAATGAAGATGAGATCTGTGTGAGGAACAATGACACTGAAGATCTGTGTGAGGAACATGACACGCTGAAGATCTGTGTGAGGAACACAGCTGAAGATCTGTGTGAGGAACAATGAACGCTGAAGATCTGTGTGAGGAACAATGAAGATCTGTGTGAGGAACAATGAAGATCTGTGTGAGGAAAACAATGAAGATCTGTGTTGAGGAACAATGAAAGATCTGTGTGAGGACATGAAGATCTGTGTGAGGAACAATGAAGATCTTGTGTGAATGAATGAAGATCTGTGAGGAACAATGAAGATCTGTGTGAGAACAATGAATGAACTGTGTGAGAACAAAAAGATGAGTGGGAACAATGAGAAGATCTGTGTGAGGAACAATGAAGATCTTGTGTGAGGAACAATGAAGCTGAAGATCTGTGTGAGGACCAATGAAGATCTTGTGAGAACAATGAACGACCGAAGATCTGTGAGGAACATGAAGATCTGTGTGAGAACAATGAAGATCTGTGGTGAGGAACAATGAAACACGCTGAAGATCTGTGTGAGGAACAATGAAGATCTGTGTGAGGACAATGACAACGAAAGATCTGTGAGGAACAATGAAGATTGTGTGAGGAACAATGAAGATCTGTGTGAGGAACAATGAAGTGCTGTGTGAGGAACAATGAAGATCTGTGGTGAGGAACAATGACACGCCGAAGATCTGTGAGGAACAATGAAGATTTGTGTGAGGAACAATGAAGAATCTGTGTGAGGAACAATGACACTGAGAATGAATTTCCTGCGGACACAATCACACGGCCGTAAGTGAGAGAAGTCAGAGTATTTGCAGTACAGCTGATGGTTCGTAGTACTTGTACCTTGACTGCCTGGTCGCTGTGCTCGTTCAGATATTGCTTGCGTTCCTTGAAGTTCTTTCTCTGTTTGTACCCTTTCCAATGAGCCTGAAGTCACAGGACAAGGTTTGATTATTCATCTGCTCCACACAGCAAATGAGACTGTACACGAGCGGGGGTCCGGGCCGTGTTCAGAGTGTGCGGGGGGGCCTGCGTGACCTCTGACCTGTATAGTGGTGACTGCAGGGTTCTGGTTCTGCAGAAACTCTTTTCTCTCTTGGACGTTTCTCCTCACGAGGAATCCTCTGCAGCGAGCCTGAAGACGAGTGATCAGCACCTCATTCGCTCTCCAGAGCTGCTCGCGGTTATACTACGCCGTGGTCACACCGGAGATCACAGACTGAAAGAGACAAACGGAGTCACACCGGAGATCACAGACTGACCCCAGACGCTTCCTCCAGCTCTTTATCCACGCATCTGTCCCTGGTACATTAGACTCCTGTATCTCCTGCTGCAGCGTGTCCTGAAAGCTCCATCAAAAGCTTTAACTGGTTCAAAATGCAGCAGAAAGATTACGAACAGGAACTAAAAAAGAGAGCACATGACGCCGGTGCTGGAGTCTCTTCACTGGCTCCTGTCCAGTTTAGAATCACATTTAAACTCCTCCTCCTGACTTACAAAGCCATAAATGACCACGCCCCATCCGACCTCAAAGATGCTATAGGACCTTATCATCCAATCAGAGCACTTCGCTCTCAAAATGCTGGACTTCTGGTGGTCCCAAGGGTCTCTAAAAGCACAGTAGGAGGTAGAGCGTTTAGCTCCCAAGCTCCTGTGTTGTGGAATCAGCTCCTGTCCATGTTAAAGAGGCCGACACAGTCTCCGACACAGTCTCTTCATTTAAGACCAGGCTTCAAACGTCCCTTATGGCTTATGGTCAGGCCAGTTAGGAACAGGAAAATTGTGTTGGAGTCCTGAAGGTGGCGCTCTCTCTCACCTGGATCTCGTCTTTGCTCAGTTGGCTGCTGTTTGGAGTAAACCCGTCCGGTTCGACCCAGGTGCCCTCCCCCGAGCTCAGGTTGTAGTAATAATGATGTCCTCCTTTGACCCAGTGCTTCACCCACTCACTGCCGTTATCTGAAGGAAAACATGGAAAAGAATCAGATTTATGTTTTTAAATGTGAGTGGTCCGAGTGGTCCGAGTGGTCCGAGTGGTCCGAGTGGTCCAAGTGGTCCGAGTGGTCCGAGTGGTCCGAGTGGTCCGAGTGGTCCTTCTCCACTCAGTTTTATATTTTTATGTTCAATCCAAATGTCTGGTCTCACCACGGTCCTTCTGGTCCTTGCTGGACTTCAGGTCGCTCTGGTACGACTTGGAGCACTCGGATGTGACGCCGTAGAGTCCGGCCCCTGGGTTCTTCAGGGCCGACAGGGTCTGCGCCGAGTCTCCCTGGTCCACAGCCCGGTTTATGTTCTGGATGCACTGAGAAACTGAGGGGGACAAACAACAGAACACACTGAGACTGAGGCGGACAAACAACAGAACACACTGAGACTGAGGGGACGAACAACAGAACACACTGAGAGACTGAGACGGACGAACAACAGAACACACAGAGACTGAGACGGACGAACAACAGAACACATACAGAGACTGAGGCGGACGAACAACAGAAACACTGAGACGGACAAACATCAGAACACACTGAGACTGAGGGGGGCAAACAACAGAACACACTGAGACTGAGGCGGACAAACATCAGAACACAGAGACTGAGGCGGACGAACAACAGAACAAACTGAGACTGAGGCGGACAAACAACAGAACACACTGAGACTGAGGCGGACAAACAACAGAACACACTGAGACTGAGGCGGACAAACAACAGAACACACTGAGACTGAGAAGGACAAACAACAGAACACACTGAGAGACTGAGGCGGACAAACAACAGAACACACTGAGACTGAGGCGCACAAACATCAGAACACACTGAGACTGAGGCGCACAAACATCAGAACACACTGAGAGACTGAGGCGGACAAACATCAGAACACCAGAGACTGAGGCGGACGAACAACAGAACAAACTGAGACTGAGGCGGACAAACAACAGAACACACTGAGACTGAGGCGGACAAACAACAG
Organism: Chaenogobius annularis; assembly: GCA_015082035.1. Classification (NCBI taxonomy): domain Eukaryota; kingdom Metazoa; phylum Chordata; class Actinopteri; order Gobiiformes; family Gobiidae; genus Chaenogobius; species Chaenogobius annularis. The sequence continues at coordinate 504,374 of BJKM01000499.1, read as the reverse complement.
AACACACTGAGACTGAGGCGGACAAACAACAGAACACACTGAGACTGAGGTGGACAAACAACAGAACACACTGAGACTGAGGCGGACAAACATCAGAACACACTGAGAGACTGAGGCGGACAAACAACAGAACACTGAGACGGACAAACATCAGAACACACTGAGAGACTGAGGCAGACAAGCATCAGAACACACTGAGGCGGAACAACAACAGAACACACTGAGGCTGAGGCAGACAAACAACAGAACACACTGAGACTGAGGCGGACAAACAACAGAACACACTGAGAGACTGAGGAGGGCAAACAACAGAACACACTGAGACTGAGGCGGACGAACAACAGAACACACTGAGAGACTGAGGCGGACAAACATCAGAACACACTGAGACTGAGGCGGACAAACCTCTTGGGCTCTCAACAAAGTTAAAAGAGACAAAAAACCGAACAAAAGGGAAACAGAACCGCGAGTCTCTGTCCTTCTCTCATTCCTTTTATTCTCAGACACTTAAAGACCCAAACTGGTCCATCCTCAGGACAAGATGATGCAGTGTATTCTGTCCAACGCAGTGAAGAAAGTGGTAAAGAGCGCCACATAGTGAGACTAAACAGCACAGAAGACACTCGAGTTCAGGACCACAGAGCACCGTGCATCTTCATCTCAAAGCCACAAACCACTCTATTGAAGACAGTGAGGAGAAGGTTCTGAGCAGGAGAAGAGATGGGGTGAAGGAGGAGTTAAGGAGGAGTTAAGGAGGAGTTAAGGAGGAGTTAAGGAGGAGTTAAGGAGGACATCTTTGTTCAAAAATAGAATCCTCTTTAACACAAATGGAGGTCTAAGGTTCATTTACCAGTGATATACAACAGTATTTACATGTACTACACCAACCCTGGTCCTTCAGATGGTAATCAGGTACTCATCAGTGATGAGGAGCTACAACAGCTAACAATAGGATTTCTATGGCCAAACAGGGCTGTCGGGGGAACAAAGCAGATTTGTTTCAGGGGAAACTTAAAACAACGCAAATAAATAGACAAAAAGCACAGGCTATTATCAGGAGGCTCCGCCCAGTGGGCAGGGCTTACTCAGAGTAGGATAAATATCTGAGTTCTCAGACTCGGTTCACAGATTGAGAATGACTCTTGGATGAGAGTTGAAACATCTTGTTCCAGATGATACAACTGCAGCGTTTTCTACAGCAGTACTAATACTTGTAATAACAGTACTAATACTGGTACTCACAGAGCAGGGCGTCGGCCGTGTTCTGATTGGCTCGGCGGATGGCATCCTGGATCTCGTCCAACCACAGCACAGCAGACGGATCCTGCGTCTCCTGAAACAATCATTCAAAAAAATGAAATGAATAACTTAAATTTAACATCCGTCAGCATAAATGAGACAAAAGACTTCTGCTCAGGGGCTCGCCCTGGAGTGACCCGACCCTCCTGACCCTGACCCTGGCCCTCCTGACCCTGGCCCTCCTGACCCTGGCCCTCCTGACGACCCCTGCCTTGACCTTTCTCTGACCCCCTGAACTCGCTCTGACTGACCCTCCAGACCCCTGACTTCCCAGACTCCTTGACGCTCGACTGCTGACGCCTCTGAACCCTCCTAGACGCACATCTGACTTTTCCCTCTGACCCGCTGACCTCCTGACCGAGCTTCCCCTGACGCTCCCCTCTGACCTTCACCCCTCTGACCATTCAGTTCCCTGACCCCCTGTAACTGCTCCTCTGACCTCTGACCAGACTGACCTTCCACTAGACCTCACCGCTGCCCCCTAGGACCCTCTGCTCCCTTGAAACGCTGAACCTCACTGGCCTCATCCTCCCTCGCTTGACCTTGAAACCCTCCGCTCCTGGAACCTTGACCTGCTGACCGGATGGGACGCGACTCTCCTCCCCTCATGAACTGACCTCTGGACTCCTGCCTTGCCATTCCTAGACCCCGTCGACCTCCTGACGACTCCTGACCTCCTCCAACTTGATATTTGGTAAATTGTAATTTACGGCGTTCCACATGAGTTTATAAACACGTTAATGACCAATCCGTTACTAAAGAACATTCTGGAACCTTCGGACATGAACAGACATGGTCTGAATTGCTTGAGGTTTATTCTTCTTAACATTTTCTTTAGGTTACACGTAAGTCTAGCAGTTCCTGGTGTCTTCCAGCAGAGCGGCGGTCTGACGGTGTGTCGCCAGATCACAAAGGGGTGTGGGTCATGGTCTCAGACGGTCCAGTAATCAGCTGGTCCAGGACTGATAGCCTGCGTGTCATCAGCTGGCCTGTGATAAAGCTGGCCTGTCTCAGACTGGTCTGTTCTGAGACCTGGTCTGTTCATACTGGCGGTCTAGACTGGCCTGTCTCAGACTGCATGTTTCCCGGACTGGCCTGTTCAACCTGGCTGTCTCAGACTGGCTGTTAAAGACTGGCCTGTTGAAGCGCTGGTTGTTAAAGACTGGTCGTCGTAGACTGGCTGTCCTCAGCGGCCTGGTCCTGCAGAACGGCTGTCGGCAGATCTGGTCATGTCTCAGACCTGGTACTTCTCAGACTGGCATTTCTAGCCTTGGCCTGGCTCAGATGCCTTCTCAGACATGGCGTCTACGACTGGCTGTCCCTAGATGCCTGACAGACTGGTCTGTCTAGACCTGGTGCAAGTCTCAGTACCTGACTGACTCAGACTGTGCTTGTCCGACTGTGCCGTCCAGTGGGCCGTCGTCAGACTGTCCATTAGACCTGGTAGTACCTCAACTAAGATGAGCTCGCATAGTTTTTTGAGACTAAACGTTTGTTTCATGGACATTAAACAGGAGCTCCTGCCCCGAGCTCATGAGGTCTCCCTAGCTCGACTCTCCCTGGAGCCATGAGTGCTCCTCCCTGAGCTTGAGGCTCCGAGCTGAGGCTTATCACAAACTGTTTCCTGGTGGGACTTTTCAAACACAATAAGCGGTGTGTGACTGAAGCTCGCACCAGGGGTCTCCACCTGAGCCCGGTGAGCGTACTTTCACAAGAACACACCGTGAGCGAGCTCATGGTCAGAAGTATCAAGCTGAACATTTATTTCAAATAAATAACACAAAATATCTATAATTACTACAGTGTATCTGGGGGTCTGGAAGGTCTGTGGGGGTCTGGAGGGTGTGGGCTCTGGGGGACCTGGAGGGTATGGGGGGTCTGGAGGGTCAGGGGGTCTGTGGGTCTGTGGCGGTCGGAAGGTCAGGGGTCGTGGGGGTCTGTAGGGTCTGGGGGGTCTGGAGGTCGTGGGGTTTGTAGGTCTGTGGGGGTCTGGAGGGTCGTCGGGGTCTGAGGGACTCGAGGGTCAGGGGTCTGGGGGTCGTGGGTCTGAGGGGACCTGGAGGGTTGGGGGGTCGGGGGTCCCTGTGGGGGTGGCAGGGTGTAGGGGTGTATTCTGGGGACAGCTGGTCACTGCCTTTCCTTGGCTGCATTTCACTAAGAAATAAAACCTTCACAGCGCCCTGCAGGAGGTGTGTGTACTGCATGTAAGTACTCCATGGGCTTTCTCGCGGCGCGCCCCTGCAGGCACATGTATGTCCCGGCGAGGTCCGGGTGTTGCTGCAGTTTGCGCCGCAGGATTCTGCCAGAGTAAAAATAAAGAACGCCATAAGCTTCTTGGCGCGGCGCTTTCGTTCAGAGCTCATTTATTCACTCAATGAGCGGACTCCTGGAGAGGAAGCAGGCACAGAGGAGCCAGCGGCTGAGGAGCGGGCAATCAGACGGGTGTGTCGTACTCTGTGGTTCTCGCGGGTCACTATCTGGTTGACGTGGTGACTACAGGCCTGGATGTCTTTCCGGTCAAATTGCTACTCCTGCTTTCAGCTTTGAGTGCGTAACAGCTCCTCCTATATATGCAGAAATGTGCACAAAACCAGTGAGAGTGAAGACCGAATACGTGAAAATCATGAAGATGACATGGAAAAGACGTGCATAGAACATGATGAAGAGCGTGAACGAACATGATGAAGGACTAGATGAAGACAGTGAACAGAACTGGAAGACGAATGACATGATGAAGAGCGTCCAGCAAACATGATGAAGGGATGACAAACAGATGAAGACTGACATGGAGACGTACAACATGAGAATGCACATAAGAGGAGCAACTGTGAAGAACATGAAGGATGAAATGAGAGGCCGTACACAAACATGTGAGAGGCAACTGATGAGCTTGCACAACTTATGAAGGACGGACAAACAAATGAATGAAGGACGTGCACAAACATGATGAAGAGACGTGAACAATAATGATGAGGAGTGCACAAACATGTTGAATTGAGACGTGCACAAACATGATGAAAGACGTGCAAACATGATGAAGGAAAGTGACAAAAAGTGATGATGAGACGTGACAAACATGATGAAAGACGTGCAAAAATGAAGAGAATGCACAACATGATGAAGAGACTGGCAGAACAGTGAGAGAGCGATAAACATGATGACAGTGCACAAACATATGAAGAGACGTGAAAAAACATGATGAAGAGACGTGCACAAACATGATGAAGAGACGTGAACAAAAACCGATGTATGAAGAGACGTGCACAAACATGATGAAGGGACGTGCAAAACATGAATGAAGGAGTGCACAATATGAAGGACGTGCACAAACTGATGAAGAACGTGAACAACATGATGAGACGTGAACAAACAGTGATGAAGGTGAACAACATTGATAAGCGACGTGAAAACATGAGAAAATGAGTGATACACATGATGAAACGTGAAAACATGATGAAGAGACGTGAACAAACATGATGAGCGAAGAGCACAGAGTAGGTAGTGTTATTGAGACTGCAGGACACCGCAGCGTACGCGCAACAGCAAAGAGGAAACAAAAACTTACATTATGATAAGACAGAAGGATAAACGGACCTACATTTGTATATTACCGTTTTTCTAGTGTTGATGGTGGGCATCTGGTTCGTGTTATGACTGGGTTAACAGGAATACAGACTGGTTTGTTCTGTGTGTGACACAGATAATATCTATAGAGGACGTAACGTCGCTTATTCTTTTCGCTCTGGGTGGGTGTTTGAATTGTATGGACGTTGGGGTATAGGGCCGTAAAGGTTTCCGCCTTGAATCTGGGTGCTGGGCGGCCTCTCCCACGAGTACATACTGGTGAACGAGTCTCCACCATGAATCAGATCTGATGATTCGGGCTTCTACCGAGTGATCAACTGGGGCATAGCGGTATGTTCCAGTGCGTATGAGTGCGACAGAGGGAGTCAATCTGAAACTTCTAACCCATTGATCATCACAAGGTGCGCTCGCCTCTGGGCGTTTCCTCCATGAATCAAACAGGTGCAGTCACTGGTCAATCACCCATGAAATCAGAAATGTGGCTTACCTCTGGGTTCTCCGCCTGAATCACAGGTGGCCTCGATCTGGGGCGTTCTCACCATGAATACAGGTGCGCTACTCTGGGCGTACTCGGCGTATGCTCGGCAGTTCAGGAGCTGGGACAGAAGGTTCAGAGTGATGCTTTATTCTCGATCCAGAGCACGTCATGGGACTCAGGACTGAACAGCATCTCCGTACATCAGTCGGGGTGAGATACGGCCCTGGGACAAGGGGATGTTAATGTGTTGTGGCTCTGTGTAGTTGAGACGTGATAGGTTTGGGAGTCCCAATGATAATGACATTGTTGCTGCGCTCGAGATGTTTTCTGGCAGCTCGGCCCCTTGGGACATGTGGTGGCTCACCTTCAGCGGCGCTTCTGGGAAATTGTCGTGGGTCACTAGGGTTGTGGGACATAAATGTCCGGGGCTACTCGCGCTCTGGGAGAATGTCGGCGGTTCAACCTCGGGCTCTGGGACAAATGTGGGGCTCACCTCGGGGCTCTGGGACAAATGTCGGGGCTCACTCGGGTGACCGCCGCTCTGGGACAAATGTCGGGGACTCACTCAGGGCTACTGGCAAATGTCGGGGCTCACCTCTCGGCGCTCTGGGACAAAGTGTCGGCCCACTCGGGGCCTACCTGGGGGGCCAGCTCGGGGTCATGGGGTCTGGGACAATCTGTGGCTCACCTCGGCGCTCTGGGACAAATGTCGGGGCTCACCTCGCGTCGGCGTACCTCGGGCTTGGGACAAATGTCGGGGCTCACCTCGACAAATGCGGGGCTCTGGGACAAATGTCGGGCTCACCTCGGCGCTTCGGTGCAGAACATGTCGGGGCTCACTCGGCGCTCTGGAAATGTCTGGGACAATGTCGGCTTGGTCGGCACCTCGCGGCTCTGGACATGTGGGCCTACCTGAGCTCTGGGACAATGTGGGGCACCTCGGCTCTGGGAAAATTGGGGTTAGGCTCACCTCGGGTTGGGAAATGTCGGGCTACTGGCTCTCGTCGGACAAATGTCGGGCTCACCTCGGCGCTCTGGGACAAATGTCGGGCTCACCTCGGATGGGGCTCTGGGACAAATGTCGGGGCTCACCTCGGCTCTGCTCTGGGACAAATGTCGGGGCTCACCTCGGCGCTCTGGGACAAATGTCGGGCTCACCTCGGGGCGCTCTGGGACAAATGTCGGGGCTCACCTCGGGGCTCACATCGGGCTCTGGGACAAATGTCGGGCTCACCTCGGCGTCTGGGACAAATGTCGGGGCTCACTCGGCTCTGGACAAATGTCGGGCTACATCGGTCTGGGAAATGTCGGGGCTCACCTCGGCGCTCTGGGACAAATGTCGGGCTCACCGGGGCTCGGACAAATGCTCACCTCGGGACAAATGTCGGGCTCACCTCGGCGGCTCTGGGACAAATGTCGGGCTCACCTCGGGCACCTCACCTCGGCGCTCTGGGACAAAATAATGTCGGGGCTCACCTCGGCGCTCTGGGACAAATGTCGGGGCTCACCTCGGCGCTCTGGGACAAATGTCGGGGCTCACCTCGGCGCTCTGGGACAAATGTCGGGGCTCACCTCGGGGCTCTGCTGCTGCAAACTGCTCAGTTCCCTCTGGTAAAGATCTGCAGCTTCAGGAAACACGGTGGGCAGCTGCGCCTCAGGGTTCTGCAGCTCCTGCACCGTTTTCTCTGCCACGCCGGCTCGGACCGCCGCATTGATGCGCTCAACCGCCGCCAGCACTGTGAGGAAGAGGACACGTGTGAGAGCACCCCAAAATACACAGAGCACCCCAAAGACACAGAGAGTACCCCAACTACACGTGTGAGAGCACCCCAAAGACACAGAGAGCACCCCAACAACCCACGAGAGCACCCACAAGCGCAGACCATCTGAGCGCTCCCTGAGGAGACACTGGGCTGTGTCTTTACTCACTCTTGTTGTATCCATCTGCAAACGCATTGGCTGCATCCACTCCGTTCTGGAGCTCGTCTTTGGTCAGAGCTTCACCTGGAGACACCTGAGACAGAGAGGGTCAAGAAAGGTTTTTATGGAAGGATTCAAACGCTGATTGGATTTGGTCTTTGCCTGTGCCGGACTTTAAAAATGTTCTTTAAGTTTGTTGTCTTCAAGATAGTAGTTCTGAAAATGTTCCTCAGGGTCATTTTCCTCCAGAGAAGTCCTAACGTTGGACATGTTTTCCTTAAACAAAGGGTCTTCAGCAGGCTGGACTTGGACCTCCAAAGGGTCTGTGTTCATCTTTCCTTCAGGTCCACAGAGATGTAGAGGAGCATGATCTCTGCGGTCTATTGTGCCTAAATCTGCTTCAGTGACTTTAGATCCGTTTACCGAAGATAAAGAAACAGTCTGTTCTGGAGTAGAAACATGGGTACACTGGGTGCTCTAGGGTTCATCTCCCTCTAGAGGTCACTCAGTCCTATAGTCTTCATTCATTTACAGAACTTCTTGTTAGTTGAGGAATCAGGTCTATAATATCTGTATAGAAGGTGATATATCGCCCCCTGGTGGGTTCACATTCAAAACTCTGTTCAAAAGCGATTCGGTTTGAGGTCAGTATTGCCCCTCCCCTTCTATGTTTCCCCTGTGTGATGAAGAGCAAGCTTTTTAGAACAACTTTTGCTTAGTTTTTGATCTTTAATGTCGTTCAAATTAGTCTCTTGTAAAAAAGATATTGTCTAGTCTTTTTTTTTTCTTTTTTTTTCAAATCTTTGATCGTTTGATTGGGTTCAATAAACCGTTTAGGTGAAAGGATGCCATTGGGCTGATTGTATTGATTTTGCCGGTGATACATTTTGTCTTTAAACTCTGGTCGAACACAAGATGCAAACACAAGAATTACAAAAACCTGAAAACAAGCACCGAACCCAAAACCTGATCAGGTAAATGAAACACTTTGTCACATCTAGATGAGACTACTGTAACTACTGTAACTACTGTAACTACTGTAACTACTGTAACTACTGTAACTACTGGAAGATTACACACAGGAACTAAAAGAAGAGAGCACATTACGCCGGTGCTGGAGTCTCTTCACTGGCTCCTGTCCAGTTTAGAATCACATTTAAACTCCTCCTCCTGACTTACAAAGCCATAAATGACCACGCCCCATCCGACTCAAAGATGCTATTAGACCTTATCATCCAATTCAGAGCACTTGGTCTCAAAATGCTGGACTTCTGGTGGTCCCAAGGGTCTCTAAAAGCACAGTAGGAGGTAGAGCGTTTAGCTCCCAAGCTCCTGTGTTGTGGAATCAGCTCCTGTCCATGTTAAAGAGCCGACACAGTCTCCGACAGTCAGTCTCCGACACAGTCTCCGACACAGTCTCTTCATTTTAAGACCAGGCTTAAAAACGTTCCTGTGGCAAATGGCTGATGGTCAGGGCCAGTTAGGACCAGGAATAAAGACCTACACAGTTTCTCTGTCCTGCCCACCTGTCGCCCCGTCTCACCTGTCCGGCCCCGTCTCACCTGTCGGCCCCGTCCCCGTCGGCCCGTCACCACCTGTCGCCCCGTGGCCCGTCTCACCTGTCGGCCGTCACCTTCCCTACGTCCCCGTCTCACTGTCGGCCCCGTCTCCACTGCTCCTTGGCGTCCCTGTCGGCCTGCAGTTGCTTCAGGTACCAGCTCTTGTTCTCTGGCTCCAGGTGTTTCAGACCCAGAGCTCGCAGAGCCCTCCAACAGTCTGTCCTCGTCTGAGAGAGGAGAGCGCCCTCTGCTGCCCGCAGCGCAGTGGAGACTCAAGGGAACAGAGAGAGAGAGAGAGGTGAGAATGAGAGTGAGGAGGAGAGTTGAGGAGGAGTGAGGAGAGTGAGGAGGAGTGAGGAGGAGAGTGAGGAGGAGAAGGAGAGTGAGGATGAGTGAGGAGGAGGAGAGAGAGTGAGGAGAGTGAGAAGTAGGAGAGGTGAGGGTGATGAGGAGGAGAGAATGAGAGGAGGAGAGGAGAGGAGGAGAGTGAGGAGTGGGAGAGAGATGAGGAGTGAGTGAGAGTGAGGAGAGGAGTGTGAGGAGGAGAGTGAGGAGGAGTGAGTGAGGAGGAAGGGGACGGAGGGAGTGAGAGGAGTGAGAAAGTGAGGAGTGTGAGGAGTGAGTGAGGGGAGTGAGGAGGAGTGAGAGAGAGGAGAGTGAGGAGGAGTGAGGAGGAGTGAGAGAGCTGTGAGGTGGAGTCGAGGTGGAGTGAGGAGGACAGTGAGGAGAGGAGGAGGAGTGAAGAGGAGTGAGTGTGAGGTGTGAGGAGAAGTGAGGAGGAGTGAGGAGGAGGAGGGAGTGAGGAGAGGAGAGTGAGGAGGGGAGGAGGTGAGAGGAGAGAGAGGAGAGTGAGGAGAGTGAGGAGGAGTGAGGAGGAAGGAGGAGAGAAGAGGAGTGAGGAGATGAGGAGGAGGTGAGGAAGGAGTGTACGAGAGAGGAGAAAGGTGAGGAGGTACAGTGAGGAGAGTGAGGAAAGTGAGGAGGAGTGAAGAGAGGTGAGGAGTGTGAGGAGTGTGAGGAGAGGAGTGAGGAGGAGTGAGAGGAGGTGAGGAGAGTGAGGAGGAGAGAGGAGTGAGAGAGGGGAGAGTGAGGAGGATGGAGTGAGGAGATGAGGAGTGTGAGGAGTGAGTGGAGGAGGAAGGAGTGAGGAGTGTGAGGAGTTGAGGAGAGAGAGGAGGAGTGAGGAGGAGTGAGGAGGAGTGAGGAGGAGAGAGGAGAGTGAGGAGGAGTAGGTGATGAGGAGGACAGTTGAGGAGGACAGTGAGGTAGATGAGGATAGGAGTGCAAAAGAGAGTGAGGAGTGTGAGGAGTGTGAGAGTTGTGAGTGAGTGTGAGGAGGTGAGAGGAGGAGAGGAGTGAGGAGAGTGAGAGGAGGAGAGTGAGAGGAGTGAGGAGGAGAGTGAGTAGATGACAGAGCGCAGGAGGAGATGAGGAAGGAGATGTGCAGGAGAGAGAGAGGAGCAGTGAGGGGGAGAGTAGAAGCGTCCGAGGACAGTGAGGAGGAGTGAAGAGGATTGAGGGAGTGTGAGAGGACGGTGAGTAGAGGAGGAGAGTGAGGACGTGAAGCGTGCAAGAGGAGTGCCAGGAGTGAGAGAGGAAGAGGAGAGTGAGAGAGTGAGGAGGAGTGAGGAGGAGAGAGGAGGAGAGTGGAGAGGAGGTGAGGAGAGGAGAGAGAGGAGAGGAGGAGAGCTGAGGAGAGAGAGGCAGGAGTGACGAGAGAAGAGGAGTGACGAGAGAGAGGAGGAGAGTGAGGGAGGAGAGTGAGGAGGAGAGAGGAGAGAGAGTGAGGAGAGAGGAGAGTGAGGAGGAGAGGAGGAGGAGGAGGAGGAGTGAGGAGGAGTGAGAGGAGATGAGGAGAGTGAGTGAGAGAGGAGGAGTGAGGAGTGAGGAGGACAGTGAGAGAGTGAGGAGGAAGTGAGAGGTGAGTGAGGAGTGTGAGGAGAGGAGGAGAGTGAGGGGGAGTGAGGAGGAGTGAGGAGTGTGAGGAGGAGTGAGGAGGAGAGAGAGTGGAGTGAGGAGGAGTGAGGAGGAGTGAGGAGTGAGTGAGTGAGGAGGAGTGAGGAGGGAGTGAGAGAGGAGAGGGAGTGAGGAGAGTGAGGAGAGTGAGGAGGAGGAGTGAGGAGTGGAGTGAGAGTGAGGAGGAGGAGTGAGAGAGGGAGTGAGGAGAGCTGAGGAGAGTGAGGAGAGTGAGGATGTGATGTCGGCTCACTGTTGACTTTGTTGACGTTGCCCTGGATCTCGGCCTGAGTCAGCAGCTCATCGTAAATGTCTCGTTCTGCTTCAGCGTTTTCCATTTGCTGAAAAACAAAATGACGAGAGCCAAAGGCCGTTTTAGTTGCCGTTCAATCAGAGTTTTACGACACTCATCCGAGACGCCAGGGCGGGCGCGCAGAGTCTCTTCTACAGCCGCCGAAGATCAAGTTTCATTCGCTTTGTTTTAAGCGGTCGCAGCGTCGCTCCCATAAAGCCCGCGCGCCCTACCTTGACCTACGTTTCAAATACGAAGGTGGACGAAATGCAGTTTCCATTTGAACTGGAGAGGGCTCATTTTTGTTTTCAGTCCAAAAACAGGTAAGGACCACCACCAAGGACCACCACAAGGACCACCACCAAGGACCCCACCAAGGAACACACAAGGACCACCACCAAGGACCACAATCATCATGGCAGACGAGGAGGCCACGAGCGTTTAGGCAGAGGGACGGCAGGGGGCGGCAGGGGGGGCAGGGGGGACGGGCAGGGGGGACGGCACGGCACACAAACCCTTTTCAGTTCAAAGAGAGATTCTATTCTTTTTTTGTCCATTCTCATGTTAATCTGGTCCTCATCAGTGATGAGGGAGCTACAGCCAATTTACAATAGGCGTTTGATAGCCCATTACAGGGCAGTCAGGGTAACAAAGAAGATTAGTTTCACGCAAAACTGACCAGACAGGTGGGCGGGCTTAGAGTGGGATAAAGACCTGAGTTCTCAGACTGGATCCACAGATTGAGAATGACTCTTGGATGAGAGTCCAGATGATACAACTGAATCTTTTTCTACAATGCACCCCTCCTGGATGAACCGGATTACACCGACATTTACTGTGATAGAATATTCCGTTTTAGGTGCGAGTTTCTTCACTTGTGCCGTCGACTGAACGTCTGTGAAACGAACTTCTCCTGAGGAAGAATAAAGGCCATTCTGATTCTCACCCGTTTCCTGGAGTTCTGACCTTCTGTCTTTGGCGCGGCTCAGTTTCCTGATAATCCGGAGCCGATCAGTCCAACTGGTCTAACATGGCGTTTGGGTTCTGCAGTGCCACAAAAGTCCCCTGGGGGTCGCCGTGGTCCACCGCCTCGTTATCGATGACGGCCGCGTGCACTGAAGAAGAACGAGAATTCACTTCAAGAGACAATAACTGTAACAACTGTAACTAACTGTAACTAACTGTAACTAACTGTAATAAACTGTAACTAACTGTAACTAACTAACAAATAAACTGTAACTAACAAACTAACAAACTGTAATAAACTGTAATAAACTGTAACAACGTAATGGACCGTAATGGACCGTAATAAACCGTAATAACCGTAATAAACGTAATAAACCTAATAACCGTAATAAACCGTAATAAACCGTAATAAACCGTAATAAACCGTAATAAACCGTAATAAACTGTAATAAACTGTAATAAACTGTAATAAACTGTAATAAACTGTAATAAACTGTAATAAACCGTAATAAACTGTAATAAACCGTAATAAACCGTAATAAACTGTAATAAACTGTAATAAATCGTAATAGACTGTAATAAACCGTAATAAGGCAGAGAAACCTGGAGGAAGCGGTGTTAGCGTAACAATCAGGAGCTATTGACTTTCCTCTGCATCGAAACACAAACTTCATGAACGTTTCTTCACAAACTCGAGCGTTGGAGTCTTCTTCACTTTCAGGTCGGCGTGCGTTTGTGGCCGCCAAATCAAGTATAATAAAGTATGAAACACACACATCTCTACAGACTGTGTTTCCATGGGAGAAAAATGCATTTGGACAAAACAATGTCCCAGAGAAATCTATGGACAAAGTGGGTTCAGTGGAAAGTGAAACCTGTTCAGGGAAAGACTGGAATCCACAGTTTTTACGGCCCAATGTCTGACCTTACCTTGACTTTGACTTGACTGACCAGCGACCTTAAGCTACAAGAGAGTTTGTTGGGCCTGAACAATGAATCAATAGATAAAGTTCCTTACGCGCCGCCTCGTCCACAGAAAGCTCGTTGGCCAAGATTCCTCCGATCTTACTGAACGCCGGCATCTGGATCCCGTACTTCTCCAGCTCAGACTTCATGTTGTTGATCTCCTCCTCTGGGGTCACACAGAGGTCACACAGGGGTCACACAGAGGTCACAGAGGTCAGGACCAGGTCTTAGCATTTCAGCTGATATTGTGTCTGTCTTTAAACGTACTATTGACATTTCTTCTCTGACAAATCTTCACCTTTTACTCTTATTTCACATTTCTATTTTTAGTCATTCTATGATTAAACGCAATGATTTTATTTTGTTTTATTAAACATAAAACAAAGAACAAGACCAGAGAGCAAAACAAAGATGATAATGATAATAATAATGATAATAACAACAATAATGATAATAACAATAACAATAATTAATAATAATGTTAATCACAATGATAATGATAACAATAATTAATAATGTTAATAATAATCAATAATGATAATAATAATAACAATAATAATTAATAATAATAATGATAATAATGATAATAACAACAATAATAATATTAACAATAACAATAATAATAATAATGTTAATCACAATGATAATGATAACAATAATTAATAATGTTAATAATAATCAATAATGATAATAATAATAACAATAATAATTAATAATAATAATGATAATAATAATGGCAAAATGACAAACAAAATCACAACATAAAAAGTCCAAAACAAAAGTCGCATTTGGTCCAAATTTCCGGAAATTTGTCCTTTTCCAAATTCAGTCTGAATGTCATTTCTTCCATTCGCCTGATGTCTGTCCCTCTCTCAGTCCAGTCCTTGATCGTTGGTGATGTTTGTGTCGTCCATGTTTTTGTGACGGCCTTTTTCCCTTTCACCAAAAGTACATTCCAGAGGTATCCATGTCTTGTGTCCATGGCAGGAGTTCTGAGGCCCAAGTACAGAGTTCTACAGTTCAGAGGGAAATGTCAAAAACGGTCTGCAGAGCGCTGTGAACTTCAGTCACATGTTTGTGAGCAACAGGACAGTCCCAGAACGTGAGAGTGGTCTCACGCCGTTTGTCACTGTAGTTGTGGAACTTCGGTATCATAGGTCTTGGACGCTGGTTTGGGGCCGGCTTGGGGGCTTATTTAGGACTTACTCGGGACCCAGGTCTCCACATACTTGCCCTTAGTGTCCTCTTTGGTTCTCCAGGTCGTCTGGTTTGGTGTGTAAAGTAGAGGCGTGTCCCTCAGGTCAGAGACGTCCCCTCAGCCCCTGCAGAGTGTCCAGCTCGCCACTCTTGGATCTCAGTTCAGGTATTTCCGCCAGGGTCACGTCTACACCGTCTTTGTGACCTTGTCAAGTATCTCCCTCAGGTTGCCATAATCACTGGGTCTATCTCGCTCCAGGTCTCCTCCGCAGAAGAATCTGATCTGCAGCGATCACGTGACGCGTCCGGGGCAGGGGCGGAGCTTGAGCGGGGGTCTGCTGAAGCTCCGGAGCAGAGCGAGCCTGGGTGTGGTGTCCAGGCTCTTCATACGTCTGCTCCCACGTGAAGATCTCAGGCTTCTCCAGGTGAACTCGTAATGAAGAGGGATTATTGCCATGGATACGAAGTCCTCGCTAGGCAACATTTTCAACACCGAGTTTATCGTTAAAGTAAGGTTAAAGTAAAACATGCTACAAAAGGCAGATTAAGACGACGTCTCATTCTTATTGTCCTTGTAATTAGTCTAAATGTCTGCGCTCAAAATGGGGCCGTGCTCCTGGAGGCTGGAGACCACTCTCTAGAAGCTCTAGAGGCTGTGGGCTCTGGTGAGGTTTCCTCAATACTGTAGAATGAACGCAGAACCGGGACACGATTTATTTGACAGGAGTTCCATTTCCAGAACAAAGCGCACAGAACTTCTCCTGAGCTGTTGTTAACCATCCATAAACCCTGATCCACGAGTTTGGCCTCTGAAGTCTGAGAACCATGACAACGGCCTGTGATGGACACCTGCCCTGGTCTCAGTCCTGGTCTCAGTCCTGGTCTCAGTCCTGGTCTCAGTCCTGGTCTCAGTCCTGGTCTCAGTCCTGGTCTCAGTCCTGGTCTCAGTCCTGGTCTCAGTCCTGGTCTCAGTCCACCTGTGATAGTCCACCTTTCCCGTAGAGGTCGCTGGATTCTGAAGGCGCAAGGGCCGAGTTTAAACAGTACAGAACTTGCAGACACAAAGAAAAACTTTGGAAATCTGAGTCTATGGACGGGACGTACCGATTACTAGGAGGACGTGACCAGATGTGAGTGAGGAACTGCAAGAAACAGTGTGAGGAAGGAACGTGAAGAACAGTGTTTGAGATGAGGAACGTGTAAAGAAACCAAGTGTGAGTGACGGAACGTGAAGAACAGTGTTTAGTGAGGAAAGTGAAAGAACCATAGAGCTGTGTTAGGACACGTGAAAAACAGTGTGAGTAGAGGAACGTGAAGAACAGTGTGAGTGAGGAACGTGAAGAACAGTGTGAGAGAGGAACTGAGAGAACAGTAGTGAAGTGAGGTAGGAACGTGACTAAGAACAGGTGAGTGAGGAACGTGAAAGAACAGTGTGAGTGAGGAACGTGAAAGAACAAGTGTGAGTGAGGAACGTGCAAGAACGTGTGAGTGAGACGTGAAGAAAGTGTGAGAGAGGAACGTGAAGAACAGTTGTGAGGGAGGAACGTGAAGAACGTGTGAGTAGGAACGTGTAAAGAACATCGTAAAGATTGTAGGAACGTGAAGAACAGTGTGAGTGAGGAACAACAGTGAAGAAACAGTGAGTGTGAGTGTGAGTGAGGAACGTGAAAGGAACAAAGTGTGAGTGTGAGAGGAACGTGGAAGAACACAGCTGTGAGAAATGAGGAACGTGAAAACGTGTGATGAGAAGTGTAGAACATTGAGGAGGACGTGAAGAGAGCAGTGTGAGAGAGAGGAACGTGAAGAACGTAGTGAGGATGAGGAACGTGAAGAACAGTGTGAGAGAGGAACGTGAAGGAAACAGTGTGAGTGAGGAACGTGAAGAACAGTGTGACGTGAGCAGGAACGTGGAAGAACAGCTGTGTGAGTGAGGAACGTGAAAGAACAGTGTGAGTGAGGAACGTGGAAGAACAGTGTGAGTGAGGAACGTGAAGAACACGTGTGAGTGAGGAACGTGTGAAGAACAGTGTGAGTGAGGACGTGAAGAAACATGTGAGTGAGGAACGTGAAGAACAGTGTGAGTGAGGAACGTGAAAGAACATGTGATGAGAGGAACGTGAAGAACAGTTGTGAGAGAGAACGTAAAGAAACAGTGTGAGTGAGGAACGTAAAGAACAGTGTGAGAGTGAGGAACGTGAAGAACAGTGTGAGTGAGAGGAACTGAAGAACAGTCGTGGAATTGTGAGTGGAGGTAACGTGAGAGAGAACAGTGTGAGAGAGGAACGTAAAGAACAGTGTGAGTGAGGAGACGTAAAAGAAAGTGTGATGAGGAACTGAAGAACAGTGTGAGAGAGAACGTGAAGAACAGTGTGAGAGAACGTGAAGAAACAGTGTGAGAGGAACGTGAAAGAACAGTGTGAGTGAGGAACGTGAAAGAAACAGTGTGAGTGAGAACGTGAAGAACAGTGTGACTGAGAACGTGGAACCGTTGATGAGAACGTGAAGAACAGTGTGAGTGAGGAACGTGAAGAAGAAACAGTTGTGAGATGAGGAACGTGAGAAGAACAGTGTGAGTGAGGAAGTGAAAGAACAGTGTGAGTGAGGAACGTGTAAGAAACAGTGTTGAGAGTGAGGAACGTGAAGAACAGGGATGTGAGAGAGGAACCTGCAAGAACAGTGTTCTTCACGTTCCTCTCTCACAGTGTTGAGTGAGGAACGTGAAGAAGATCTCAGACCTGAGCGGTTGGATGCAGTCAGATGCAGCGAGGGCATGTTCTTTCTGTCGTAGATGTCGGTTGTTTGCGGGATAAAAAATCTGTAAAAACACATATGTTTAAAAAAACTGAAAAAAAACAACATATTTTTATTTGAGAATGAGTTTGTCTCAGGACCAGGACTTAAACCTGGAGCTGAGGACTGGTTCGGACCTGGTCCAGACCATTCAGACCTGTCCAGACCTGTTCAGACCTGATTCAGACCTGGTCCAGACCTGATTACCCTGCCGTCAGACCTGGTCCAGACCTGTTCCAGACCTGTGTTCAGACCTGGTTCAGACCTGGTTCAGTCCTTGTTCAGACCTGGTTCAGACCTGGTTCGGACCTGGTTCAGACCTGGTTCAGACCTGGTTCAGACCTGGTTTCAAGGCCTGGTTCAGGATCAGACTTTGTTGATGACTCAGCCTCAGCCTCGCCCAGAACGTAAGATGAGAGCTTTTCCACGAGATCCAACTTGCATTAAACTGTGTTAGTAATTGTGGGATTTCGCCCGCGCCGACCGTCGCCCGCGGCCGACCGTCGCCCGCGCGACATGAATTGAACGGATACGTCCTTCGAAAGGCAAAGAGGGTCACATTCTGGTTTGGCAAATATAATAGAAGTACATTTGGCAGCATTCTGGACTCAGCAGGACCATGAATGACCACATGACCACATCCTATCCACATTATGATGACTGCCTCTCATTCCTCCAGAGCGACCACATGACCTCCTCCATTCCTCCAGAGCGGACCCACATGACACAGCATGACCTCCTTCCATTCCTCCAGAGCGGACCACATGACCACATGACCTTCCTTCCATTCCTCCAGAGCCGGACCACATGACCACGTGACCTCCTTCCATTCTCCAGAGCGGACACATGACCACGTGACCTCCTTCCATCCTCCAGAGCGGAGCCACATGACCTCCTTCCATTCCTCCAGAGTGGACCACATGACCACATGACCTCCTTCCATTCCTCCAGAGCGGACCACATGACCACGTGACCTCCTTCCATTCCTCCAGAGCGGACCACATGACCACATGACCTCCTTCCATTCCTCCAGAGCAGAGTCAGGGGGCCATTGATTTTAGTTGATGATGTTGGACCATCGTAAAGAGCCCCAATATTTTGAAATTGTCTCTTTGAAATGTGTTTGGCACTTTAAAAAAGACCAGCTGACGGAATTAAAAGCCCTCTCAGCGTGCGAGACAGTGGAGGGGTCTTAAGGTAGAGCGTAAAGTAAATCTGACCTTGGGCAGACCTTTGGCCGACATGGCGTTGAGCCACTGGATCACATTGTCTGTGTGTCTGAAGTGAAGTCCCGTCGCCTGAAACACACCAAACACAATCACAAAAGACATCATCACATTTAAGCAGTGTGTCAGGGTCAGAGGTCAGAGGTCAGGTTTATGTAAGGGTCAGAGGTCAGGTTAATGTAAGAGTCAGGGTCAGAGGTCAGGTGTATGTAAGGGTCAGAGGTCAGGTTAATGTAAGAGTCAGGGTCAGAGGTCAGGTTTAGGGTTTCAGTGCCAGTTAAAGAATGAATGAAAAGAAGACCACCCTCATGTTTTCTGCCCCTTTTGAACTTGACCCTGTTCAAGCTTTTCTTTTCCGTGTTTCTTTTAAAAGTGACTTTCATGCATTTCGTAAAGTTCTTCTTGACTCGTGGAGAAGAAGGTCAATCGAGAGCTTTGTGTTTGGACTCGGCTCCTTTACCTTCACCTCACCTTTGGTCATGAGCTTTGGAATGACCCAAAGGACAAGGTCGCGGACACAGGCCGTTGAAATGACTTCCCTTCTCGCTTTTTTCCCCTGCTGTGCTTTTTCGTGTATATTTTTCCTTTCGTGACAGTCACGTGACTGTAAGAGTCAGGGTCAGAGGTCACGTGTCTGTCACGTGACTGTAAGAGTCAGGGTCAGAGGTCACGTGTCTGTCACGTGACTGTAAGAGTCAGGGTCAGAGGTCACGTGACTGTGACAAAGGTCTAACAAAGGGTTTCTTTCACTCTTTCTATTTCCGCTCCATTAATTTCCAATTTATATCTTACATTTCTTTTTGTTTATCATTGAACAAAATAACATTTGTTTTTATTTTGAGAATTCATCAATTTAAGTCCGACCACTGTTTCTCCTCTCCAAGACCTGATACTTTCACAAACTCCTTTATATTTAAAAGAAATAGTTTCGGCCCAAAGATGGAGCCTTGAGGCACTCCCCTTTGAAACACCACAGTCATTTCTCTGCACATGCTTCCTGTTGAGCCTCCAACTTTTTTAGGAATTTTGAATGAGTTCAAAAGCGTTTTATAGATACTTTTTTTTTAAAACATGAACCTCAGAGTTCACTGTAGAACCTCAGAGTTCACTGTAGAACCTCAGAGTTCACAGTAGAACCTCAGAGTTCACTGTAGAACCTCAGAGTTCACAGTAGAACCTCAGAGTTCACAGTAGAACCTCAGAGTTCACTGTAGAACCTCAGAGTTCACAGAGAGTTTCACCAGAGTTCACTGTAGAACCTCAGAGTTCACAGTAGAACCTCAGAGTTCACAGTAGAACCTCAGAGTTCACTGTAGAACCTCAGAGTTCACTGTAGAACCTCAGAGTTCACAGTAGAACCTCAGAGTTCACAGTAGAACCTCAGAGTTCACTGTAGAACCTCAGAGTCCACTGTAGAACCTCAGAGTTCACTGTAGAACCTCAGAGTTCACTGTAGAGAATATGTTCATTTGTTTGATTGTCTAATTCATGCGTTTGACACGTTTCACCATTAAGTCCTCCACATTGTGTCCAGCTTTTGGACCTTCTTGACCCTGGTCCAAACGATATGATTTAGTCTTTTTCGAAGTGTTACCACTTTTACTAACCTCACACAGACATTTGTTCCTTTCAGGTCTTTTGTCTGTTTCAGAAGCTCATTTTTATGTTTTCTGTTTGTAAATCTCACCCTGTGGGTGCTCCTCACCCTGTGGGTGCTCCTCACCCTGTGGGTGCTCCTCACCCTGTGGGTGCTCCTCACCCTGTGGGTGCTCCTCACCCTGTAGATGCTCCTCACCCTGTGGGTGCTCCTCACCCTGTGGGTGCTCCTCACCCTGTGGGTGCTCCTCACCCTGTAGGTGCTCCTCACCCTGTAGATGCTCCTCACCCTGTAGATGTTCCTCACCCTGTAGATGTTCCTCACCCTGTGGGGGCTCCTCACCCTGTGGGGGCTCCTCACCCTGTGGGGGCTCCTCACCCTGTGGGGGCTCCTCACCCTGTGGGGGCTCCTCACCCTGTGGGGGCTCCTCACCTTGTATCTGGCCTGCTCGCGGTCATAGATCTTCTTCAGGGAAACGGTCTGAGGAGCAAAGAAGTGTCCGAGTTTGGCCAGATAAACGCCATTCCTTAGACCTTCCTCCAGCTCTGTTGTCGGGGGCAGCTCCTCGTCCAGACAGGCCTCCATCCACCTGAGGGGGAGACAGAGGACTGAACCAGGTCTGAACCATGAACCAGGTCTGAACCATGAACCAGGTCTGAACCATGAACCAGGTCTGAACCATGAACCAGGTCTGAACAAGGTCTTAACCCAGGACTACATTCTGAGCGCTGCAGACAGAGGAAAGTGAAAGTAAAAGTACTGAGACGTAAAAGTACTTTTACGTCTCAGTACTGACACGTCTCAGTACTGACACGTAAAAGTACTGAGACGTAAAAGTACTGAGACGTAAAAGTACTGAGACGTAAAAGTACTGAGACGTAAAAGTACCCTTACGAGTGGTGTCACATACTTAACACTTGATGTCAATACTCTGAATAGTATCGATACTCGATACCACAATGATAATCAAGACATTTTCAACACTAAATAATTGTTGTTTGGAGATGTTTCTTCTTTAGTTCTGGTGAAGCTCAGGACCATCTCAAAGGTCCTTCTGGCCCAGTATCAATACTTCTTTAAGTATCGATGAGTATTGGACTTTTGATCTTTTTTAAATGTTTCTTGAATGCATTTGAATATGGGCCAATGGCAGATCAGGAGATCATGAGGGGAGGAGCCTATTGTACATGCTTATAGTGGGCGGGGAAACCGGAGTACCCGGAGGAAATCTACACAGACAGGTAGAACATGCAAACTCCACACGCAAGGCCCCACACGCCCAGGAGTCGACCCCAGGACCTTCTTGCTGTGAGGTGAGAGCGCTAACCTCTGCTGCTAAACAAGGGCTAGCATGCTAAAGGCACATACTGTCCACGCAACATCAGGATGTCGCCGCAGTGACCTACAAACCTACAGAGATGCAGACTCCATCTCTGCAGGAGGCCACGCCCCTCAGGCAGGAGGCCACGCCCCTCAGGCAGGAGGCCACGCCCCTCAGGCAGGAGGCTACGGTCCATCCGGACCAGAACCTCCCTCTGCCGTTGGACTCATGAACACTTCTAAACTCCTCCCACTTTAACTATAATCCAATCACTGTCACTTTCTGCACTTCAACTGTACATTGAAGTGCACATTCAAGTGCACATTCAAGTGCACATTCAAGTGCACATTCAAGTGCACATTCAAGTGCACATTCAAGTGCACATTCAAGTGCACATTGAAGTGCACATTGAAGTGTACAGTGAAGTGCACATTGAAGTGCACATTGAAGTGCACATTGAAGTGCACATTGAAGTGCACATTGAAGTGCACATTGAAGTGTACAGTGAAGTGTACAGTGAAGTGCACATTGAAGTGTACATTGAAGTGTACAGTGAAGTGCACATTGAAGTGCACATTGAAGTGTACAGTGAAGTGTACAGTGAAGTGCACATTGAAGTGTACATTGAAGTGCACATTGAAGTGCACATTGAAGTGTACATTCTTGTACAGAGTAAGTCTAGTTTGATTGGATTCTATCGTCATGTTAAAGCTCACGCATGCTCTTCGGCTTTCATACATGTTTTTATTCGTCCGTGTTTTCTGTTGCACCTTTAAGTTCCCGGAAACAAACCACTACA
This sequence comes from Chaenogobius annularis, assembly GCA_015082035.1. Taxonomy (NCBI): domain Eukaryota; kingdom Metazoa; phylum Chordata; class Actinopteri; order Gobiiformes; family Gobiidae; genus Chaenogobius; species Chaenogobius annularis. Next base: position 482,423 of record BJKM01000499.1, on the reverse strand, counting down.
CCACCGCCGCACATGCCAAGGAATCACACGAATCTAAAGAGATGCGGCCCAAAGGCCATGTTTCTATAAGAAAGATCTTAGACCCGGTTTAGACCCGGTTTAGACCCGGTTTAGACCCGGTTTAGACCCGGTTTAGACCCGGTTTAGACCCTGTTTAGACCCTGTTTAGACCCCGTTTAGTCCTGGTTTAGTCCTGGTTTAGTCCTGGTTTAGACCCGGTTTAGTCCCGGTTTAGTCCATGTTTAGACCCTGTTTTGTCCAGGTTTAGACCCAGTTTAAGTCCAGGTTTAGACCCGGTTTAGACCCGGTTTAGATCCGGTTGACCGGTTGTCCAGTTTCGGTCCAGGTCGTCCAGGTTTCGTCCAAGTTCGCAGCAGTTCGTCCAGGTTTCGTCCAGGTTTTTAGACTCGGTTTAGACCCGGTTTAGATCTGCGGTTTCGTCCAGGTTTTCCAGGTTTCCGTCCAGGTTTAGGTTCCGGTTTCGTCCAGTTTTAGACGGCCGGTTTAAGACCCGGATTTTTAGACCCGGTTTAGGACCCGGTTTAAGACCCTCAGTTAAGTCCAGGTTTCGACTGCCGGTTTAGAACCCCGGTTTAGACCCCAGTTTGATCTCCAGTTTTGACACGATGCGGTTTTCGTCACCGGTTTTAAGTCCCGGTTTAGTCCCGGTTTAGTGTCCGGTTTAGAACCGGTTTTGTCAGGGTTAGAACCGTTTAGACCTAGTTTTAAGTTCCGGTTCTCACCCGGTTACAGACCCCGGTTTAGATCCGGTTTTTGTCCTGGTTTAGAACTCAGTTTAGACCTCGACAGGTTTTAGACATCAGACGGTTTAGTTCCAGGTTTTCGTCCAGGTTAGTCCAGGTTTCGTCAGGTTTCCCAGTGTTTGTCGCCGGTTTTTCGTCCCGGTTTCGTCCGGTTTAGACCCCCCGATTTAGAACCGCGTTTAGAATCCGGTTTGTCCTGGTTTAGACTCAGTTTAGACCCCAGTTTAGACCCGCGTTTAGAGCCATTTAGACTCCAGGTTTAGACCCAGTTTAGACCCGGTTTAGACCCGGTTTAGACCCAGTTTAGACCCAGTTTAGACCCAGTTTAGACCCGGTTTAGACCCGGTTTAGACCCAGTTTAGACCCAGTTTAGACCTGGTTTCGACCTGAATGTGAACGTGTGAGTGATTTACTGCCGGCGACGCCCATTGAAATGTCAAGTATGTCTGACACAAACGCTGGACTCGAGCCAAAGTCTCACGCTTGAACTGGGACTCAAAGACCTGGACTGTGGGCTTTATAAATGAGGCCCCCGGACACTTTGCGGTCAGATTGTGTTCAAACAGAGACCTCAGACAGTGCCTCCAGCTAGCTTGACACGGCTAACGTTGATGACATCACAGGAAAGGCTTCGATGGCCCTTCCTGCGTTTGACAAGAGAACGCCTGCAGTACAAGGGCAGGGTTAGCGTTAGCCTCAGAGTTAGCAATAGCTTTCAAACAACCAGAAACCATTAGCATACATGCTAACAACCTTACAATAAACACATTTCTAAATCCAACCGAAAAGTCCCACAGAAGAGAACTTTAGAAACCAGCACAAGGAGGTCATGAGTTCCACTAGAACCTACAGGGTCAGCTCCGCTGCCCAAGGAGCAACTCTGGGGGGAGTATGGAGCTGGAGGACCTCCTCTGATGAAGACCACCGTCAACAACATGTAATCAGTCCTGGACAAGCGTCTGGACCAGAGGAAGTCCAGGTCAAAGGTGGATCTCATCAGGATCTGAGACAAGACCAGATCCTCAGGAAGTACTTCACACATCAGAGAAAGACCTGGTCCGGAGCTGGTCCAGAGCTGGTCTAGACCTGGTTTAGACCTGGTTTAGACCTGGTTTAGACCTGGTTCACACTTGAGTCATTTCCTGTCTGAATCTCACTTCTGTTTTCAGAGAAACGACTGCGTCTGTTTCTTCCCTTTTTCCAACGAAAAGCTCCAATGTGGAATTTTAATGTCCCTGCTCCTCCTCCTCCTCCTGCTGCTCCTGCTGCTGCTGCTGCTGCTGCTCCTCCTCCTCCTCCTGCTGCTGCTGCTGCTCCTCCTCCTCCTCCTCCTGCTCCTCTCTCCTCCTCCTGCCTGCCCTCTCCTCTCCTCACTGCTCCTCCCCTCCTCCTCCTGCTGCTACCTGCTCGCTGCTGCTGCTGCTGCTACCTGCCTCCTGCTGCCCTGCGCTCCTCCCCTCCTCCTGCTGCTGCTCTACTCCTGCTGCTGCTACCTCCTGCCTCTCCTGCTGCTCCTGCTGCTCCTCCTGCTGCTCCTCCTCTGCTGCTGGCTCCTCCTCCTCCTGGCTCCCCAGCGCTGCTCTCCTCCTCTCCTCCTCCTCCTGCTCCTCCTCCTGCTTCTCCTGCTGCTGCTGCTCCTCTGCTGCTGCTGCTCCTCCTGCTGCTAATCCTCCTCCTGCTGCTCCTTCCTCCTACACTGCTTCCTCCTGCGCTGCCTGCTGCTCCTCCTGCTGCTCGCTACTCCTCCTCCTGCTCCTCCTGCTGCTCCTCCTGCTTCCCCTGCTGCTGCTGTCCCTCCTCTGCTCCTCCTCCTGCTACTTCCTCCTCCTCCTCCTCCTCCTCCTGCTGCTCCTCCTCCTCTCTCCGCTGCTGTGCGCTCTCTCTCTGCTCCTCCTCCTGCTCCTCCTCCTCCTGCTCCTCCTCCTCCCCTCCTGCTGCCTCGCTCCTTCCTGCTCCTCCTCGCTCATACTCAAACATGTGAAATATGTTTCTTTGTAAACACAAACATGTAGAGGAATGGGTGAAACTGAAATATAATGTGAAGAATGTGAGGAATCCTCACAGGAACGTTTCTCCGAGACCAGACCAAGACTGGGACTGGACTACAGCAGGACTACAGCGGACTACAAGCAAGACTACAGCAGGACTACAGCAAGGAACTACAACCAGGACTTACAGCAGGACTAAGCAGGACTGACAGCAGGACGTACACAGATACACAGGACTACACGCAGGACTTACAGCAGGGGCTGGGACTACAGCAGACTACACCAGACTACAAGCAGGACTACAGCAGGGAGCTTACAGCAGGACTACAGCAGGACTACAGGGACTGGGGGGTGGGATGACTACAAGCAGGGACTACAGCAAGGACTAACAGCAGGACTACAGCAGGGACTGGGACTACAGCAGGACTACAGCAGGAGTACAGCAGGAGACTACACAGCAGGACTAACAGCAGTGAGCTCACGCAGACTACAGCGAGGACTGGGACTAACAGCAGGAACTACACGCAGGACTACAGCAAGAACTGACAGGCAGGACTACAGCAGGACCTACACCAAGGACTACAGCAGGGACTTGGGACTTACAGCAGGACCTCCAGCAGGATACAGCAGGACTACAGCAGGGACTGGGATCTCGACAGCAGGACTACAGCAGGACTTACAGAGCAGGAGCTACACAGGGACTGGGACTACAGAGAGACTACAGCAGGGACTGGACTAACAGCAGACTCACACAGGGACTGGGACTCACAGCAGGACTACCCAGGACTACACCGGACTGGGACTTACAGCAGAACTACAAGCAGGACTACAGCAGATACAGCAGGGAGGGACTACAAGCAGGAACTAACACCAGGAACTACAGCAGGACTCAGAGGGACTTGTGGACTAACAGCAAGGACTATACACGCCAGTGGACTGGGACTACAGCAGGACTACGACCAGGACTACACCAGGGACTGTGGGACTGTAAACAGCATGGACTACAGCAGACTACATACAGGGACTGGGCACTACAGCAAGGACTTCTGACTACACCAGGACTACACAGGACTAACCAGGAAACTACACCAGGACTACACCAGGGACTGGGACTACAAAGCAGAACTACACCAGGACTGACGCCAGGACTGGGACTACAGCAGGACTACAGCGGACTAACAACCAAGGGACTGGGACCACGCAGGACACACCAGGACTACACCAGGGGACTGGGACTCACAGCAGGACTAAATCAGGACTACACCAGGGACTGGACTACAGCAAGACTACACCAGGATACACCAGGACTAACACCAGGACTACGATCAGGACTACACCAGGACTAACACCAGGGACTGGGACTACAGCAAGGACTATACACCAGGACTTACACCAGGGAACTGGACCTACAGCAAGGACTACAGCAGGACTACCCAGGGACTGGGACTACAAGCAGGACACAGCAGGAACTCAGCAGAACTACACTCGCAGGACTAAACCCAGGACTACACCAAGACTACATCCAGGACTACACCCAGGACATAACAGGGACTTGGGACTACAGCAGGACTAACAGCAGGAATTAACACCAGGGCTGGGACTACAGCAGGACTACAGCAGGACTACGAACCAGGGACTGGGGACTACACCAGGATAACAGCAGGACTACACCAAGGAACTACAACCAGGGACTGGGACTACAGCAGGACTACAGCAGGACTAAACACCAGGGACTGGACTACAGCAAGGACTACACCAAGGATCTACACCAGGGACTGGGACTACAGCAGGACTTAAGGCAGACTACAACAGGCGACCTGGGACTATAAACAGTAGGACTACACCCAGGACTAACACTCAGGACTACAACCAGACTACCCAGGACTACACCCAGGACTACACGCAGGGACTGGGACTGACAGCAGGACTACACATGGGACTACACCAGGGACTGGCTACGCAGGACTACACGCAGGACACACCAGGGACTGGGGATACAGCAGGACTACAGCAGGACACAGCAAGGAACTACCACTATTACCCAGAGCCTACACCAGGACTAAACAGCAGAAATACACCAGGACTAACAGCAGGATAACACAGGGACTGGCGACTTACTAGCAAGAGACTACAGCAGGACTACAGAGGGATACACCAGGACTACAGAGGATACAAGATACACAGGGAATGGGACTACAGACAGACTACAGCAGGACTAGTGGGACTTACAGCAGGACTTACAGCAGGACTACAGCAGGAACCTACACAGGATCTACACCCAGGACTCACCAGGGACTGGGACTACAGCAGTGACTAACCCAGGACTGCTTAACAAGCAGGACTGCACCAGGGAACTGGGACTACAGCCAGGACTAAGAGGACTACACCAGGACTGGGACTACAGCGAGGACACACCAGGACTAACAGCAGGACTACACCAGACTACACCAGGGACTGGGACTGCAGCAGGACTACAAGCAGGCTAGACAGCAGGACTACAGCAGGACTACACCAGGACTACAGCAGGGACTACACAGGACTACACGCAGGACTACACCGGACTGATGAACAAGCAGACTACAGCAGGACTACAGCAGGATCTACCAGCAGATGACTACAGAGACTACGCCAGGACTATCAGCAGGGACGTGACCAACGCAGGACTACAGCAGGAAACCAGGACTAACACCAGGACTGCAGCGGTACTACACCGACACGCAGACTACAGCAGGACTAGCAGGACTAACACCAGGACTATCACAGAACACAGCGACTACACAGAGGGACTGGGAACTACAGCAGGACTACACAGGACTAACACCAGGACTACACCAGGACTACACGCAGGACTACAGCGGACTACAGGCAGACTGGACTACAGCAGGACTACACCAGGACTAAGCAGGACTACACAGGACTACAGGGACTGGGACTACAGCAGCAGGATACAGGCAGGACTACAACAGCAGGGACTGAGGGACTACAACAGAACACAGGACTACCAGGACTAAGCAGACTACACAGGCGGACTACACAGCTACAGCAGGGATACTGGGACTACAGCAGGACTACAGAGGACTACGAAGGACTACAGAACTACGGACTACACCAGGAACAACAAGTACGCAGGACACACCCGTCAGGGACAGCAGACTACAGCAGGACTAAAGGCTACAGGACGAGACAGTAACAATAGGTCGCGGAACAGCACTTCACAACAGTTCCCTCCCTAAGCAGGACACAGCACTACAATCCGGTTTGGTCCCGGTTTTAGACCTGGGGTTTTAGACCCGGTTTTAGATGCTGGTCAATATTGATTCATTTATTCTTTTTATTCTAAAAAGGAAGGAAGTGAGTCAGAGCGTTTGTTTTAGAGAAGCTGTCGTCATGGAAACGCTTCCTGTCGCTGAGCGAGTCAGACGGAGACGTTCTTCCAGTAATGACTTTAATGAGTGTGTAAAAGTGCACATTAAATGAAGCCTCTAAACCAGGACTAAACCAGGACTGAACCAGGTCTAAACCAGGATTGAACCAGGACTGAACCAGGACTAACCAGGATGAACCAGGACTGAACCAGGTCTAAACCAGGACTAAACCAGGACTAAACCAGGTCTAAACCAAGGTCTAAACCAGGTCTAAAACCAAGGTCTAAAGCCAGGACTAAACCAGGACTGAACCAGGTCTAACCAGGTCTAAACCAGGACTAACCAGGTTAAACAGGTTAAAAACCAGGTCTAAACCAGGACTAAACCAGGTCTAAACCAAGGACTGAACCAGGACTGAACCAGGTCTAAACCAGGTCTAAACCAGGTCTAAACAGGTCTAAACCAGGACTGAACCAGGACTGAACCAGGTCTAAACCAGGACTAACCAGGACTAAACCGGACTAAACCAGGACTGAACCAGGACTAAACCAGGACTAAACCAGGACTAAACCAGGGACTGAACCAGGACTGAACCAGGTCTAAACCAGGACTAAACCAGGACTGAACTAGGATGAACCAGGTCTAACAGGTCTAAACCAGGACTAAACCAGGTCCTCACTGGCCTTATTTGGTCTGAAGTTGAGCCTGTTTGAATGGTCTGGTCGCGGCCTGGCCCGGGTCCTGGTCCCAGTCGTGGTCCTGTCACAGAGTGCATTACTTCTTGGCCTCTCCAGGTGGCACAGATACTCGTAGGCCATGTTCTGTTGGCGACGCTCGTTCACATCTCCTCTGCAGTGAGTCTCTCCACGCCATCCAACACGGCTGAGGAGACAGAGACGCCACATTTAGAAGAAGAATAAGAGACCCGCTCTGGACTCCTCTGGACCTCCTCTGGACCGCGCTTTGGACCCGCTCTGGACCCCTCTGGACCCCTCTGGACCCGCTCTGGACCCGCTCTGGACCTCCTCTGGACTCCCTCTGGGCCCGCTCTAGGCCCGCTCTAGGCCCCTCTGGACCCCTCTGGACCCGCTCTGGACCCGCTCTGGACCCGCTCTGGACCCCCTCTGGACCCCCTCTGGACCCCCTCTGGACCCCCTCTGGACCCCCCCTGGACCCCTCTGGACCTCCTCTGGAGCTGCTCACAATTAAAGAGGTGAACAAAATTCACAAAGGAGGAACTTGCTCTGGCATTAAAAGTGCAACTCACAACAATGAATAATAAAATATATCAAAAAGGAAAAGCAGAGAATTTACAAATAAAATAAAATGGACTTGGTCTGAACATCAACAGGCAGGAGGCCAGCCCCTCATGCAGGAGGCCACGCCCTTCAGGGAAGAGGCCACGCCCTTCAGGGAAGAGGCTACAGTCCATCCGGACCAGAACCTCCCTCTGCCGTTGGAACTCATGAACGATGGGAGTGGCACCTGCCTGAGGGGCGTGGCTGCCTGAGGGGAGTGGCTGTGGTCCCACCTGCTCGTCCAGAGCCTCGGGAGCGTCAGGTCTGCAGAGATGGAAGTCTGCAGCCGATCGCCTTCTCAGCAGAGGGCGCTGTAGTCTGTTTGTCCGCGGCTGTGGCTCCAGCAGAGGGCGCTGTAAGTCTGTTTGTCCCTGGCTGTGGCTCCAGCAGAGGGGCGCTGTAGTCTGTTTGTTCCTGGCTGTGGCTCCAGCAGAGGGCGCTCTGATGGCCGTGTAGAACTGCACCATCATCTGCACTGAAGCTTGGCTTTCCTCAGCTGCTGCAGGAAGTACATCCTCTGCTGGGCCTTCTTGATGAGGGAGCTGATGAAGGCTCCCACTGGAGGTCCTGGGTCCTGGGTGATGGTGGTGCACTTGAGGTCCTGGGTGATGGTGGTGCCCAGGAAGCAGAAGGAGTCCACGGTGGTGATGGGGGAGTCTGTCATGATGAGGGGGTCTGGGACTTTCCTGAAGTCCACGATCATCTTCCACTGTCTTCTGGGCGTTGAACTCCAGGACACCAGCCGGACCACCTCCTGTAGATAGACTCCTCTCCGTCGAGATGAGGCCCGATGAGGGGGGAGTCGTCGTGGCTGGAGGTGCAGCAGTTTGTGTCCAGGGAGAAGAGCAGAGGGAAAGTACACAGCCCTGAGGAGCTCCTGTCTGATGGTCCGAGTGTCTGAGACATTCTTCTCCCCGCACGCACTGCCTCCGATCCGTCAGGAAGTCAGTGCGCCCCTGCAGGTGGAGTCAGGCACGTTGAGCTGGGAGAGCTTGTCCTGGAGAGAGCAGGGAGGATGGTGTTGATGAAGAGCTGAAGTCCAACAACAGGATCTGGCGTAGGTTCCCGGGGAGTCAGATGCTGCAAGTGAAGGGAGTGCCGGTTCATGGTGTCGTCTACAGACCTGTTGGCTCTGTAGGCGAACTGCAGGGGGTCCAGCAGGGGGTCCAGCAGGGGGTCCAGCAGGGGGGAGGTGAAGAACTTGAGGTGGGGCAAGACCAGGCGCTCAAATGACTTCATGACTACAGACGTCAGTGCCTCAGCGCAATGGACCCGATCCCAGCAAGAGCCAGGACCACATTGTGATACTCAGGAGACCACCTTTATTCCACGTGTGAGAGCCTCTCCGGTGGCATTGAGAACATGATCTTCTCCTTCAGGATGTGTAGGAGCCTCTCCATTAGATGTGCCCAAACACACAGTGGAGAGCTTGGACTACAGCTGCGTCACATGAAGTCTGTGGACTCTTTCACGGAGTTCATGAGATGTGTTCCTCACTCAAAAGTATGAGAAGAAGCCTGAAGTAGGACAGGTCCAAGGTGATGGTCAGAACATGCACTTTTTAAGAGATCTTTTGCTATCATCATCATCATTATTAGTATTATCTTCATCATCATCATTATCTTCATCATCATAATTATTATTAGTATTATCTTCATCATCATCATTATCTTCATCATCATCATCATCATTATCTTCATCATCATCATTATCTTCATCATCATCATCATCATTATCTTCATCATCATCATCATCATCATTATCTTCATCATCATCTTCATCATCTGAGCTGCACCTTGAGCCAAAGTAAATTCGGTTTGTGACTTCCGCTCCCCAACCATGTCATGAACATCACCAACCATCAAGGGCTGACATCGGAACAGACATCAGGCAAAAGTGACAAATGAGACTTTGACTTTCATTAAATGTGCCGGAGCTGATGTTAGACCCGGCTCAGACCCGGCTCAGACCCGGCTCAGACCCGGCTCAGACCCGGCTCAGACCCGGCTCAGACCCGGCTCAGACCCGGCTTAGACCCGGCTCAGACCCGGCTCAGACCCGGCTCAGACCCGGCTCAGACCCGGCTCAGACCCGGCTCAGACCCGGCTCAGACCCGGTTTAGACCCGGTTTAGACCCGGTTTAGACCCGGTTTAGACCCGGCTTAGACCCGGTTTAGACCCGGTTTAGACCCGGTTTAGACCCGGCTCAGACCCGGTTTAGACCCGGTGTCATTCAAACCTCGCTCTTACACAAATTTTGCCAAACTTGTGCAAGACGTTCCACAACATCTCTAAAACACTGAACCCGGTCTAAACCTGGTCCAAACCCGGCCTAAACCCGGTCTAATCTGTCCTTGGTGTCGGCCCGGTCCAGGCCCAGGTCTTGGCCCACTTTGGGCCCGTGTGCGTCATTCTTCGAGCTCTTTTTGGATCTGATGCGTTTTTCTCTCAAACGCGGAAGTCTCGTGCGTGCTGCAGAGTGCGTGTGTGTGTGTGTGTGCGTGCACTCACAGCCGTATCGGGCGCGCGCTCCCTCAGGTTCCTCAGAGACTGACATGGTCCTGGTTTGGTCCAGGTTTGGTCCCGAGTCCGTGCGTAAAATCCTTTGGTCCGGACTCGGTTTTACGCGAGACTTCGGCGCTTTTCTGCGGCTCCTTTTGCACCTTTTCCAAGTCCTGGTGTAGTCCTGGTGTAGTCCTGGTGTAGTCCTGGTGTAGTCCTGGTGTAGTCCTGGTGTAGTCCTGGTGTAGTCCTGGCTTTGGCCCGGCTCAGACCTGGTTTAGTCCCGGATTAGTCCCAGATCCTGGCCGCGCTCTGGACCACTTTTGGGCACTTTCTGCTCCGCTCGTTTGTGGCTGAAACTCGCGGCGTGTGCGCGCTGACGTCACTGGGTGTGTTCGGAAAAAGTTTGATGAAAAGTTTGCTTTGAGAAGGCGCCGCCTGCGGGAGAGAGGAGGAACTGCAGTCAAAAGTCAGTTTGAAGTTTGGATCTGTGTTTGAACCTGCACAGAGAAGGAGAAGCTCCTCCCACAGACAGAACATCAGAGAAGGAGAAGCTCCTCCCACAGACAGAACATCAGAGAAGGTGAAGCTCCTCCCACAGACAGAACAATCAGGAGGAGAGAAGGTGAAGCTTCCTCCCACAGACAAACATCAGAGAAGGAGAAGCTCCCCCACAGACAGAACATCAGAGGAAGGTTGAAGCTTCTCCCACAACAGAACATCAGGGAGAATAGAAAGTGAACTCCTCCCACAGACATGAACATCCAGGGGAGAGAAGTGAAGCTCCCTCCCACCAGACAGAACATCAGAGGAAGAAGGTGAAGCTCCTCACAGAAAACAGAACATCAGAGAAGAGAAGCTCCTCCCACAGACCAGAACAATCAAGAAGGAGAAAGCTCCTCCCACAGACAGAAATCAGAGAAGAGAAGGCTCCTCCCAAAACAAAAAAGACAAGGGAAACATCGAGAGAAGGAGAAGCTCCTCCCACGAGACAGAAACTCAGAGAAGGAGAAGCTCCTCCCAACTGACAGAACATCAGGAGTAAGCTCCGTCCCACAGACAGAACATCAGGAGGAGAGAGAGGTGAAGTCTCCACGACAACGGAGGAATACTCCTCCCACAGACAAACATCAGGAGGAGAGGAAGTGTGAACTCCTCCCACAGACAGAACATCAAGAAGGAGAAGCCTCCCCCACAGACAGAACAATAGAGAAGGTGAAGCTCTCCCACAGACAGACATCAGGAGAGAGAAGGTGAAGCTCCTCCCTTCAGACAGAAACATCAGGAGGATGAGAGTCGAAGCTTCCTCCCAGCAACAGAACATCAGGAGGAGAGAAGGTGAAGCTCCTCCCACAGACAGAAACAATCAGAGAAGGAGAAGCTTCCCACAGACAGAAACATCAGAGAAGTAGAAGCTCCTCCCACAGACAGACATCAGAGAAGAGTGAAGCTCCTCCCACAGACAGAACCATGCGGAGAGAAGGGAGAGCTCCTCCCACAGACAGAACATCAGAGAAGAGATAGCTCGCTCCCACAGACAGAACATCAGAGAAGGTGAAGCTCCTCCCACAGACAGAACATCAGAGGAAAATAAGTCCTCCCACAGACAGAACATCAGGAGGAGAAGAAGAGAAGCTCCTCCCACAGACAGAAACATCAGAGGAGGAGAAGTGAAAGCCTCCTCCACAGACAGACATCAAAGAGGAGAAAGCTCCTCCGCACAGACGAACATCAGAGAAAGGAGAAGCTGACTCCCACAGACACGAACATTCAGGAGGAGAAGCGTAGAAGGAAGAGGTGACTTCCACGAGAAACGGAGCTCTCCAAGACACCCCAGAAGGGATAGCTCCTCCGCACAGACAGAACATCAGAGAAGAGAAGCTGCCTCCCACCAGACAACATCGAGAGAAGGAGAAGCTACCTCCCACAGACAAGAACATCAAGAAGGTGGAAGCTCTCCACAGAAGAAAATCAGAGAAGAAGGTGAAGCTCCTCCACAACAGACATCGAGGAGAAGTACAGTCCCCAAGCAATCAGGAGGAGAGAAGGTGAACTCCTCCCACAGACAGAACATCAGGAGGAGAAGGAGCTCCTTCCAGAGCAGAACATCAGACGAAGGTGAAGCCCTGCCACAGACAGAAATCAGGAGGAGAGAAGGTGAAGCTTCCTCCCACAGACAGAACATCAGGAGAGAAGGTGAAGCTCTCCACAGACAGAAATCGAGGAGAGAAGGTGAAGCTCTCCCACAGACAGAACATCAGGAGAGAAGCCCTACAGGGAGCAGAGAAGGTGAAGCTCCTCCCACAGACAGAACATCAGGAGGAGAGAAGGTGAGCTTCTCCCACAGACGAACATCAGGGAGGAGAGAAGGTGAAGCTCCTCAAGGACGAACATCAGAAAGAAGGAAAGCCTCCACAGACAGAACATCGGAAGCGAGAAGCCCTCCACAAAGACAGAAATCAGAGAAGGTGAAGCCCTCACAGAAGAACACAGAAGGAGAGAAGGTGAAGCTCCTCCCAAGACAGAACATCAGCGAGCAGAGAAGGAAGCTCCTCCACAGACAGAATAGGAGGACGAGAAGGTGAAGCTCTCCCACAGACAAGAACATCAGAAAGGAGAAGCTCCTCCCACAGACAGAACATCAGAGAAGGTGAAGCTCTCCACAGACAGAAATCAGGAGGAGAAGGTGAAGCTCCTCCACAGACCGAACATCAGGAGGAGATAGTGAAGCTCTCCCACAGAACAGAACATCAGAGGAAGAGAAGGTGAACTCCTCCCACAGACCGATACATCAGAGAAGGAGGAAGCCCTCCCACAGACAGAACATAGAGCAAGGAGAAGCCCTCCCACAGACAGAACATCAGAGAAGGGAGCCTCCCACAGACAGAACATCAGAGAAGGAGAAGCTTCCTCCCACAGACAGAAATCAGAGAAGAGAACTCTCCCACAGACAGAACATAGAGAAAGGTGAAGCTCCTCCCAGACAGAACATCAGGAGGACGAAAGGTGCACTCCTCCACAGACAGAACATCAGAGGAGAGAAGGTTGAAGCTCTCCCAGACAGACTCGGAGAGAGAAGGTGAAGCCTCCACAGACAGAAATAGGAGGAGAGAAGTGAAGCTCTCCCCAGACAGACATCAAGAAGGAAAGCTCTCCCACAGACAGACATCAAGAGAAGGAAGAAGCTCCCCACAGACAGAACATCAGAGAAGTGAAGCTCCTCCTCCAACAGAACATCAGAGAAGGTGAGCTCCTCCCACAGACAGAACATCAGAGAAGGTGAAGCTCCTCCACGACGAACATCAGGAGGAAGAGAAGGTGAAGCTCCTCCCACAGACAGAACAATCAGAGGAGAGACGGTGAAGCTCTCCCACGACAGAACATCAGGAGGAGAAGAAGGTGAGCCCTCCCACAGACAGAACATCAGAGAAGGAGAAGCTCCTCACAGACAGAGTCAGAGAGGTGAGCTCCTCCCACAGACAAGAACATCCGAGAAGGTGAAGTTCCTCCCACAGACAGAACATCAGGAGAGAGAGGTGAAGCTCTCCCCCAGACAGAACTCAGGAGGAGAAGGTGAGCTCCTCCACAGCAAACATCAGAGAAGGAGAGCTCCCAGACAGAACATCAGAGAAGGAGAAGCTCCGACAGAACATCAGGAGAAGGTGAAGTCCTCCCAACAGACAGAACATCAGGAGGAGAGAAGGTGGAAAGCTCTCCACAGACAGAACATCAGGGAAGGAGAAGCTCCTCCCACAGACCAGAAACATCAGGAGAGAAGAAAGGTGTGAAGCTCCCCACAGACCAGAACATCAGAGAAGGAGAGCTCCTTCCCACAGACAGAACATCAGAAGAAGGAGAAGCTCCTCCCACAGACAGAACATCAGAGAAGGTGAAAGCTCCTCCCACAGACAGAACATCAGAGAAGGAGAAGCACCTCCCACAGACAGACATCAGAGAAGGTGAAGCTCCTCCCACAGAAGAACATCAGAGAAGGTGAAAGCTCCTCCCACAGACAGAACATCAGGAGGATAAGAAAGGTTGAAGCTCCTCCCACGACAGAACATCAGGAGGAGAAAGGTGAAGCTCCTCCACAGACAGAAACATCAAAGAAGGTGAAGCTCCTCCCACAGACAGAACATCAGGAGGAGAGAAGGTGAAAGTCCTCCCAACGACAGAACATTCCAGGAGGAGAGAGGTGAAGCTCCTCCCACAGACAGGAACATCAGAGAAGGTGTGAAGGCTCTCCCACCCAGACAGAACATCAGGAGGAGAGAAGGTGAAGCTCCTCCCACAGGACAGAACATCAGGGGAGGAGAGGGAAGGAAGGTGAAGCTCCTCCCACAGACAGAACATCAGGGAGGAGAGATACGTGAAGCTCCTCCCACAGACAGAACATCAGAGAAGGAGTAAGCTCCTCCCACAGACAGAACATCAGAGGTGAAGCTCCTCCCACAGACAGAACATCAGAGAAGGAGACGCTCCTCCCACAGACAGAACATCAGAGAAGGAGAAGCTCCTCCCACAGACAGAACATCAGAGAAGGTGAAGCTCCTCCCACAGACAGAACATCAGAGAATGTGAAGCTCCTCCCACAGACAGAACATCAGGAGGAGAGAAGGAGGTTCATCTAGAGACAGTTCATCTAGGCAGATGAGGAGCCGTTCATCTAGAGCAGAGAGTGTTCCTCACAGTTGAGGAACATCTGATCTCCAGGTCGGCATGCGTGTGACGCTTCTACTCCTGAGACACAAACTCACGGTTTTACAACAACACGAACCGTATTCCTTTCAGCTGCTGTGTATGAAATATTATTATTATCATCATTATTGATATTATTAGTATTATCATTATTATAATATTATTATCATTATCACTATTATAATTATCAATATTGTTATCATTATTATAATCATTATTATTATATGATTAGGATTATTTATTTTATTGATACTATTATCGTTGTTGTTATTATTATTATTATTATTATTATAATCATCATTATTATATTATTATGATTATTTATTTTATTGATATTATTATTATTATTATTATTATTATAATCATTATTATTATATTATTATGATTATTTATTTTATTGATATTATTATTATTATTATTATTATGATTATGATTATTATTATTATTATTATTATTATTATTATTATTATTATTATTATTATTATTATTATTATTATTATATTCTGTCCTATAGAATGTAGTGGTCATCTCGCCCTCAAACGGGACAGTCTGTGGTTTGAGTCCTGCTGCTCTTCTCTCACTTTCTGTGTGTGATTATTGATGGAGGCTCTCTCGTCCAATCAGCAGTGAGCCATGGGCCTGGGGGTGGGGCTTGCTCTATATAAACTCCTCCTCTCTCTCGTCCGTCTCATTCTCTCTGTTTCTTTGAGGATTTTCATCCTTTTCTCAACTTTCCGACTCGAACTGCGGTAAATATGACTTTATGTTCATGATTTGTGTTTGTTCTTCTGCTGCTCCTCTGCGTCTCTTCAAACATCACAAAGCTTCATGTCAAATGGAGGACAGCTCATCAGAAGACATGTTCAAGGAGTTCAGATATTTTCTCACCCAAATAAGCATTTGTTTTTGGGTCGAACTTCACAGAAGTATAATCCCTTTGTGGCTTTGTCTGTTTCCTCAGTGTTTGTCTGGATCATGGCTCGTCGCTGCCTCCTGCTGTTCAGTCTCATCTTAGTCCTGATCCCGGACCAGAGCCAGTCTCAGGCGGACCTCAACCTGTCCAGAGAAGACCTGGACTCTGAACCAGACCAGAACCTGGGCCGACAGGAGGACCTGGTGAGTCCGGCTTTGGTGATTGAAGACTTCATTTTAGTGTGTGTTTGTGTGTGTGCGTGTGTGTGTGTGTGCTTGTGTTTGTGCGTGTGTGTGCGTGTGTGTGTATGTGTGTGTGTGCTTGTGTTTGGTGCGTGTATGTGTGCGGTTATGTGTGTGGTGGTTGTGTGTGCGTGTGTGTCTTTGTGTGTGTGTGTGTGCCTTGTGGTGTGTGTGTGTGTGCGTGTTGTGTGTGCGTGTGTGTGTGTGGCTTGTGTGTGTGTGTTGTGTGTGCGTGCGTGGTGTGTGTGTGTGCGGTGCGCGTGTGTGTGCGTGGTGTGTGTGCGTGTATGATCTGTGTGTGTGTACGTGGTGTGTGTGTTGTGTGTTGCTTGTGTTTGTGCGCAGTGTCATGAGTGTAGGGTGTTGTGTTGTGTGGGCACGCGCGTAGTTTGTGTGTGTGCTTGTGTGTGTGCTTGTGTGGTGCGTTTATGTGTGTGTGCCGCTTTTGTGTGTGCGTGTTTGGTGCGTGTGTGTGCGTGTGTGGTGTGTGCGTGTGTGTGCTTGTGTGTGTGTGTGTTGCGTGTGTGCGTGCGTGCGCGTGGTGGTGTGCGTGTGTGTGTTGCGTGTAGTGATCTGTGTGTGTGGTGGTCTTGTGTATGTTTGCGTGTGTATGATCTGTGGTGTGTACGTGTGTTGGGCTGTGTTGGTTGCTGCGTTTGTGCGTGTGTGGTATGAGTGTGCGTGTGTGTGCGTGTGTGTGCGTGTTGTGTGCGTGTGTGTGCGTGTGTTGTGCGTGTGGTGTGCGTGTGTGTACGTGTGTGGTACGTGTGTGCGTGTGTGTGCTAGCGTTTGTGCGTGTGTGTATAGTGTATGTGTGCGTGTGTGTAATGTGTGTGTGCTTGTGTGTGTATTGGGGTGTGCTTGGTTGTGGGTGCGTTTTATGTGGGGTGTGTGTGTGTGTGTGTGTGCGTGCGCGGTGTGTGGTGTGCTTGTGTGTGGCTGGCGTGTTGTGTGTGTGCTTGTGTGTGCTTGTGTGGGTGCGTGTATGATCTACCGTGTGTGTGTGTTTGTGTGTGCTTGTGTTTGTGCGCGTCGTAATGAGTGTATGTGCGTGTGTGTTGTGTGCGCGTGTTTGTGTGTGCGTGGTGTGTATTGTGTATGTTTGCGTGTGTATGATCTGTGTGTGTGTGTGTACTTTGTGGCGTGTGTGTCTTGCGTTTGGTGGCGTGTGTGTATGAGTGTATGTGTGTTGTGTGCTTCTGTGGTGGGTGTGCGTGTGTATGGTGTATGTGGGTGCGTGTGTGGTGCGTGTGTGTGTGTGTGTACGTTGTGTGGCGTGTGGTGTGCTTGCGTTGTGCGTATGTGTGCGTGTGGTGTGCGTGTGGTGTATGTGTGTTGTGCTTTTGTGTGTATGGTGGGTGTGCTTGTGTGGTGTGCGTTTATGTGTGGGTGTGTGTGTGTGGTTGCGTGGCGCGTGTGTGTGTGCTTGTGTGGTGCGTTGTGGTGTGTGCTTGTGTGTGTGCTTGTGTGGGTGCCGTTTATGTGTGTGTGCGTGTGTGTGTGCTTTTGTGTGGCGTGTGTGTGCGTGTGTGGTGGTTGTGTGTCTTCTGTGTTGTGTGCTTGTGTTTTGTGCGTGTGTATGAGTGTAGTGCGAGTGGCGTGTTTGTGTGTGTGTGCTGTGTGGCGTGTTTGTGTGTGCGTGTGTGTACTGGTGTATGTTTTGCGTGTGTTATGATCTGGTGGTTGGGGTAGTGTGTGTTTGTGTGTGTAGTTTGTTGACATTTGTTGTGTCCGGTGGAGGCGCTGCACTGTTGTTGGGTTCAGATTCACAGAGAAGAAAAACGAGGCTCAATCCAGTGGTCAGGTAACTCCTCCTCTCCTTCCTCCTCGCTCCTCTCCTCTCTCCCTCTCTCCCCTCTCCTCCTCCCGTCTCTCCTCCTCCCTCCTCCTCTCTCCTCCCCTCCCCCCCTCTCTCCTCTCTTCCTCTCTCCTCCTCGTCTTCCTCTCCTCATCCTCTCCTTCCCTCTCCCTCCTCCCCTCTCCTCCTCTCCTCCTCCTCTCCTCCTCCCTCCTCTTCCTCCTCCCTCCTCTTCTCTCTCTCTCTCTCTCTCCTCTCCCCTCTCTCCTCTGCGTCTCCTCCCCTACTCTCTCCCGCTACCTCCTCCACCCTCCTCGCTCCTTCGCCCTCCCCTCTCCCTCTCCTCTCTCCTCCTCCCTCCTCCCCTCTCCTCCTCGCACCTCTTCCTCCTCTCCTCCTCCCCTCCTCTCCTCCTCTCCCTCTCTCCTCTCTCCTCTTCTCCTCCCTCCTCCTCTCCCTCCCCCTCCTCTCTCCCTCTCTCTCCCTCCCTCCCCCTCTCCTCCGCCCTCTACCTCCCCCTCTCCTCCTCCCTTTCTCTCTCCTCTCCCCTCACCTCCTCCTCCTCCCCTCTCTCCCTCCTCCTTTCCTCTCCCCCTCCCTCCTCACCTCCATCCCCTCCTCCCTCCCCCTCTCTCCTCTCTCCTCCTCCTCCTCCCCCTCCTCCTCCTTCCTCTTGCCTCCTCTCTCTCCTCTCCTCCTCCTTCCTCCTCTCTCTCCTCCCCCCTCTCCTCCTCTCCCCCTTTCTCCTCCCTTTCTCCTCCCTCACTCCCTCCTCTCCTCCTCCTCCCTCTCTCCCTGCCTCCCTCCTCTCTCCTCTCCTCCCCTCCTCCTCCTCCTCCTCTCTCCCCTTCTCCCTCCTTCCTCTCCTCCTCCTTCCCTCCCCTCCTCCCATCCTCCTCCTCCTCCCCCTCCTCTCCTCTCTCCTCTCCTTCTCCCTCTCCTCCTCCTCTCCTCCTCCTCCCCTCCTCTCCCCCTCCTCTCTCGCTCTCTCTCCTCCCTCCCTCCTCTCCTCCTCCTCTTCTTCCTCCCTCTCCCTCCCTCTCCCTCCCCTCCTCTCCCTCCTTCTCCTCCCTCTCTCCTCTCCTCCCTCCCTCCTCTCCTCCCTCCTCCCTCTCCTCCTCCCCCTCCTCTCCCTCCTCCTCCCCCTCTCTCTCCTCTTCTCCCCCCCCTCTCCCCTCGCCTCCTCCCTCTCCTCCTCCCTCCTCCCTCCCTCCTCCCTCTCCCCTCTCTCCCTCCTCCCTCCGCTCCTCCTCCTCCTCTCTACTGCTCTTTCTTTTCTCTTTTGTTTATTGTCATTATGTCCAATCTTAATTAAACATGTATTTTTAATGGTTTTGAATGGACAGGTTCCAAACCAGGTCCAGACCAGGTCCAGACCAGGTCCAGACCAGTCCAGACCAGGCTCCAAACCAGGTCCAGACCTCGCCAGGACTTTGAGACTTGAACCTCGTTAAATCCTTGTCCAGTTAATTCAATATTAGATTTGTATCTTTTGATTAAAAAGCTTTGTTTACAAACGACTGTAATTAAAAACTGGCCGAGCTCAGGAACATAATGTGACTATAAAGCTCAGACACATGTGAGCGTCCTCCAGGGGGCGCTGTGCTCAGACTGTGACAGTAAAAAGCCTCAGTGAGGCTCTTAAACTATGGTCCAACATCAAGAATTAAAATCAATGGTCATCTGAGGGCTTCTATTGACTTTGGAAAGAGGGGGGACACAGGGCTGTGTTTGGTCCCCTCTCATGTTTGCTTTGTACTTGGACGCCATTGGCCACTTTATCAGACAATCGGAAAATTTCACGGTGTTACAATCGATGGAACAGAACATGAAACCACCTGCTGCAGATGATGTTCCAAACCAGACATGTCCAAACCCAATGTGAGGCACGTCCTTCATGATGTTGCTCCATGTCTGGATACAAATTCCTCTCTCATTGGCCCCCTCTGTCCCTGTACAAAGACTTACCCATTTAAATGGCAAACAGAATCTCTTAAATATGTAGGCCGCGTGGCCCTCCATGAAGACTATCAAGCACTCTAGAGCATAAACTACACTCCTCTTTTCTCCACTTTAAAGGAAAGATCTTGGAAATGGGACTTTTGAATTGAAGCTCAAATGGAAACATCCTGAGAGTAATGTTGTTGCCGGGGGTTCCTGTGCAAGGCCTTACTGGCACATGACAGACGCTTGGTTCATGAGGAGGAAGTGAAGAATGAATCCCTGGGTCAAATCTGTGCTTACGACATGGAAGGAGCTGATCACAACATACAACTAAACAAAGAGGTTCAGGTCTTAAACTGGTCGGCTTCAGACCAAGGTTTAGGACCAAACAACACAGATTTGAGATTTAAAGTCTGGATTACTAAAGGTTTTAAAGGTTTTCCACCGGCCCCTCTGAACTTTAGAACTCTGTACTTGGGCCTCAGAACTCCTGCCATGGACACAGGACATGGATACCTTTGGAATGTACTTTTGGCAGCAGGAAAAAGTCCATCACAAAGAAATGGACAACACAAACATCACCAACGATCAAGGACTGGACTGAGAGAGGGACAGACATCAGGCAAATGGAATAACATTGGGACGTGATTTGGACAAATTTGACCGACTTTGGACCAAATGGGACTTTTGTTTTCATTTAAATGTGACGTGTTTGTGTGTGTTTGTGCTTGTGTGTGTGTGTGTGTTTGTGCTTGTTTGTGTGTGTTTGTTTGTGTGTGTTTGTTTGTGTTTGTGCTTGTGTGTGTGTTTGTGTTTGTTTGTGTGTTTGTGCTTGTTTGTGTGTGCTTGTTTGTGTGTGTTTGTTTGAGTGTGTTTGTTTGAGTGTGTGTTTGTGTGTTTGTGCTTGTTTGTGTGTGCTTGTTTGTGTGTGTTTGTTTGAGTGTGTGTTTGTGTGTGTGTGTGTGTTTGTGCTTGTTTGTGTGTGTTTGTTTGAGTGTGTGTTTGTGTGTGTTTGTGTGTTTGTGTGTGTGTGTGTGTGTGTGTAGTTGCTGTTGGATCTGAAGTGGTTTGTGGGATTTAAAGCTGCATTGTGGATCATTTCTTGCAGTGTGGAATGGGCGACCGCTGCGCCATGAAGTTTGGGCCGCGCATCGGGAAACTGTGCGACTGCGGCCGAAGAGCCAACTGCAACTCCTTCCTCCTGAAATGCATCTGAAACACACACGACACGACACACGACACACGACACACACACGACACACACACGACACACACACGACACACACACGACACACACACGACACACACACGACACACACACACGACACACACACACGACACACACACACGACACACACGACACATGACACACACATGACACCACACATGACACACATGACACACATGACACACACGACACACATGACACACCACATGACACACACATGACACACACATGACACACACATGACACACACACGACACACACACACAACTGACACACACATGACACACACATGACACACACAGTGACACACACATGACACACACATGACACACCACACGACACACACACGACACACACGACACAACACATGACACACATGACACACACGACACACCACACACGACACACACACGACACACACGAACGACACACACATGACACCATGACACACACGACACACACACACGACACACACACACGACACACACACACGAACACACGACACACACACGCACACACACACACACACACACACGACACACACACACACGACACACACACACGACACACACACACGACACACACACACGACACACACACACACGACACACACACACACGACACACACACGACACACGACACCACAACGACACACGACACACACAGACACACGACACACACACGACACACACACACACACGACACACACACACACACGACACACACACACCACACGACACACACACGACACACGACACACGACACACACACACGACAACACACACACGACAACACACACACGAAACAGACACACCACACGACACACGACACACACACACGACACACGACACACGACACACCCACGACACACACACGACACACACACGACATGCTCATGTTTGTGGTCCGTCTCTTTGGGCCGCGGCTCATGTTTGGTCCGTTCTTTGGGCCGCGGTTGTTTGTGGTCCGTCTCTTTGCGCCGCGCGGCTCATGTTTGTGGTCCGTCTCTTTGGGCCGCGGCTTCATGTTTGTGGTGCCGTCTCTTTGGGCGCGGCTCATGTTGTTGTGTCCGTCTCTTTGGGCCGCGGCTCATGTTTGTGTCCGTCTCTTTGGCGCGGCTCATGTTTTGTGGTCCGCTTCTTTGGCGCCGCGGCTCATGTTTGTGGTCCGTCTCTTTTGGGCCGCGGTCATGTTTGTGGTCCGCTTGATGTTTTTGTCAAATGTACAAGATGTAAAATGTGGCACGTTGGAAATGTTCTGGAAATAAAGACTCTTCATCTGGTTTGTGTGGATTTATTTGCGCCTTAACCCTAACCGAGCTGAACCGACCCACTCAAAACCCACTTCAGTCCTGGGCCGACACTAAAGATAAAAGTGAGGCTTATGTTTTCCCCTAAACCCAGAGCGTTTGATACCATTGATTATAGGTTTTCAAAGACGGATCCAGAACCCGAAGCATCAGTGGCTTGGTCCATATTTTAGCCCATTGTACAAAGTGGGCCGCAGACAATACTTGTTTGTTGTCCCGCCTTGAATCTGACCGTTATAATCAAGACAAATGAGATGCTCAGTTTTAGTTCAACCATGGAAAGTGTAAACGTTAAACAAAACCAGGTTAAAATTGCAGTTAAGTGTGTTTATTACGCACAATTCATATTAAGTATGTGTAATATTGTGTGGATGAGTGTTCGTGAAGAGTGTGACCAAGAGACAAACGTACAAACTGCATCCATGGAAACATGGGTTAGGGTTAAGGTTAGGGTTAGGGTTAGGGGTTAGGGTTGCAGAAGAAGATTGCCAGGGAAGAGTTAAGAGGATACAGAAGTAATATAAATACAGAATTAGTCCATGTCAACCCTAACCCCTAACCTAACCCCTAACCCCCCAACCCTAACCCCCTAACCCCCAACCCTAACCCCTAACCCCCCAACCCTAACCCCTAACCCCCTAACCCTAACCCTAACCCTAACCCCCTAAACCTAACCCCTAACCCCCACCCTAACCCCAACCCCCCAACCCTAACCCCCTAAACCCTAACCCTCACCCTAACCACCCTAACCCTAACCCCCGACCCCTAACCCTAACCCTCACCCCCTAACCCTAACCCTACCCTAACCCACCTTAACTCTAACCCTAACCCTACCCTAACCCTGACCCTGACCGTAACCTACCCCTAACCGTAACCCTACCCTAACCCTGACCTAACCCTACCCTAACCGTAACCGTAAACCCTAACCCTACTAACCCCCTAACCCTAAACCCTAACCTAACCCTACCCCTAACCTAACCCTACCCTAACCCTAACCCTAACCCTACCCCCTAACCTAACCCTACCCTAACCCTAAAACCCTAACCCTAACCTAACCCTACCCCTAACCCTAACCTAACCCTACCCCATACCCTAAACCCTAACCCTAACCCTAACCCTAACCCTAACCCTACCAACCTAACCCTACCCTAACCCTAACCTACCCTACCTAACCCTAACCCTACAACCCTACCCTACCCTACCCCTAACCTAACCCTACCCCTAACCTAACCTAAACCCTACCCCTAACCTAACCCTAACCCTAACCTAACCCTACCCCTAACCCTAACCTAACCCTACCCCTAACCCTAACCCTAACCTAACCCTACCCCTAACCCTAACCCTAACCCTAACCCTACCCCTACTCTAACCCTTCAGAGGATCGTTTATATTTGCAAGGCCAAAACTGTTGCTAAAAGTGACTCCAACAGCTGAATATACAGATTCAATTTGTAGTATGTGTATGTATGTATGTTTCTATTTGTCCACAGAGGGGCGCTGTACTGCTGCTGTTGTCTCCGGTATATGAGCCAGGATGAGAGGATGACACGTTTATATGAATGGATGAATGGTCCATGCTGTGAGCTGGTGAATCCTTCTCTTCCATCGCCCAAACATCTGAGAAGAACATTCATTTAGAGAGTTTTGAGAGCAGGCTTTGTGTGTGCATGGAAAACTTACGCAGTGAATAAAACAGCACTAGCTCATGTGCCTCGAAGTATTTCCAGGCGAGCGTTGCCCGGAAACAGAACTAACCCTCACCAGATCGTAAAAGACAGCAGGAAAAAGGTTTTCACGAAGAAACGGGTGACGCAAACCTCACCAACGACTCACACACTGTGCCGTTGTGTTCATGCATTTATTATTATTATTATTATTGTTATTATTATTATTATATTGTTATTATTATTATTATTATTATATATTATATTATTATTATTATTATTATTGTTATTATTATTATTATTATTAGTAGTAGTAGTATATTACTATATTATTATTATATTATTAAAGTATTGTTATTATATTATTGTTATTATTATATTATTATCATTATATATGATGATTATTATTGTAGAAAAAGATTCAGTTGTTTCATCTGTTTTAGAAAAAACGAAACGTTTCGACTCGTCCAAGAGTCATTCTCAATCTGAGAAACAAGTCTGAGAACGCTCTTTACAACTTTCTTCACTGCATTGGATAGAAGGTCCATAGTGAGACTAAACAGCCACTGCACCAGAGGCTTCATCAGCACAGAAGACACTCGAGTTCAGGACCACAGAGCACCGTGCATCTTCATCTCAAAGCCACAAACCACTCTATTGAAGACAGCGAGGAGAAGGTTCTGAGCAGGAGAAGAGACGGTGTGAAGGAGGAGTGAAGGAGGAGTGAAGGAGGAGTGAAGGAGGAGTGAAGGAGGAGTGAAGGAGGAGTTAAATGGGAGTGAAGGAGGAGTGAAGGAGGAGTGAAGGAGGAGTGAAGGAGGAGTGAAGGAGGAGTTAAAGGGGAGTGAAGGAGGAGTGAAGGAGGAGTAAAGGAGGAGTAAAGGAGGAGTGAAGGAGGAGTGAAGGAGGAGTGAGGAGGAGTGAAGGAGGAGTGAAGGAGGGGAGTGAAGGAGGAGTGAAGGGGGAAGTTAAGGAGGAGTGAAGGAGGAGTTAAAGGGGAGTGAAGGAGGAGTGAAGGAGGGAGGAGGAGTGAAGGAGGAGTGAAGGAGGAGGAGGGGAGTGAAGGAGGAGTGGGGAGTGAAGGAGGAGTGAAGGAGGAGTGAAGGAGGAGTGAAGGAGGAGTTAAAGGGGAGTGAAGGAGGAGTCAAGGAAGGAGTGAAGGAGGAGTGAAGGAGGAGTTAAAGGGGAGTGAAGGAGGAGTGAAGGAGGAGTGAAGGAGGAGTTAAAGGGGAGTGAAGGAGGAGTGAAGGAGGAGTGAAGGAGGAGTGAAGGAGGAGTGAAGGAGGAGTGAAAGGAGGAGTGAAGGAGGAGTTAAGGGGAGTGAAGGAGGAGTGAAGGAGGAGTAAAGGGGAGTGAAGGAGGAGTGAAGGAGGAGGAGTGAAGAGGAGGAGTGAAGGAGGAGTGAAGGAGGAAGTTAAAGGGGAGTGAAGGAGGAGTGAAGGGGGAGTTAAGGAGGAGTGAAGGAGGAGTTAAAGGGGAGTGAAGGAGGAGTGAAGGAGGAGGTGAAGGAGGGAGGAGTGAAGGAGGAGTGAAGGAGGAGTGAAGGAGGAGTGAAGGGAGGAGGAGTTAAAGGGGAGTGAAGGAGGAGTGGACAGGAGTGAAGGAGGAGTGAAGGAGGAGTGAAGGAGGAGTTAAAGGGGAGTGAAGGAGGAGTGAAGGAGAGTGAAGTGAGGAGGAGTGAGGAGGGAGTGAAGGGGAGTGAAGGAGGAGTGAAGGAGGAGAGTGAAGGAGGAGTTAAAGGGGAGTGAAGGAGGATGAAGGAGGAGTGAAGGAGGAGAAGGAGGAGTGAAGGAGGAGTTAAAGGGGAGTGAAGGAGGAGTGAAGGAGGAGAGAAGGAGGAGTTAAGGAGGAGTGAAGGAGGGGTTAAAGGGGAGTGAAGGAGGAGTGAAGGAGGAGTTAAGGAGGAGTTAAGGAGGAGTGAAGGAGGAGTTAAAGGGGAGTGAAGGAGGAGTTAAGGAGGAGTTAAGGAGGAGTTAAGGAGGAGTTAAGGAGGAGTTAAGGAGGAGTTAAGGAGGCCATCTTTGTTAAAAAAAGAGAATCCTTCCTTAAATCTTATTATTGTTATTATATTACTATATTATTATTATTATTATATATTATTATTATTATTATTATTATTATTATTTGTATTATTATTGTTGCTATTATATTACTATATTATTACAATTATTATTATTATTGTATTAATATATTATCATTATTATCTATTATTATTATATTACTATTGTTATTATATCCTCAGCTCTGGAACTCCCTCCTGTCACTCCAACACCATCATCCAGTTCTGTACTGTGGGTTTTATTCTGTTGTTTTATTCTCTTGTACAGTGTCCTTGGGTGTTCTGAAAGGCGCTTTTAAATAAAATGTCTTATTATTATTATTATTATTATTATTATTATTATTATTATATTATATATATTATTGTTATTATTATTATTATTATATATTATTCTTATTATTGTTATTATATTACAATATTAATATTATTATTATTATATAGCCCCTCCCTGAACCGACACCTTAACGTGGTGGAGGGGTTTGAGCGCCCGAATGATCTCAGGAGCTATGTTGTCCGGGCTTCAAGCCCCTGGTAGGGTCTCCCAAGGCAAACAGGTCCTGGGGGACGGGTCAGACAAAGATCGGTTCACAAGCCCCCTATGATGGAAAGAAAAACAAGGCCAGTTACGTCGCCCGGATTGGCGTTACCGGGGCCCACACCTGGAGCCAGGCCTGGCGTGGGTGCTCGACGGCGAGCGCCTGGTGGGTGCAACCCAAAAGAGTGACGTGGGGCCGTCTCCCCCTGGGGCTGTGGGCGGCAGTCCCACCACCTGCAGGAGGATCCCATAAGGGGCTGGTGCGAGGATCTGGGCGCCCAGTCGACGGCAGGGCCTCGACGACCGGATCCCGGACGCAGAGACTAACCCTGCGACGCGGAGGACCCCTCCTGGAGGGGGAACGGAGCCTGACTTGGGGACCCCCTGAATCTGACTAGATGTCGGCCTCACCTCCACGCACAGTTTGGGCACTGGAACCCATCTTCTTGAGAGAGGGGCTGGACGCTCCACTTCTCTGGTGTTGCCTGCGGGGGGGGCGCGGCTGGCGTGGGCTTGCTTATTGCCCCACACCCACAGCCGCCAGCCGTGTTGGAGTTTACCCCAGTGAACGAGAGGGTCGCGTCCCTACGCCTTCGGGTTGGGGACAGGTCTCTCACTGTGGTGTCGGCCTACGGGCCGAACAACAGGTGCTCTGAGTACCGGCCTTCTTGGAGTCCCTGGAGAGGTACTGGACAGTGCACCGACCGGGGACTCCGTTGTTCTACTGGGGGACTTCAACGCCCACGTGTGGCAACGACAGTGACACCTGAAGAGGGGTGATTGGGAAGAACGGCCCCCCGATCTGAACCCGAGCGGTGTTCAGTTATTGGACTTCTGTGCTAGTCATGGACTGTCCATAACGAACACCATGTTCAAGCACAAGGGGGTCCACCAGTGCACGTGGCACCAGGACACCCTAGGCCGGAGGTCAATGATCAACTTTGTTGTCGTGTCATCTGACCTCCGGCCGCGTGTCTTGGACACTCGGGTAAAGAGAGGGGCGGAGCTGTCAACCGATCACCACCTGGTGGTGAGTTGGATCCGCTGCCGGCGGAGGAAAGCCGGACAGACTTGGCAGGCCCAAGCGTATAGTGAGGGTCTGTTGAAAAACGTCTTGCGGAGCCCGCTGTCAGCAGGGTCTTCAATTCACACCTCCAGGAGAGCTTCTCCCAGATCCCGGGGGAGGCTGGGGACATTGAGTCCGAGTGGACCATGTTCTCGACCACCATTGTCAATGCGGCTGCTCGGAGCTGTGGTCGCAAGGTCTCAGGTGGCCTGTTGCGGCGGCAACCCCCGAACCCGGTGGTGGACACCGGAAGTAAGGGATGCCGTCAGGCGGAAGAAGGAGGCCTATCAGGCCTCTTTGGCTTGTGGGACTCCTGAGGCCGTTGACGGGTACTGGCGGGCCAGGCGTGCCGCAGCTCGTGCTGTCGCAGAGGCAAAAACCCGGGTCTGGGAGGAGTTCGGGGAGGCCCTGGAGGAGGACTATCGGTCGGCCCCAAAGAAATTCTGGCAAACCGTCCCGGCGCCTCAGGAGGGGAAGTTAGTGTTCCACCAACACCGTTTACGGTGCGGGTGGGGACCTGCTGACCTCGACTGGGGATGTCGTCGGGCGGTGGAAGGAGTACTTTGAGGACCTCCTAAAATCCCACTGTCACGTCTTCTGAAGAGGAAGTAGAGACGGAGGACTCGGAGGCTGACTCATCCATCACCCAAGCCGAAGTCACTGAGGTTGTTGTAAAACTCCTCGGTGGCAGAGCTCCGGGGGTGGATGAGATACGCCCCGAGTACCTAAAGTCTCTGGATGCTGCAGGACTGTCTTGGTTGACACGCCTCTGCAACATCGCGTGGCGGTCGGGGTCGGTGCCTCTGGACTGGCAGACCGGGGTGGTGGTCCCTCTGTTCAAGAAGGGGGACCGGAGGGTGTGCTCCAACTATAGAGGGATCACACTCCTCAGCCTCCCTGGTAAGGTCTATTCCAGGGTCCTGGAGAGGAGAATCCGACCGATAGTCGAACCTCGGATTCAGGAGGAGCAGAGTGGTTTTCGTCCTGGTCGTGGAACACTGGACCAGCTCTATACTCTCCATCGGGTGCTCGAGGGTTCATGGGAGTTTGCCCAACCAGTCCACATGTGCTTTGTGGATCTGGAGAAGGCTTTCGACCGTGTCCCACGGGGTGCCCTTTGGGGGGTGCTGCGGGAGTATGGGGTCCGGGGCCCTTTGCTGAGGGTTGTCCGGTCCCTGTATGACCGGAGCAGGAGCTGTGTTCGCATTGCCGGCAGTAAGTCAGACCTGTTCCCAGTGCGTGTGGGACTCCTCAGGGCTGCCCTTTGTCACCGGTTCTGTTCATTGTTTTTATGGACAGAATTTCTAGGCGCAGTCAGGGGTGGAGGGGGTCCGGTTTGGAGAGCACAGGATCACATCTCTGCTGTTTGCAGATGATGTTGTCCTGATGGCTCCATCAAACCTGGACCTGCAACATGCTCTGGGATGGTTTGCAGCCGAGTGTGAAGCAGCTGGGATGAGAATCAGCACCTCCAAATCTGAGGCCATGGTTCTCGACCGGAAAAAGGTGGCTTGCCCTCTCCGGGTGGGTGGTCCCTGCCCCAAGTGGAGGAGTTCAAGTATCTCGGGGTCTTGTTCACGAGTGAGGGAAGGATGGAGCGTGAGATTGACAGGTGGATCGGTGCAGCGTCTGCAGTGATGCGGTCGCTGCATCGGACCGTTGTGGTAAAGAAGGAGCTGAGTCGAAAGACAAAGCTCTCGATTTACCGGTCAATCTACGTTCCTGCCTCACCTTTGGTCATGAGCTTTGGGTAGTGACCGAAAGGACAAGATCGCGGATACAAGCGGTCGAAATGAGTTTCCTCCGCAGGGTGGCTGGGCGCTCCCTTAGAGATAGGGTGAGGAGCTCAGTCACACACGGGAGGAGCTCGGAGTAGAGCCGCTGCTCCTCCAGCTGAGGTGGCTCGGGCATCTGTTCCGGATGCCTCCTTGACGCCTCCCTAGGGAGGTGTTTCGGGCATGTCCCACCGGGAGGAGGCCCCGGGGAAGACCCAGGACACGCTGGAGGGACTGTCTCTCGGCTGGCCTGGGAACGCCTCGGGATCCCCCGGAGGAGTTGGAGGAAGTGTCTGGGGATAAGGAAGTCTGGGAGTCCCTGCTTAGACTGCTGCCCCGCGACCCGGCCGGACCCGGAAAAATTAAGCGGAATTATATTAATTAATATAAATTATTATTATTATTTATATTATTATTATTATTATTATTATTATTATTATTATTATATTATTATTATTATTATTTATTATTATATTATTATTATTATTATTATTATTATTATTATTATTATTATTATTGTTATTATTATTATTATATTATTATATATTATATTATTATTATTATTATTATTAGTAGTATTTGGTCTTACTCTCTGGTCGTCTTCTTTGGTTTGTGTTTGTTTTTGAGTTTATTAAGAAAAGACAAAGTAAATGTGTTTTGGTTGAGTCCGAGGCGTTCTGGGTTAGCGTTAGCGTTAGCGTTAGCGTAAAGTCTGTGTTTGGTTTTAAATCTGCGTCACAGATAATTACAGGATGTTACAACGACACTGTCGACATTAATAACAGAGCACAGAGTTTTACAGTCAAGTAATGGTAGAGACAGGAGCAGAGACAGGAGCGGAGCAGGAGCGGAGCAGGAGCGGAGCAGGAGCGGAGCAGGAGCAGAGAGCAGGAGCAGAGAGCAGGAGCGGAGAGGAACAGGAGCAGAGAGCAGAGAGGCGGAGCAGGAGCAGGACAGGAGCAGAGACAGCAGGACAGGAGCAGAGAGCAGAGACAGGAGCGGAGCAGGAGCGGACAGGAGCAGGAGGCAGGAGCAGAGACAGGAGCAGGACAGGAGCAGAGACAGAGCAGAGCAGGAGGCAGGAGCGAGGAGCAGGACAGAGACAGGAGCAGAGAGCGAGCCGAGCAGGAGACCAGGAGCAGCAGGAGCAGGACAGAGGACAGGAGCGGAGCAGACGGAGCAGGAGGAGAGTGCAGAGCAGGAGCAGAGACAGGAGCGGAGAGGAGCTGGACATGGAGCGGAGACAGGAAGGACAGGAGCAAAAGAAGGGCAGGACAGGAAGAAGGCCGAGACTAGGAGCAGGAGCTGAGCAGAGAATAAGGACTTGGGCGAGCTGGTTTCTCAGTAGAGTCTGGTCAATCAGGTCCTGGATTAATCAACCTCTAGAAAGTTCTTCTGGTCCTCTTTTCTGGTCCTTTGGTCCGTCTCTGGTCCTTGGTTCTGGTCCTTGGTCCTGGTCCTGGTCTTGCCTTCTGGTCTGGTTCTGGTTCTTGGTCCTGGTTTGGTCCGTCTTTGTCCTTTTGGTCCTGGTTTGGTCCGTCTCTGGTTCTGGTCTGGTCTTGGTCTCTGGGTCCTGGTCGGTGGTGGTGGTCCTGGTCTGGTTTGGTCTGTCTCTGGGTCCTGGTCTGGTCTGGTCGGTCTTTGGTCCTGGTTTGGTCCGTCTCTGGTCCTGGTCTGGTCCGGTCTCTGGTCCTGGTCTTGGTCCGTCTCTGGTCCTGGTCTCTCTGGTCATCTCTGGTCCTGGTCTGGTCCATGGTTCAGGTTCTGCTCCTCCTCCTGAGACTCTGATTTTAGAACTCATGTTTTCATCTAAATCTGATCGAAATCCTCCTGAGGTCGATCTGAGCGTGTGCGAGGGGGGTGTGAGGGGCGTGGCTAAAGCTCACGTGCACAGGAACAGTTTTGCCTCATGTCTTTGCCTTGTGTGCAAAGCCTCGACGCCGCGTTTGAACCTCTCTTTATGGATCATGTCAGACGCATTCTGACCTGGAAACACCACATTTGGACAAACAGGAAACAGCTGTTGCTAAAGTGCTTTGCTAACGTGCGTTGCTAACGTGCTTTGCTAGCTCTGTGTTGCTAAGGCTCCACATATAAGTTAGCATCAGTGGAAACACGGCGCTTTAGCACGAGATCAAGTCAGAGTTTGGAGACAAATGAGTCTTTTGTGTTTCTGCTTTTTGAGTCTATGTTCTCTCTGAGCCAATCATCTGGCGGTGCTGTGGAGCTCCTCCCCCTGTGTTGTGGAGCTCCTCCCCCTGTGTTGTGGAGCTCCTCCTCCTGAGCTAAAGTCCACATGGAGCCCAAAGAGCCAGACCGCTTTGGAAGCTAGAACCTCTCCATTGTTGGATTTTCTCGTTGGTTGAATCCACAGTTGAGTAAAAGTCTGCTCAGCGACTGCCGCCGAGCTTTCTGCTGCTCAGCGACTGCCGCCGGAGCTTCTGCTGCTCAGCTTCGTGTTGATGAGACTCGTGTGACTTAGACTCAATCATATAACAGAATGAAAGGATGCTCCTGCACTGTGATTGGCCCGACCACGCAGCGGTGGCCTGTGATTGGTGGATCCTGTGACTCATGTGAAAGGAGTGAGTCACGCCGTGCTTTTCTGTCATTTTGTGTAAAAGCTTTCAACTTTAAAGAGCAAAAGGAAAGAGTTTATGATTCAAACGCTTCCTCCCGACACGGTGGCAGAGTGGTTAGCCAACTCACACACGTGTAAACCAGGAACAGGACTATTCAAAATGTTTCAATTTAAAAAACACAGAACACGACCAGAGAAACACGACCAGAGAACACGACCAGAGAACACGACCACAGAACACGACCACAGAACACGACCAGAGAACACGACCAGAACACGACCAAGAACACGACCAAAGAACACGACCAGAGAACACGACAACAGAACACGACCACAGAACACGACCAGAGAACACGACCAGAGAACACAACCAAAGAACACGACCAGAGAACACGACCAGAGAACACGGCCACAGAACACGACCAGAGAACACGACTAAAGACACGACCAGAGAACACGACCACGAGACACGACCAGAGAGACCAGAATCACGACAACAGAACACGACCGAACACGACAGAGACACGACCAGAGAACATGACAACGACAGAGAACACGACAACAGAACACGACCACAGAACACGACCAGAAGAACACGACCAGAGAACACGACAAAGAACACGACCAAAGAACACGACCAGAGGAACACGACCAGAGAACACGACCAGAGAACAACGACCAAAGAACACGACCAGAGAAATGACCAGAGAACACGACACAGAACACGACAGAGAACACGACCAGAGAACACGACCACAGAACACGACCAGAGAACACGACCAGAGAAACGACCAAAGACCACACACGACCAGAGAACACGACCAGAGAAACGACCAGAAGAACCACAGAAACACGACCAGAGAACACGACAACAGAACACGACCAGAGAACACGACCAGAGAAGACA
Organism: Chaenogobius annularis; assembly: GCA_015082035.1. Lineage (NCBI taxonomy): Eukaryota > Metazoa > Chordata > Actinopteri > Gobiiformes > Gobiidae > Chaenogobius > Chaenogobius annularis. The sequence goes on along the minus strand of BJKM01000499.1, from coordinate 449,787 downwards.
CGACCACAGAACACGACGACGCAGAGAACACGACCAGAGAACCGACCAGGAAACACGACAGGAAGAACACGACCAAGGAACACACGACCAGAGAACACGGACAACAGAAACGACCAGAGAACCGACCAGAGAACGCGACCAACACGACCACCACGACAGACGACACAAAGAACCCGCCAGGAGAACACGACCACAGAACACGACCAACGAACACGACCGCCGGAGAAACACGACAGAAGAACACGACCAGGAGAACACGTTCACAGAACAACGACCATAGAACACGGACCCCAGAGCAACGACACAGAACACGACCAGAGAACCGACAAAAAACACGGACCAGAGAAACACGACCAGAGGAACACGACCACAGAACACGGACCAGAAACGACAACAGAAACCGACCAAAGACACGACCAGAGAACACGACCAGAGAACACGACAGAGAACACGACAACAGAACACAGCCAAAGAACAGACCACAGAAACACGACCAGAGAACACGACCACAGAACACGACAGAGAACCGACCAAAGAACACGACCAGAGAACACGACAAAACAGAAACCACGAACCACAAAACCGACACACGACAAACGACCAGAGAACCACGAACCAAAGAACCAAACGACCAGAGAACACGACCCAGAGAACACGACAAAGAACACGACCAGAACCACGACCAGAGAACACGGACAACAGAACACGACCTGAGACACGACCAGAGAACCACCAGGAGAACGACAACAAGAACACGACCAAGAACACGACCAGGAGAAATGACCAAAACACACAACGAACACGAACCACAGAACACGACAGAACACGACCCAGAGAACACGACAACAGAACACGACCAAAGAACCGCCAGAAACCACCAGAGAACACGACCGAGGACACGACCAAAGGAACGACCAGAGAACTGACAGAGGAAACACGACCACAGAACACACCCAGAAAGAACACTGACCAGGAGAACAACGACCACAGAACACGACAGAGAACACGACCCTGGGGAGAACGTTACGACCAAAGACACGACCAGGAGAACACGAACAGAACACGGACAGAAGAACACGACCAAAGAACACCCAGTAGAACAACGACAACAGAAACGACCAGAGAACACACATGAGACACGACCAAGAACACGACCAGAGAACACGACCAGAGAACACACCAGAACGAACGACCAGAGAACACCGACCACAGGAACCGACCAGAGGAACCACACCGCGAGAACACGACCAGAGAACACGACCAGGCCGAGAACACGACACAACCAGTCACATCTACGACAACACAAGCCCGAGAGAACACGCCAGGAACTACACGACACAGAACCACGACCAGAGGAACACGACCAACAAAAAAACGACCAGAGAACACGACCAGGAACACGACCACAGAACCACGACAGAGGAACACACGAGAGCCCAGGCAGAACACGACCAAGGATAACACGACCAGACGCCAGACCACGACTCCAACGTAGAACCACGTACCAGCGAACCACAGACAATCAGCAATCTCTAGGGCGACCAAAGAACACAGAGAAACGACCATCACGACAGAGAACAACGACCAGAGCACGAACGACAGACCAGAGAACACGACCACAGAACACGACCAGAGAACACACACCAGTCACGCCTCAGAGAGAACACGACCAGAGAACACGACCACAGAACACGACCAGAGAACACGACAACAGAACACGACCAAAGAACACGACCAGAGAACACGACCAGAGAACAGAGAACACGACCAGAGAACACGACAAGAACAGAACACGACCAGACACGACCAAAGAACACGACCACAGAACACGACCAGAGAACACGACCAGAGAAAATCAAAACTCAACATCTACAAATAGATGAAGAAGATTCAGTTGTTTCATCTGAACTCTGTTTTAGAAAAAACGAAACGTTTCAACTCTCGTCCGAGAGTCATTCTCAATCTGAGAAACAAGTCTGAGAACTCCTGTATTTTTACTCTGTGAGAGCCCCGCCCACAGGGCGGGGACCTCCTGCTAATGGCCCATTGAAACTGGGACGGGCCTATTGTTCTATTGTTCCCTGCTTATCACCTTGAGTGCCTATTTAGCATCCGAATGCCCCGGGCGTCTCCATGGTTTCAGAAACCCTGGAGTTCTCAGACTTGTTTCTCAGATTGAGAATGACTCTCGGACGAGAGTTGAAACGTTTCGTTTTTTCTAAAACAGAGTTCAGATGACTAAACAACTGAATCTTTTTCGACAATGGAACCCTCCTGGACGAATGAGGGATTACACCGACATTAAACAAATAGACACAACTAAACCCATTTGCCTGATGTCTGCTCCTATCTCAGTCCAGTCCTTGATCGTTGGTGATGTTTGTGTCGTCCATTTCTTTGTGATGGACTTTTTCCTGCTGCCAAAAGTACAGTTCCAAAGGTATCCATATCCTGTGTCCATGGCAGGAGTTCTGAGGCCCAAGTACAGAGTTCTAAAGTTCAGAGGGAAACCGGTGGAAAAACCTTTAAAACCTTTAGTAATCCAGACTTTAAATCTCAAATCTGTGTTGTTTGGTCCTAAACCTTGGTCTGAAGCCGACCAGTTTAAGATCTGAACCTCTTTGTTTAGTTGTAGGTTTGTGATCAGCTCCTTCCATGTCGTAAACACAGATTTGACCCAGGGATTCTTCACTTCCTCCTCATGACCCAAGCGTCTGTCATCTGCCAGTAAGGCCTGCACAGGAACCCCCCCGGCAAACATTACTCTCAGGATGTTTCCATTGAGCTTCATGTTCTGGTCACACCAGCAACGCTCTGACTTGGAGCTGAAAGGTTTTTTGGATTTGAGTGAAAGAAGAATGAAAGGACTCGAACAGAGACTTGAGCACAGCACGTGGCAACTCACTGATCTGAAACCGGAACATCTTATGTTCAGGACCACGGAGATGCAAAAGACTTTGGGGGATTCAATCAAGGAAATGGGAACTTTTTCGCTTGTCGGACGGAAAAGTAAAAAGTAACTATAGAATCAAGCTCGGATCGCACCACAGAGGACCGGAAAAACGATTGGATTATTTGATCGTAAATACATTGCATCAACCAAAATGTATGAAAAGTACTTATTTCTCTTTCGCTGCTGTGCCTTGTATGTCTCTCCCTTTTTCTTATCTAGCCCGGGCTGGAGAGCTAACAGGCCGTCCAAGGCCGCTGCTGAAGACACAGACACTTACACAAAACAAGATTCGGCCTTCACTCACCGTCTGCACATCCCACATCCTAATCTTTGTGTTATCTTGTTTGTGGCCCCTCCCCCAACATCCACTGAAAATATCCATCACGTTGTTGACCCTCGTGTAATGTACTCAATATGTGTTGTTTATCATTGTATATGCTTATTGCTGAACTGCTTCTTCATTTTCTAAGAGTTCAAGTTCCCCCGAGTCAGGCGCTGTGCTGAATCTGCGAGCCGCCCCCCGGTGGCCGGTGCTCTTTATGCATGTCTCTCATGTCGCATTCTGTCATCAAGTCACGTTTCCTATGTTGTGTGAAATTTGTTCATTGACAATGGCAATAAATATATCCTGATTCCTGATCCTGAAATAAAGGCAAGCCCCGCCTCCTTTTTGTAGAGTTTTGAATTGGAAATGAGGTTTTTTGCCACACAAATCTTGAGATAGACCTAACATATGGGAAAAGATTCACTTTTCAAGATTTCTCTTTGTTTCTCTGTCACCAGCAAGTCACGTTCTGCTACAAAAACAAACAAACAATAATAATAATAAAAAGAAATGTTAATGATTATTTTGTGAAATAATCATTTTTGTGCAGCTGCTGAGCCGATTCAAATGACATTCAGTTTATGTTTGTAACGCCCAAAATCACCACTGCAGTGAAAAAGCGCTTCAGCAGAAGACCAAACGGTGACAAGTGCGTCGTCACAACAACCACACAACACAACACAACACAACACAACACAACACAACACAACACAACACACCCACAACACACAACACACAACAGTCACTTTGACAAAATGATCCAATGATGTATCAAGTTTCAGATCAAATCACAGAGATAAAAGTAATAAAACATAAACATTCAAATGCCTTTCTCAGACATTTCTCATAAGCACCCTAAGCACCCTAAGCAGCACACCCTAAGCACCCCTCAGCACCCTCAGCATCCTAAGCACCCTCAGCACCCTCAGCACCCTAAGCACCTAAGCATCCTAAGCACCCTAAGCATCCTAAGCACCCTCAGCACCCTCAGCACCCTAAGCACCCTCAGCACCTCAGCACCCTAAGCACCCTAAGCACTAAGCACCCAGCACCCTCAGCACCGCTAAGCACCCTCCCTAAGCACCCTCAGCACCCCTAAGCACCTAAGCACCCTCAGCACCCTATGTACCCTAAGCACCCTAAGCATCCTAAGCACCCTCAGCACCCCAGCCCTAAGCATCCTAAGCACCCTCAGCACCTTGTACCCTAAGCACCCTAAGCATCCTAAACCCTCAGACACCCTCAGCACCCAACCTCAGCACACCTAAGCCCCTAAGCACCCTACTAGCACCCCACCCTCAGCACCCTCAGCACCCTAAGCACCTCACACCCTAGCACCCTCAGCACCCTCAGCACCCTAAAGCACCTAATGCTACCCTAAGCACCCTAAGCACCCTAAGCACCCTAAGCACCCTCAGCACCCTAAGCACCCTCAGCACCTCAGCAGCCCTAGAAGCACCCTAAGCACCCTCCAGCACCCTACACCCTATGTAGCCTAAGCACCGCTCAGCACCCTAAGCACCCTATGTACCCTCCCCCCTCTCTCCCCTCTCTCTCTTCTTCCCTTTCTCTCTCCTCTCCCTCCCCTCTTCTCTCTCTCCTCCTCCCTCTCTCTTTGAACCTCTCCCCTCTCTCTCCTTCTCCTCTCTCTCTTCTCTCCTCTCTCTCTCTCTCTCCCTCCTCCCTCTTCTCTCTCTCCTCCCTCCTCTCCCTCCTCCCTCTCTCTCCCCTCCCTCTCTCTCTTTCCTCTCTCTCTCTCTCCCTCCTTCCTCTTCCTCTCTCTCCTCCCTCCCTCGTCTCCTTCTCCCTCTCTCTCCTTCCTTCCCTCTCTCTCTTCTTCCTCTCAGCTCTCTCTCTCCCTCCTCCCTCTTCCTCTCTCGCCTCCCTTCCCCTCCCTCCCCTCTCTCTTCCTTCCTCCCTTCCTCTCTTCCGCCCTCTCTTCCTCCCTCTCTCTCCTTCTCCCTCTCCTCCTCTCCCTCTCTCTCCTTCCTCCCTCTCTTCTCTTCTCCCTCTCTCTCTCTCCCTCCTCCCTTTTCTCTCTTCCTCCTCCTCTCCTCTCTCTCTTCTCCCTCTCTCTCTTCTCCCTCTCTCTCTCTCTCCCTCCCCCTCTTCCTCTCTCCTCCCTCCCTCTCTCCTCTCCCTCTCTCTCCGATCCTCCCTCTTCCTCTCTTCCCCCTCTCTTCCTCCCTCTCTCTCTGTGTGACGCCAGCAGAGCCTCTGAATATAAACTCTCTCTCACTGTTCTCTCATTCTCATTTACAGATACACGTTCCACCAGTACTACAACTACTGCAACTACTACAACTACTGCCACTTCAACAAACTACTGCCACTACTACAACTTACTGCCAACTACTACAACTACTGCACTACTACAACTACTGCCACTACTGCCACTTTCACTTCTACCACTATTACTACTACAACTACTACTACCACTACACACCACCACACTACTCCTCCTCTTCGCCTTCCAGTTACATCAGCTCCTTCCTTTTTCTTGATCACCAGTTGTGCGATGCCTTTGCACCCACGGCCCCTGAGCACACATCGGCCCCTGAGCACGCTCATGCTCCTGGCTCTGCTCGTGCACGTGGGTCTGAGTCAAGGACTCGGACCTGGACCTGGATCCTGGAATCAGAGTCTGGACCGTGGCCCCGGGCTCCTAAAAGAACTCTACAAACTACAAGGGTCCCAAACTGACGGCAGAGAAGCCAAACTGGTGAGTGAGCATAGCATTATTTCATCTTTTAGTTTGTCTTTTTTTCACGCTCTGCTAATTTGAATCAAAGTTGAATCCAGATTTGTAGTAACCCTTTCATAACCTGAATTATCCAAATATAAAAAATGAATTGCTCCACTCAACTTTGTTTGAATCTGAAACACGAGAAAACAAAAAGGGAGGAGGTGCTCGTGTGCTTTTGTTAGAGATGATAATAGTTCCCACAGGTCTGTCCTTTGGGGTATTTTCAACATTTGAGTACGTAGCCTTTAAAATTGAGCTAAAACAGTCTCCATCCATTCTCTTCATTGTTTGTATACAATGCCTCACTGCAGCACTGCAAAAGTTTTATGTGATGATTTTTACTGAATAGATGATTTCAGTCGTATGCACAGACTTTTGATGGTTGTTGGTCATAACAGGTGGTATGTTCAACGTTCATGTTGATAATAATCTGTGACAGAAACGCTATTAAGACCTTTCATGCTGTCCTTGAAACTTTCCTCGATCTTGATTCAGCATGTGAGTGGCCCCACCCACAGCAGAGTGGCCCCACCCACAAGCAGAGGGCCACACTCTAGATCTTCTAATTACAAACTCTGTTCTGATCATTTCTGTGTCTTCTTTGTCTGTTTTTCCCAAACCTCCAGCTGGTCCTGCAGTTGTCCGGAGGAGACACATAAATGACAGGCTACGGGAAAACTGTTTATGGAAATGATTAACTTTGAAAATGTCTCATGTTCTAATGTAAGATGATTTGTTGAACTCTGTTACATCTAGTGTTTTGAACGTTCTCTGACCACCATAGGCTCCTATGAAGACTAAAATGGTTAAAAATAAGCAGAAGGCGCACGTATGGAGACATGAATGATTCGGTCAGAGCACAGAAAAGGGCCGAACGGAAATGGCCCCAGTACTGAGTCATGCCACGCCCATACTCTAATCTGCCAACATTTTGGGCCAATAGTCCTTGAAAAGAGGTTGTTTATTTACCAACAGACTCACTGTATTTACCTTCTTAAATAAACAACTCATTTGATGTTTTTCAGGTTTTAGACACTACTCGTCAACAGCACTGAGAATGCTGCTTTGTCACGGTGACAAAATGAGCATCCACCTGAACTTACTGACTGTGGGCAAAGCCTCAGTCTTAATTCTGTTAGATCTGAGTGCTGCTAGCTTGCTGTTGATACCACTGCTCGAGTCATGGGACCTCGCTTACAGAGACTAGAGGGACTGGTGCTGGCATCAACTGGCACTGCCCTTAAAACTGGTTTAAAGTCCTATCTGGAAGACAGGAAGTTCTTTGTTGAAATTGAGTAACTGTGTTTCTCAGACCAATGATGCCCCTGACCTGTGGGTCTTTGGCCACAAAAACCAAAGAGATGTGTAACTGTCACCTCCAGAGTCTCGCCTCTAAACCTACAACATCAAGTTAGAGCTCTGGAGGGTTCAGTAATGGCACTCAGACTTGAACTTTAACACGGAAATCAGATTCAATCACATCAGCAGCTTTTTTACCATCTAAAAAAAACTATGGCCAAAATTCAAAAGTCTATGTGTCTAAAACCAGACTTGGAGGAGACTTATCCCATGCGTTTGTCTCTAGTAGATTAGACTACTGTAACGGCCTGCTCACTGGCCTCTCCAAACGAGCTGTAAAAACAGCTGCAGAACATCCCAGAAACGCCGCTGCTCGGGTCCTGACTAGAACCAGGAAGTACGATCACATTAGTCCTGTGCTCAGGTCTCTGCACTGCCCCCTGTGGCTCAGAGAATAGACTTTCAAAAGCAGCTCTGCTTGTTATACAAGTCTCTCCATGGCCTAGCACCAAAGTACATCTCGTGACATGTTAGTGCCATATGAACCATCTCGGACCTGAGGACCTCAGGGACGGCACTCCTGCTTGTGCCAGAGGTCAGACTAAACACGGACGGCCTCCTGCTGGTGCCAGAGTCAGGACTAAACACGGACCGGGCCTCCTGCTGGTTGCCAGAGTCAGGACTAAACACGGACCGGGCCTCCTGCTGGTGGCCAGAGTCAGGACTAAAAACACGGACCGGCCTCCTGCTGGTTGCCAGAGTCAGGACCTAAACACGGACCGGCTCCTGCTGAGTCCAGAAGTCAGGACTAAAACACGGGACCGGCCTCCTGCGCGTGCCAGAGTCAGACTAAAACCACGGACGGCCTCCTGCTGGATGCCAGATCAAGGACTAAACACGGACCGGGCCTCTGCTGGTTGCCAGGTCAGGAAACTAAAACCGGACCGGCCTCCTGGCTGGTGCCAGGTCAGGTATAAAACACGGACCGGCCTCCTGCTGGTGCCAGAGTCAGGACGTAAACACGGACCGGCCTCCTGCTGGGCCAGTCAGGACTAAACACGACCCCACAGGCCTCCTGCTGTGCCAGTCAGATTGTCAGGACTGAACATGGACCGGCCTCCTGCTGGTGCCAGAGTCAGGACTAAACACGGACCGGCCTCCTGCTGGTGCCAGAGTCAGGACTAAACACGGACCGGCCTCCTGCTGGTGCCAGAGTCAGGACTAAACACGGACCGGCCTCCTGCTGGTGCAGTCAGTTGGACCTCCTGCTGGTGCCAGTCAGGACTGAAACATGGACCGGCCTCCTGCTGGTGCCAGAGTCAGGACTAAACACGGACCGGCCTCCTGCTGGTGCCAGAGTCAGGACTAAACACGGACCGGCCTCCTGCTGGTGCCAGAGTCAAGAACAGTTTTCAGAAGCTGTGGATCTGTTTTGTGATTTGAATGCATTTGTTTCCTGTTCTACGACTTTTGCCCCACAAATAAACGTTCTTACTAACCCTGCCAACAACTAACCAAACCAGCTCCGCCCCTCCTCCGGGCCCCTCCTCCGGGCCCCTCCTCCACGTGAGACCCAGTGGGGGTCTGTCAGATAACTGAGAAGATTACAAAGACGTGCTGCCCGGTGGTCGAGTGGTTAAGGCGGCAGCACATATGCCAGGCTCCATATGCTGCTGGCCTCAGTGTCTCAGCTCTGACAGTTTACTGCATGTCCCTCCTCTCTCATCCCCATTTCACGATAAACTGTCGTCTAATGAAACACAAAGTGTGATTTGAACCTGAGCCACAGCGTCTGAAGAGGAAGAGCCTGTGCATGTTTCTGGAGACCTGGATCTCTGAGTAGCTCAAACTAGAACATGGCTCTGGCTCCCAAGCCGGAGCTAACGTCCATGACTTTATGGATTATATTGAAGTTCCACGACTTCATCGATAAACAGCGTGTCGCGGCTGCTTCCAGACGTGCCGTCGCGGACCAAACATCTCCACATCTCGGAGCTTTCATCTCCACACGTCTTCTGTAATGCCCTGTGCACTGGGATGAGGCGGGCTAGCATGTCACGCTAACAGTGGGTTCAACTGGCACACGTGGTAGAGAACATATTACACCTCCGGCTCATTTTAGAGTTGATTTGAAAATGTTGTTGTTTGTTGTTAAAGCTCTTCACGGATTGGCCCCCGCGTGCATGTCAGACCCCATTGTTCCCTACACTCCTGCGAGACCCAAAAGCTGGGGCGGCCGCGCCTGTTCTGTAGTCGGCCCTAAACGCTGCTTCAGATGAAGTCTGCTTTAAGAACTGCGCTCCTCTGACCCTCTTTTATCATTTTGTATATTCTATATTGTTAATTTAATTTGGTTTTAATTTGGTTTGTACGTATTTGTGTATTTTATTTGTATTTATTTTTAACACATTTGACCCGTGCTTGTTTTGTCCTCTGAGGACACAGGATGTGGGTCCTATGAACATGTTTACTCTGTTTCCACTGTCGCCTGGAGGAAACTGCTGGTGTGATTTTGGGCGTGGTCGTGAGCCTGTGGTCCGTCACACTGTTTGTCACTAAATCACGTTACAACAGTTCTCAGTAAAGTTAGGTTTTCCTCAGATCTGGGTCAGGTTTGTGATATTTGAAATCAGAATGTTCCAAACTGTTCCTTTAAATCCAACAGTTGTGTTTGGTGTGATATATTTCTGTCCAGCTGGGGGAGCTGCAGGAGGTTCTGGAGAAGCTTCAGGCCAAACGTCTGCCGCACTGGGAGAAGAAGTACGGCCAAGTCCCGACGGTGAGGATCTCAACCACTCGACGTTTCGTTTTGTGTTGTGTTTCCAAAGAGCTGTCTCTGCCCACCATCCTGAAGACCACCTGAAGGCTGCTCTTCAGCCCGACATGAACTTTAACCTGTGAGCTCGAGCAGTCCTTTTTCTGAGTTTGTTTGTTTGTTTACAGTGAGTTGGGCGAGTCATGTTGATTTGTTTGTTTGTTTGTTTGTTTACAGTGTGAGTTGGGCGAGTCGTGTTGTTTGTTTGTTTGTTTATGTTGTTTGTTTGTTTGTTTGTTTGTTTACAATGTGAGTGGGCGAATCGTGTTGATTTGTTTGTTTGTTTGTTTACGTGTGGAGTTGGGCGAGTCGCAGTTGATTTGTTTGTTTGTTTGTTTACAGTGTGAGTTGGGCGAGTCGCGTTGATTTGTTTGTTTACAATGTGAGTTGGGCGAGTCGTGTTGATTGTTTTGTTTGTTTGTTTACAGTGTGAGTTGGGCGAGTCGTGTTTGATTTGTTGTGTTTGTTTGTTTACAGTGTGAGTTGGGCGAGTCGTTGTTTGATTTGTTTGTTTGTTTGTTTGTTTACAGTGTGAGTTGGGGTGTGTTTGTGATTGTTTGTTTGTTTGTTTGTTTGTGTGTTACAGTGTTGGTTGTTGGTTTGTTTTACAGTGTGAGTTGGGCGAGTGCGTTTGTTTGTTTGTTTGTTTACAATGTGAGTTGGGCGAGTCGTGTTGATTTGTTTTGTTTGTTTTGTTTACAGTGTGAGTTGGGCGAGTCGTGTTGATTTGTTTGTTTGTTTGTTTGTTACAGTGTGAGTTGGGCGAGTCGTGTTGATTTGTTTGTTTGTTTACAATGTGAGTTGGGCGAGTCGTGTTGATTTGTTTGTTTGTTTGTTTACAGTGTGAGTTGGGCGAGTCGTGTTGATTTGTTTTGTTTTTACAGTGTGAGTTGTGGCGAGTCGTGTTTGATTTGTTTGTTTGTTTACAGTGTGAGTTGGGCGAGTTCGTGTTGATTTGTTTGTTTGTTTACAGTGTGAGTTGGGCGAGTCGGTGTTGATTTGTTTGTTTGTTTTGTTTACAGTGTGAGTTGGGCGAGTCGTGTTGATTTGTTTGTTTGTTTACAGTGTGAGTTGGGCGAGTCGTTGATTTGTTGTTTGTTGTTGTGAGTTGGCGAGTCGTGTGAATTTGTTTGTTTGTTTGTTTACAGTGTGGAGTTGGGTAGTCGTGTTGATTTGTTTGTTTGTTTACAGTGTGAGTGGGCGAGTCGTGTTGATTTGTTTGTTTGTTTACAGTGTGAGTTGGCGAGTCGTGTTTGATTTGTTTGTTTGTTTACAGTGTGAGTTGGGCGAGTCGTGTTGATTTGTTTGTTTGTTTGTTTAAGTTGTTTGGGCGAGTCGTGTTGATTTTGTTTGTTTGTTTGTTTACAGTGTGAGGTTGGGCGAGTCGTGTTGATTTGTTTGTTTGTTTACAGTGTGAGTTGGGCGAGTCGTGTGATTTGTTTGTTTGTTTACAGTGTGAGTTGGGCGAGTCGTGTTGATTTGTTTGTTTGTTTTTGTTTACAGTGTGAGTTGGGCGAGTCGTGTTGATTTGTTTGTTTGTTTGTTTACAGTGTGAGTTGGGCGAGTCGTGTTGATTTGTTTGTTTGTTTTACAGTGTGAGTTGGGCGAGTCGTGTTGATTGTTTGTTTGTTTGTTTACAGTGTAGTTGGGCGAGTCGTGTTGATTTGGTTTGTTTGTTTACAATGTGAGTTGGGCGAGTCGTGTTGATTTGTTTGTGTTTGTTTGTTTACAGGTGAGTTGGGCGAGTCGTGTTGAGTTGTTTGTTTGTTTGTTTGTGAGTTGTACAATGTGAGTTGGGCGAGTGTTGATTTGTTTGTTTGTTTGTTTACAGTGTGAGTTGGGCGATGTTGTTTTTGTTGTTTGGTTTGTTTACAATGTGAGTTGGGCGAGTCGTGTTGATTTGTTTTTGTTTTTTACAGTGAGTTGGGCGAGTCGTTTGATTGTTTGTTTTGTTTGTTTACAGTGTGAGTTGGGCGAGTCGTGTTGATTTGTTTGTTTGTTTACAATGTGAGTGAGTGTGTTGTGTTGGTTTACATGTGTTGGGCGAGTCGTGTTGATTTGTTTGTTTGTTTTGTTTCAGTGTGAGTTTGGGGCGAGTCGTGTTTGTTTGTTTGTTTACAGTGTGAGTTGGCGGTCGTGTTGATTTGTTTGTTTGTTTACAGTGTGAGTTGGGCGAGTCGTGTTGATTGTTTGTTTGTTTGTTTACAGTGTTGAGTTGGGCGAGTCGTGTTGATTTGTTTTGTTTGTTTACAGTGTGAGTTGGGTCGAGTCGTGTTGATTTGTTTGTTTGTTTGTTTAGTGTGAGTTGGGCGAGTGTGTTGTTGTTGTTTTGTTGTTTGTTACAGTGTGAGTGGGCGAGTCGTGTTGATTTGTTTGTTTGTTTGTTTGTTTACAATGTGAGTTGGGCGAGTCGTGTTGATTTGTTTGTTTGTTTGTTTACAGTGTGAGTTGGGCGAGTCGTGTTGATTTGTTTGTTTGTTTGTTTACAATGTGAGTTGGGCGAGTCGTGTTGATTTGTTTGTTTGTTTGTTTTACAGTGTGAGTTGGGCGAGTCGTGTTGATTTGTTTGTTTGTTTGTTTACAGTGTGAGTTGGGCGAGTCGTGTTGATTTGTTTGTTTTGTTTACAGTGTGAGTTGGGCGAGTCGTGTTGATTTGTTTGTTTGTTTACAATGTGAGTTGGGCGAGTCGTGTTGATTTGTTTGTTTGTTACAGTGTGAGTTGGGCGAGTCGCGTTGATTTGTTTTGTTTGTTCAGTGGAGTTGGGCGAGTGTGTTGATATGTTTGTTTGTTTACAATGTGAGTTGGGCGAGTCGTGTTGATTTGTTTGTTTGTTTGTTTACAGTGTGAGTTGGGCGAGTCGTGTTGATTTGTTTGTTTGTTTTTACAGTGTGCTGACAGTGTGAGTTGGGCGAGTCGTTGATTTTTTGTTTGTTTGTTTGTTTATTTGTTTGTTTTGTGAGTGTGAGTGCGAGTCGTGTTTATTTGTTTGTTTGTTACAGTGTGAGTTGGGCGAGTCGCGTGGATTTGTTTGTTTGTTTGTTTGTTTACAATGTGAGTTGGGCGAGTCGTGTTGATTTGTTTGTTTGTTTGTTTAAGTGTGAGTTGGGCGAGTCGTGTTGATTTGTTTGTTTGTTTGTTTACAGTGTGAGTTGGGCGAGTCGTGTTGATTTGTTTGTTTGTTTGTTTACAGTGTTGAGTTGGGCGAGTCGTGTTGATTTGTTTGTTTGTTTTTTACAGTGTGAGTTGGGCGAGTCAGTTGATTTGTTTGTTTGTTACAGTGTGAGTTGGGCGAGTCGTGTTGATTTGTTTGTTTGTTTGTTACAGTGTGAGTTGGGCGAGTCGTGTTGATTTGTTGTTGTTTGTTTACAGTGTGAGTTGGGCGAGTCGTGTTGATTTGTTTGTTGTTTGTTTACAGTGTTGAGTTGGGCGAGTCGTGTTGATTTGTTTGTTTGTTTACAGTGTGAGTTGGCGAGTCGTGTTGATTTTGTTTGTTTATTTGTTACAGTGTGAGTTGGGCGAGTCGCGTTGATTTGTTTGTTTTTTTGTTTGTTTACAATGTGAGTTGGGCGATCGTGTTGATTTGTTTGTTTGTTTACAGTGTTGAGTTGGGCGATCGCGTTGTTTGTTTGTTTGTTTGTTTACAGTGTGAGTTGGGCGAGTCGTGTTGATTTGTTTTGTTTGTTTGTTTACAGTGTGAGTTGGGCGAGTCATGTGATTTGTTTGTTTGTTTGTTTACAGTGTGAGTTGGGCGAGTCTGTTGATTTGTTTGTTTGTTTACAATCTGAGTTGGGCGAGTCGTGTTGTTTTTGTTTGTTGTTTACAGTGTGAGTTGGGCGAGTCGTGTTGATTTGTTTGTTTGTTTGTTTACATGTGAGTTGGGCGAGTCGTGTTGATTTGTTTGTTTGTTTGTTTACAGTGTGAGTTGGGCGAGTCGTGTTGATTTGTTTGTTTGTTTGTTTACAGTGTGAGTTGGGCGAGTCGTGTTGATTTTGTTTGTTTGTTTGTTTACAGTGTGAGTTGGGCGAGTCGTGCGCCGTGAGGAAAGGCGCGCGTATCGGTAAACTCTGTGACTGTCCTCTGGGACGCTCTGCACTCTCTTCCTTCTCAAGTGTCTGTAACCACGGCAACCATCCACGTCACCGCGGTTACCACACGGACCCCAGGACATGCTTAGTCCTGAATTAGACCTGGCTTCGTCCTGGTTTGTTGAAAAGCTGCTCATTGTGTTGTAAATAAAGTTCTCCTGATTATGAAACTGACTTTGGTGAATGCGTCTCATTTATCGTAGAAGCCAATATATGTAAAAAAGGAACAAAAGAGCTCAGGGACCATCTTCTCCAGGAAACGTTCAGCGTTGTCCCCCTCGTCTCTCTGCGGGACCCCCACAAGTCCGAGTCCGAGATTTTTTCTAGGCTAGGACCAAGACCAAGACCAAGACCAAGACCAAGACCAAGACCAAGACCAAGACCAGGACCAGGACCAGGACCAGACCAGATCAGGACCAGGACCAGGGCCAAGACCAGATCAGGACCAGGACCAGGACCAGGACCAAGACCAAGACCAGGACCAGACCAGGACCAGACAAAGACCAGGACCAGACCTGGACCAGTACCAGATCAGGACCAGACTAAGACCAAGACCAAGACAAGACCAGGACCAGAATAGGACAGACTAGGACCAGACAGGAACAGGACAAAAATCAGACCAGAAACAGGACCAAACCGGGGCCAGACTAAAACCAGACTAAGACCAGGACCAGTGTTCAACTTTCACACAGAAAGTGTGAGAAGTCGGTGAAGCAGAGGAACCGGACGTGTGGTCAGCGCACCCGTCGCCATGACAACGGCCTCAACACACGTGTACTACAGGTGTACACATCAGGAAGTGTTCAAACACCAGAAACTTTATTTAACTATTTTGGACGTTAGTTTGGAAAATGTGTGTGTTTGTGTGTTTGTGTTTGTGTGTGCGTGCGTGTGTGCATTTGTGTGTGTGTTTGTGTGTGTGTTTGTGTGCGTGTGTGTCTGGAGTGTGTGTCTCTGGAGTGTGTGTCTTTGGATTGTGTGTCTCTGGATTGTGTGTGTCTCTGGAAACAGTGTGTGTCTCTGGAGTGTGTCTCTGGAGTGTGTCTCTGGAGTGTGTGGAGTGTGTGTCTCTGGAGTGTGTGTTCTCTCTGGAGTGTGTGTGTCTCTGGTGTGTGTCTCTGGAGTGTGTGTCTCTGGAGTGTGTGTGTGTCTCTGAGTGTCTCTGTGTGTGTCTCTGGAGTGTGTGTCTCTGGAGTGTGTGTCTCTGTGTGTGTCCTGGAGTGTGTGTGTGTCTCTGGATGTGTGTGTGTCTCTGAAGTGTGTGTCTCTGGAGTGTGTGTCTCTGGAGTGTGTGTCTTGGAGTGTGTGGTCTCTGGAGTGTGTGTGTCTCTGGAGTGTGTGTCTCTGGAGTGTGTGAGTGTGGCTCTGGAGTGTGTGTCTCTGGAGTGTGTGTGTGTCTCTGGAGTGTGTGTGTGTGTCTCTGGAGTGTGTGTCTCTGGAGTGTGTGTCTCTGGAGTGTGTCTGGAGTGTGTGTGTCTCTGGATTGTGTGTGTCTCTGTGTCTCTGTGTGTGTTTCTGGAGTGTGTGTGTCTCTGGAGTGTGTCTCTGGAGTGTGTGTCTCTGGAGTGTGTCTCTGGAGTGTGTGTGTCTGTCTGGAGTGTGTCTCTGTGTGTGGTCTGAGTGTGTGTCTCTGGAGTGTGTGTCTCTGGAGTGTGTGTCTCTGGAAGTGTGTGTGTCTCTGGAGTGTGTGTGTCTCTGGAGCAGTTCTGTTTACGAGCTCTTGTGCTTTTGGGCTCCAAAAATAAAATAATAAAAGACACAAAATGTTGTTTATTTTGTTGTGGAGAAAGTTCAGATGAAAGAACCTACGAGAGGTTCACACATGAACACACTAACCCTATATAAGTATATAATATACAGCAGGAGGGACTATTGTGGAGGTGTAAAACCTCCAGGGTCATTTAGGTTCTATAGCAGAGGTTCCTAAGGGTCTCTGTAACAGAGGTTCCTAAAGTTTCTCTAAGCAGAGGTTCCTAAGGGTCTCCGTAGCAGAGGTTCCTAAAGTTCTCCATAGCAGAGGTTCCTAAGGGTTCTCCCGCAGAGAGGTTCCTAAGGGCTCCGAGGAGGGTGCCTAAGGGTCTCCGTAGCAGAGGTGCCTAAGGGTCTCCGTAGCAGAGGTTCCTAAGCCGTAGCAGAGGTGCCTAAGCAGAGGTGCTAAGGGTCTCCGTAGCAGGGTTCCTAAGGGTCTCCGTAGCAGAGGTTCCTAAGGGTCTCCGTAGCAGCCTAGGTGCCTAAGGGTCTCCGTAGCAGAGGTGCCTAAGGTCCTAAGGGTCTCCGTAGCAGAGGTGCCTAGCAGGGTCTAAGGGTCCGTAGCAGAGGTGCCTAAGGGTGCCTAAGCCGTAGCAGAGGTTCCTAGCAGCCTAAGGTCCGTAGCAGAGGTGCTAAGGGTCTCCGTAGCAGAGGTTCCTAGCAGGGTCTCCGTAGCAGAGGTGCCTAAGGGTCTCCGTAGCAGAGGTGCCTAAGAGGTCTCCGTAGCAGAGGAGGTGCCTAGCAGGGTCTAAGGGTCCCGTAGCAGAGGTTCCTAAGGGTCTCCGTAGCAGAGGTGCCTAGCAGAGTGCTCCGTAGCAGAGGTGCCTAAGGGTCTCCGTAGCAGAGGTGCCTCTCCGTAGCAGAGGTGCCTAAGGGTGCTAGAGGTCCCTAGGTGCCTAAGGTGCCTAAGGGTCTCCGTAGCAGAGGTGCTAAGGGTCTCCGTAGGTTCAAGGGTAGCAAGGTGCCTAAGGTGCCTAGCGAGGCCTAAGGGTCTCCGTAGCAGAGGTGCCTAAGGGTCTCCGTAGCAGAGGTGCCTAAGGGTCTCCGTAGCAGAGGTGCCTAAGGGTCTCCGTAGCAGAGGTGCCTAAGGGTCCTAGCAGAGTGCCTAAGGGTCCGTAGCAGAGGTGCCTAAGGGTCTCCGTAGCAGAGCACATTAGAGCCTCTCGCTGCTGGGCTCGCTGGGCTCTCTGTTCTATGAGGTCCGTCTGATTCTGAGGTCCCGTTGTGGACCAGAGCTCCACAGTGAAGTCCAGACTCAGGACACTGAGGAAAAGACAGAGAGACAGCGCCCCCATCTGTCCAGAACCAAGAACCAGCCAGGAACCTGAGGCCGACCCACACCTGAGGACACAGACAGGACACGTGTCAGACTGTCTCACACACACAGGTGTAGCGCCCCCTGGTGCAGTACCTTGGTGGTGGTGGTGAAGCGCAGGACGTTCTTGATGCTGTCGATCAGGCTCGGTTGGACCTTGAGGAGCCTGAAGGAGACTGAGGAGGGCCTGAGGTTGCTGCAGGTCTCCAGAGCCTGCTCCCAGCTCAGCAGCTCCTGGACCAGGACCACGTTGTGTCTGTAGCACAGAAAAGGGAAGGCCTTGGAGCAGCTCTGCACTGACATGAACTTAGACTGAGAGGACACCACCACACAGGGGTCATCGGCTGGATCAGGAGCAGCTCCAAGGTCTGGAACAGACAACACACACTATTTAGAACAACCAGACTCCTCCCTCTCACAGACTCCTCAGACTCCTCCTCTCACCAGACTCCTCCCTCTCACCAGACTCCTCCTCTCTGCAGCCCAGTTCCTGAAGTCAGACTGGTTTTCATCGCTCCATTTCCAGAGCCCATCTGTAACAGACGTTAGATCAAACATGTTTAGACTCACAGAGGAACATAAAGAGCATGGACCAGATTCAAGAGTCCAAGAAAGCCACATGAAGAACCTGTGTAAACATAGAACACAAGAACACGACACAGAGAGCAAAAAACAAAATCAAGTCAAAAGCATGTATTAACCTTTAGGCGCCAGAGTTTGTGGGGGTGAATGAAAAAAAAAGAAAAAAAAAAAAAATAATAATAAAAAAAAAATAAAAAATAATTAAATAATAAAATATGTGAAAACATATAAAATATAGATATTTTGTGAAATCATTGGACTTAGAAAAAATTCATGTTGCGTCTGAGTGTGGACTTAGAAAAAATCCTGTTGCGTCTGCGTGTGGACTTAGAAAAAATCTGTTTCGTCTGAGTGTGGACTTAGAAAAAATCCTGGCGTAGAGTACCATATGCCTGTTGGACTTAGTCATATTTTCATCTGTGCGAAAAAGCATATCCCCAGTTTCTTCCGGGTTGAGTACGCTGCCCCAGGCGAAATGTCTTACGCTGCCTCCACGCGAACTTTGCAAATCTGCAAGTCTCCAAGGGACGGCCGGGCGGTTTTGGAAGAACAACGTTTTTGGCGATTGAGCTATCGACTAATCCCGGTTCTATTCAAGCCGGGGACCAAGCACTTTCACTGGGCATATGAAGTCCACCTCACACGGGCCTCTTTCTGGTTCTATTTGGGTCTGAAAGGCAACTCCTGGAGATGGAGTGGAGCACACTTTGCCAGTGGGGGAACAGAGTGGCCCGGGGTCCCGGAACGGACCCTGGACGCACGGAAATAGCACCCCACGTGCAGCGCGGTGCTTGCAGACACAGAGAGGGTCCGAGGAAGTCAGTGAACATGTCCCAACGAGCAGGGTGGTGCAGGAGACACGGGGAGGGCCTGATAGGAGCAGGGGGAAATCACAAGTGCCATGGGAGGACCGGGGACGTGCGAGGGTCGGTGCTGGAGCACCGGGAGGGTGCCTGGGTCCCGGAGCGGCTCTCTGACGCACGGAGCATGTCCGCAGGTGCAGGGCGGTCCAGAGCACCGGGGAGGGCGGGAGACGGGCAGAGCCACTTAGCAAAAATCAGGGGAGGACCGGGGACGTGCCAGGGTCGGTGCTGGCGCACCGGGAGGGTGCCTGGGTCCCGGAGCGGCTCTCTGACGCACGGATTATGTCCCGCAGGGGCAGGGCGGTCCAAGAGCACCGGGGAGGGCGGGAGACGGGCAGAGCCACTTAGCAAAAATCAGGGGAGGACCGGGGACGTGCCAGGGTCGGTGCTGGCGCACCGGGAGGGTGCCTGGGTCCCGGAGCGGCTCTCTGACGCACGGATTATGTCCGCAGGGGCAGGGCGGTCCCAGAGCACCGGGGAGGGCGGGAGACGGGCAGAGCCACTTAGCAAAAAATCAGGGGAGGACCGGGGACGTGCCAGGGTCGGTGCTGGCGCACCGGGAGGTGCCCGGGTCCCGGAGCGGCCTCTGACGCACGGAGCATGTCCCGCAGGAGCAAGGGCGGTCCAAGAGCACCGGAGAGGGCGGGAGACGGGCAGAGCCACTTAGCAAAAATCAGGGGAGGACCGGGGACGTGCCAGGGTCGGTGCTGGCGCACCGGGAGGGTGCCTGGGTCCCGGAGCGGCTCTCTGACGCACGGAGCATGTCCCGCAGGTGCAGGGCGGTCCCAGAGCACCGGGGAGGGCGGGAGACGGGCAGAGCCACTTAGCAAAAATCAGGGGAGGACCGGGGACGTGCCAGGGTCGGTGCTGGCGCACCGGGAGGGTGCCTGGGTCCCGGAGCGGCTCTCTGACGCACGGAGCATGTCCCACAGGTGCAGGGCGGTCCAGAGCACCGGGAGGGCGGAGACGGGCAGAGCCACTTAGCAAAAATCAGGGGGACCGGGGACGCGCCAGGGTCGGTGCTGGCGCACCGGGAGGGTGCCTGGGTCCCGGAGCGGCCCTCTGACGCACGGAGCATGTCCCGCAGGGGCAGGGCGGTCCCAAGAGCACCGGGGAGGGCGGGAGACGGGAGAGCCACTTAGCAAAAATCAGGGGAGGACGGGGACGCGCCAGGGTCGGTGCTGGCGCACCGGGAGGGTGCCTGGGTCCCGGAGCGGCCCTCTGACGCACGGAGCATGTCCCGCAGGTGCAGGGCGGTCCAGAGCACCGGGGAGGGCGGGAGACGGGCAGAGCCACTTAGCAAAAATCAGGGGAGGACGGGGACGTGCCAGGGTCGGTGCTGGCGCACGGGAGGGTGCCTGGGTCCGGAGCGGCCCTCTGACGCACGGAGCATGTCCCGCAGGGGCAGGGCGGTCCAGAGCACCGGGAGGGCGGGAGACGGGCAGAGCCACTTAGCAAAAATCAGGGGAGGACGGGCGTGCAGGGTCTGCTGGCGCACCGGGAGGTAGACGCACGTGAGGGGCAGGGCGGTCAGAGCAAAATAGGGGAGGACCGAGGGACAACGGAAGAGGCGAGACGTGCAAGAGGCGGTGCTGTAGCCCCAGGAGCGACCGAGTCCGCACGGAACATGCATGCACAGTGCTCGTGGCAGGGGTTGGAACTGGAACTGCGGAGCACCTGCTAAGCGAGTGTGCATACCGCGGTGGTGCACTCTACAGCCGTGGATCAACCTTTTGGGGATTGTGGTGTCGGAGCGTGGACCAATATGTCCCAGCGGGCGGGCCGGGATTTGCCTTCACGGTTTGTTTGTCTTTTACACTGTGCTGAGCTGGGGTACCAGGGCCCCAAAACGACCAGCAGAACCAGGGGAATGCCCCAAGTCTGGCCCATGTCAAACCACTCCTCCCTGGGCTAAAAAAAAAAATCTGTATGCCCCTGGTACGACGCGGGGAGTACCGTATGTCCGAGTGAGGACTTAGGAAAAAATCTGTATGCCCCTGGTACCTACGGTAGAGTACCAAGGGCATGCTCAGCACTTAGAAATATTTCTAAGTGCCGCGTGGGGTACCAGGGGCACGAAGTCCTGGCCGGCTGCGCTAAGGGTCTTTACCCAGGGAGGAGTGCTTAAGGGTGGTACACGTGTTCGAGAGGAGAGCCTGGTTGTCCCCCGAAGCTGCTGAGGGGAGGATGAACAGGTGGAACTACCCGGTCTGGGTGCCCCCATCCGGGTAAACTCTTGGGCTGCCCCGGTTCCTCTGGTCCTTTTGGAGCAGACTAGTGCCAGGCCTTAGCCAGAGAGGAGTGCTTTGACCTGTGCACTACTTTGAGGCAGTTCCCTGGTTCTGCTGGTCCTTTTGGGGCCAGTCTGGAGCCGGGACTTAGCCCAGAGAGGAGTGCTTTGACCGGGCACTACTTTGCGGCAGTTCCCCTGGCTCTGCTGGTAATTTAGAGCAAGTCTGGAGCCGGGACTTAGCCCAGAGAGGATGCTTTGACCCGGGCACTACTTTGCGGCAGTTCCCTGGCTCTGCTGGTACATTTAGGGCAAGTCTGGAGCCGGGACTTAGCCCAGAGAGGAGTGCTTTGACCCGGGCNGCTTTGACCTGGGCCAGACTTTGGGGGCTTTTCCCTGGTTCTGCTGGTCCTTTTGGAGCCAGACTAGTGCCAGGCCTCAGCCAGGGGGGAGTGGTTTGACCTGGCCAGACTTTGGGTCCTTTATCCTGGTTTCTCTGGTCCTTTTGGGGCCAGACTAGTGCCAGGCCTTAGCCCAGAGTGGAGTGCTTTGACCTGGGCCAGACTTTGGGGGCTTTTCCCTGGTTCCTTCTGGTCCTTTTGGGAGCCAGACTAGTGCCAGGACTTAGCCCAGAGTGGAGTGCTTTGACCTGGGCCAGACTTTGGGGGCTTTTCCCTGGTTCTGCTGGTCCTTTTGGAGCCAGACTAGTGCCAGGCCTCAGCCCAGGGGGGAGTGGTTTGACCTGGCCAGACTTTGGGTCCTTTATCCTGGTTCCTCTGGTCCTTTTGGGGCCAGACTAGTGCCAGGCCTTAGCCCAGAGTGGAGTGCTTTGACCTGGGCCAGACTTTGGGGGCTTTTCCCTGGTTCTCTGGTCCTTTTGGAGCCAGACTAGTGCCAGGACTTAGCCCAGAGTGGAGTGCTTTGACCTGGGCCAGACTTTGGGGGCTTTTCCCTGGTTCTGCTGGTCCTTTTGGAGCCAGACTAGTGCCAGGCCTCAGCCCAGGGGGGAGTGGTTTGACCTGGGCCAGACTTTGGGTCCTTTTTCCTGGTTCCTCTGGTCCTTTTGGGGCCAGACTAGTGCCAGGACTTAGCCCAGAGTGGAGTGCTTTGACCTGGGCCAGACTTTGGGGGCTTTTCCCTGGTTCCTCTGGTCCTTTTGGGAGCCAGACTAGTGCCAGGACTTAGCCCAGAGTGGAGTGCTTTGACCTGGGCCAGACTTTGGGGGCTTTTCCCTGGTTCTGCTGGTCCTTTTGGAGCCAGACTAGTGCCAGGCCTCAGCCCAGGGGGGAGTGGTTTGACCTGGGCCAGACTTTGGGCTTTTCCTTTCTCTGTCCTTTTTGGGCAGACTAGTCGGACTTGCAGGAGGATCCTGGTTCCTCTGGTCCTTTTGGAGCCAGACTAGTGCCAGGCCTTAGCCCAGAGAGGAGTGCTTTGACCTGTGCACTACTTTGAGGCAGTTCCCCTGGTTCTGCTGGTCCTTTTGGGGCCAGTCTGGAGCCGGGACTTAGCCCAGAGAGGAGTGCTTTGACCCGGGCACTACTTTGTGGCAGTTCCCCTGGCTCTGCTGGTACATTTAGAGCAAGTCTGGAGCCGGGACTTAGCCCAGAGAGGAGTGCTTTGACCCGGGCACTACTTTGCGGCAGTTCCCCTGGCTCTGCTGGTACATTTAGGGCAAGTCTGGAGCCGGGACTTAGCCCAGAGAGGAGTGCTTTGACCCGGGCCAGACTTTGGGGGCTTTTCCCTGGCTCTGCTGGTACATTTAGGGCAAGTCTGGAGCCGGGACTTGGCCCAGAGAGGAGTGCTTTGACCCGGGCACTACTTTGCGGCAGTTCCCCTGGCTCTGCTGGTACTTTTAGGGCAAGTCTGGAGCCGGGACTTAGCCCAGAGAGGAGTGCTTTGACCTGGGCCAGACTTTGGGGGCTTTTCCCTGGTTCCTCTGGTCCTTTTGGAGCCAGACTAGTGCCAGGCCTCAGCCCAGAGTGGAGTGCTTTGACCTGGGCCAGACTTTGGGGGCTTTTCCCTGGTTCCTCTGGTCCTTTTGGAGCCAGACTAGTGCCAGGCCTCAGCCCAGAGTGGAGTGCTTTGACCCGGGCCAGACTTTGGGGGCTTTTCCCTGGCTCTGCTGGTACATTTAGGGCAAGTCTGGAGCCGGGACTTGGCCCAGAGAGGAGTGCTTTGACCCGGGCACTACTTTGCGGCAGTTCCCCTGGCTCTGCTGGTACTTTTAGGGCAAGTCTGGAGCCGGGACTTAGCCCAGAGAGGAGTGCTTTGACCTGGGCCAGACTTTGGGGGCTTTTCCCTGGTTCCTCTGGTCCTTTTGGAGCCAGACTAGTGCCAGGCCTCAGCCCAGAGTGGAGTGCTTTGACCTGGGCCAGACTTTGGGGGCTTTTCCCTGGTTCTGCTGGTCCTTTTGGAGCCAGACTAGTGCCAGGCCTCAGCCCAGGGGGGAGTGGTTTGACCTGGGCCAGACTTTGGGTCCTTTTTCCTGGTTCCTCTGGTCCTTTTGGGGCCAGACTAGTGCCAGGACTTAGCCCAGAGTGGAGTGCTTTGACCTGGGCCAGACTTTGGGGGCTTTTCCTGGTTCTGCTGGTTTTGGGGCCAGACTAGTGCCAGGACTAGCCAGAGGGAGTGCTTTGACCTGGGCCAGACTTTGGGGGCTTTTTCCCTGGTTCCTCTGGTCCTTTTGGGGCCAGACTAGTGCCAGGACTTAGCCCAGAGTGGAGTGCTTTGACCTGGGCCAGACTTTGGGGGCTTTTCCCTGGTTCTGCTGGTCCTTTTGGAGCCAGACTAGTGCCAGGCCTCAGCCCAGGGGGGAGTGGTTTGACCTGGGCCAGACTTTGGGTCCTTTTTCCTGGTTCTTCTGGTCCTTTTGGGGCCAGACTAGTGCCAGGACTTAGCCCAGAGTGGAGTGCTTTGACCTGGGCCAGACTTTGGGGGCTTTTCCTGGGCTGGCCTGGGCCAGACTTTGGGGGCTTTTCCCTGGTTCTGCTGGTCCTTTTGGAGCAGACTAGTGCCAGGCCTCAGCCCAGGGGGGAGTGGTTTGACCTGGGCCAGACTTTGGGTCTTTTATCCTGGTTCCTCTGGTCCTTTTGGGGCCAGACTAGTGCCAGGACTTAGCCCAGAGTGGAGTGCTTTGACCTGGGCCAGACTTTGGGGGCTTTTTCCCTGGTTCTGCTGGTCCTTTTGGAGCCAGACTAGTGCCAGGCCTCAGCCCAGGGGGGAGTGGTTTGACCTGGCCCAGACTTTGGGTCCTTTATCCTGGTTCCTCTGGTCCTTTTGGGGCCAGACTAGTGCCAGGACTTAGCCCAGAGTGGAGTGCTTTGACCTGGGCCAGACTTTGGGGGCTTTTCCCTGGTTCTTCTGGTCCTTTTGGAGCCAGACTAGTGCCAGGACTTAGCCCAGAGTGGAGTGCTTTGACCTGGGCCAGACTTTGGGGGCTTTTCCCTGGTTCTGCTGGTCCTTTTGGAGCCAGACTAGTGCCAGGCCTCAGCCCAGGGGGGAGTGGTTTGACCTGGCCAGACTTTGGGTCCTTTATCCTGGTTCCTCTGGTCCTTTTGGGGCCAGACTAGTGCCAGGCCTTAGCCCAGAGTGGAGTGCTTTGACCTGGGCCAGACTTTGGGGGCTTTTCCCTGGTTCTTCTGGTCCTTTTGGAGCCAGACTAGTGCCAGGACTTAGCCCAGAGTGGAGTGCTTTGACCTGGGCCAGACTTTGGGGGCTTTTCCCTGGTTCTGCTGGTCCTTTTGGAGCCAGACTAGTGCCAGGCCTCAGCCCAGGGGGGAGTGGTTTGACCTGGCCCAGACTTTGGGTCCTTTATCCTGGTTCCTCTGGTCCTTTTGGGGCCAGACTAGTGCCAGGACTTAGCCCAGAGTGGAGTGCTTTGACCTGGGCCAGACTTTGGGGGCTTTTCCCTGGTTCTCTGGTCCTTTTGGAGCCAGACTAGTGCCAGGACTTAGCCCAGAGTGGAGTGCTTTGACCTGGGCCAGACTTTGGGGGCTTTTCCCTGGTTCTGCTGGTCCTTTTGGAGCCAGACTAGTGCCAGGCCTCAGCCCAGGGGGGAGTGGTTTGACCTGGGCCAGACTTTGGGTCCTTTTTCCTGGTTCCTCTGGTCCTTTTGGGGCCAGACTAGTGCCAGGACTTAGCCCAGAGTGGAGTGCTTTGACCTGGGCCAGACTTTGGGGGCTTTTCCCTGGTTTCTCTGGTCCTTTTGGGGCCAGACTAGTGCCAGGACTTAGCCCAGAGTGGAGTGCTTTGACCTGGGCCAGACTTTGGGGGCTTTTCCCTGGTTCTGCTGGTCCTTTTGGAGCCAGACTAGTGCCAGGCCTCAGCCCAGGGGGGAGTGGTTTGACCTGGGCCAGACTTTGGGTCCTTTTTCCTGGTTCTTCTGGTCCTTTTGGGGCCAGACTAGTGCCAGGACTTAGCCCAGAGTGGAGTGCTTTGACCTGGGCCAGACTTTGGGGGCTTTTCCCTGGTTCTGCTGGTCCTTTTGGAGCCAGACTAGTGCCAGGCCTCAGCCCAGGGGGAGTGGTTTGACCTGGCCCAGACTTTGGGTCCTTTATCCTGGTTCCTCTGGTCCTTTTGGGCCAGACTAGTGCCAGGACTTAGCCCAGAGTGGAGTGCTTTGACCTGGGCCAGACTTTGGGGGCTTTTCCCTGGTTCTTGCTGGTCCTTTTGGAGCCAGACTAGTGCCAGGACTTAGCCCAGAGTGGAGTGCTTTGACCTGGGCCAGACTTTGGGGGCTTTTCCCTGGTTCTGCTGGTCCTTTTGGAGCCAGACTAGTGCCAGGCCTCAGCCCAGGGGGGAGTGGTTTGACCTGGCCCAGACTTTGGGTCCTTTATCCTGGTTCCTCTGGTCCTTTTGGGGCCAGACTAGTGCCAGGCCTTAGCCCAGAGTGGAGTGCTTTGACCTGGGCCAGACTTTGGGGGCTTTTCCCTGGTTCTTCTGGTCCTTTTGGAGCCAGACTAGTGCCAGGACTTAGCCCAGAGTGGAGTGCTTTGACCTGGGCCAGACTTTGGGGCTTTTCCCTGGTTCTGCTGGTCCTTTTGGAGCCAGACTAGTGCCAGGCCTCAGCCCAGGGGGAGTGGTTTGACCTGGCCCAGACTTTGGGTCCTTTATCCTGGTTCCTCTGGTCCTTTTGGGGCCAGACTAGTGCCAGGCCTTAGCCCAGAGTGGAGTGCTTTGACCTGGGCCAGACTTTGGGGGCTTTTCCCTGGTTCTTCTGGTCCTTTTGGAGCCAGACTAGTGCCAGGACTTAGCCCAGAGTGGAGTGCTTTGACCTGGGCCAGACTTTGGGGGCTTTTCCCTGGTTCTGCTGGTCCTTTTGGAGCCAGACTAGTGCCAGGACTTAGCCCAGAGTGGAGTGCTTTGACCTGGGCCAGACTTTGGGGGCTTTTCCCTGGTTCTGCTGGTCCTTTTGGAGCCAGACTAGTGCCAGGCCTCAGCCCAGGGGGGAGTGGTTTGACCTGGCCCAGACTTTGGGTCCTTTTTCCTGGTTCCTCTGGTCCTTTTGGGGCCAGACTAGTGCCAGGACTTAGCCCAGAGTGGAGTGCTTTGACCTGGGCCAGACTTTGGGGGCTTTTCCCTGGTTCTTCTGGTCCTTTTGGAGCCAGACTAGTGCCAGGACTTAGCCCAGAGTGGAGTGCTTTGACCTGGGCCAGACTTTGGGGGCTTTTCCCTGGTTCTGCTGGTCCTTTTGGAGCCAGACTAGTGCCAGGACTTAGCCCAGAGTGGAGTGCTTTGACCTGGGCCAGACTTTGGGGGCTTTTCCCTGGTTCTGCTGGTCCTTTTGGAGCCAGACTAGTGCCAGGCCTCAGCCCAGAGTGGAGTGCTTTGACCTGGGCCAGACTTTGGGGGCTTTGCCCTGGTTCCTCTGGTCCTTTTGGGGCCAGAATGGTGCCAGGACTTAGCCCAGGGGGGAGTGGTTTGACGTGGGCCAGACTTTGGGGGCTTTGCCCTGGTTCCTCTGGTCCTTTTGGGGCCAGACTAGTGCCAGGCCTTAGCCCAGGGGGGAGTGGTTTGACGTGGGCCAGACTTTGGGGGCTTTGCCCTGGTTCCTCTGGTCCTTTTGGGGCCACTAGTCTGGCTCCAAAAGGACCAGAGGAACCAGGGCAAAGCCCCCAAAGTCTGGCCCAGGTCAAAGCACTCCACTCTGGGCTGAGGCCTGGCACCAGGCTGGCCCCAAAAGGACCAGAGGAACCAGGGCAAAGCCCCCAAAGTCTGGCCCAGGTCAAAGCACTCCACTCTGGGCTAAGGCCTGGCACTAGTCTGGCCCCAAAAGGACCAGAGGAACCAGGGCAAAGCCCCCAAAGTCTGGCCCACGTCAAACCACTCCCCCCTGGGCTAAGTCCTGGCACCTTTCTGGCCCCAAAAGGACCAGAGGAACCAGGGCAAAGCCCCCAAAGTCTGGCCCAGGTCAAAGCACTCCACTCTGGGCTAAGGCCTGGCACCATTCTGGCACCAAAAGGACCAGAGGAACCAGGGCAAAGCCCCCAAAGTCTGGCCCAGGTCAAAGCACTCCACTCTGGGCTGAGGCCTGGTCCTTTTGGGGCCAGACTAGTGCCAGGCCTTAGCCCAGAGTGGAGTGCTTTGACCTGGGCCAGACTTTGGGGGCTTTGCCCTGGTTCCTCTGGTCCTTTTTTGGGCCAGACTAGTGCCAGGACTTAGCCCAGAGTGGAGTGCTTTGACCTGGGCCAGACTTTGGGGGCTTTGCCCTGGTTCCTCCGTTCCTTTTGGGGCCAGGCTGGTGCCAGGACTTAGCCCAGGGGGGAGTGCTTTGACCTGGGCCAGACTCTGGGGGGCTTTTCCCTGGTTCCTCTGGTCCTGTTGGAGCCAGACTAGTGCCAGGACTTAGCCCAGAGTGGAGTGCTTTGACCTGGGCCAGACTTTGGGGGCTTTTCCCTGGTTCCTCTGGTCCTTTTGGAGCCAGACTAGTGCCAGGACTTAGCCCAGGGGGGAGTGCTTTGACCTGGGCCAGACTTTGTGAATCAGATTTCCCTGATTTTTGCACCTGTATATTACTGTACAGCTGTTCCTGATTACAAGGAATAACCAAATGATGACTGCCACCTTGTTTTTTATGAAATACTTTATTATTTTTGCATTATGTTTTCGATTTATCCATCCATCCATCCCAGAGATTATGTCCCTCCAGGGTCCAGGTACCGTGCACTTTCACATGTCTAAATGACAGCATTTATAGTTTTTGAGAGTATGGTATCTCTCATTGCAGGGTACAGCACAGAGGCCAACGCCACACTGACGGCACCTGTACTTCGTCTGGCGCCTGCCTTTGGTACGGGAACGGTCTGAACAAACTATGCAGTCCGGACGGTCCTCTGTTTCACAAAGCCAGTGACGTTCTGTGAGCCTCTGTGGCATGACACTCCCTGCTCCTGAAGGCCGGCCTCCTTTCCTCTGTTCCTTTCTCGTGTGATCAGCCAGTAATGCATCGATAATGTCCTGAATGTAAGCCTTTAAAGGTTTGTGTGGGCCTGGGGTGGATTTAGTGTAAATGATGTGTGAGTTGACAACACTTATGCTGAGAATGGCATTGAATATGCGATGGTACCACTTCCTAGAGCGATGTGGAAAGAGATATGTCTTCATTCTCTGGTCTGCTGTATCCACACCCCCCATGAATGCATTGTACTGGTTGACACATACGGGTCTTTTGATCGCACGGAATCCAGTTGCCCCTTTCTTGGACCTGATTCTCTTCTGAACACAGTCATTACCATGGATAGTGGACAGCATTGTGACTCTTTTTGTGTCATGCCAGGTACATGTCAATAGTTTTCCCTTTCTCAAAAATACTGGGTCATCCCCTTTTTTTAGCTGTAAGACACTTTTCCCCAGGCCTTTGGGCATCCCCTTCCTTGTAGTCCTTACCGTCCCACACAGTCCAGTTTCCAAATCTGCTAATTCATTTGCAATTGCAGGTGAAGTATAGTAACTGTCCATGTAAACCTCATGTCCTTTACCAGTAAATGGAGCCACTAGCTCACGGACAACTGCGTGTGTTGCACTGATGTTGCTTGCATTATCTGAGTACTGTCCAGTGTTCATAGACCAACGCAACACGTACCCTGAACAGCTTTCACTCAGAGCATACACTCTATAGCCATATTTATCCGGTTTATTGGGACTGTAATATTTGAGTGTTGATCTCCCCTTGAAAGCTATTGTCATCTCATCCAAAGAAAGCTCCTTGAGTGGACTGTAAACTGCTGCAAATTTGGGAATAATAAGATCCATTATTGGACGGACTTTGAAAAGTTTATCGTGCCCCGGCTCACCTGGTCTCACGTAATCATTATTATTGACAAAATGAAAGAATGAAAGAATGATTTCAAATCTGTTTCTTGACATTACATTTCCAAAACCTGGTGTTTGTGTAAGCCAAAATGTTCCCCAGTAATCCTCAATTTCAGCTTTCTCAACAAGGCCCATGGACAAATGCAACGCGAGGAAAGCCTTCATTTCAGAGACTGATACATCAGACCACTCCAGAAATCTTGAATGTGGCTTCAGCTGCATTGATGATATGCACTGCTGTGCATATCTGTTTGTCTCCTCAGCAATCAAGGTCCAAAACTCATCTGTCAGAAAGAGTGACAGAATATCAATTGGCTCAGCATCTGTCAGATCTTTCTCTCCTGTGTAGCCAACAGGCCCTTCAAACGGTTTGATCCATGCCTGAAATACCTCAACTTCTCTCAGCTGATCCCAGCTCTCATCCCCACTCATGTCAGGGCAAGTTGAACTGGCTCCCCTAATTCCCCGCCTTTCTCCTTGTCTCTCCTTTGCACCTCGTTGTCCTGAATCCCCTTCATCACCACTTGGACTTCCATGGTCACTCTCAGGCAAATAATTCCCATCAGAATCCGAATCTGCTGTATATTGCAACTGAGATTCAGCACGTGTACTTCTTCGAGCCATTTTGAATTTTTTTGTTTGCTTACCGGAAATGACATGGCTAATAAAGGATGTACAAAAATAACCATTGAATTGTTTTTTTTGTTTTATATTATTATTTCATAATGTTCCTAGTACAGGACAGATGGAGTCGCATTTCTGCGACTTTGGCGCTTAAAGGGTTAAGACGTTCTTTGTACATGTAGACGCTACTAATGGAATCTCACCTTTGACCCCAACCATAACGCTTTCAAGATGAGCCTCTGATTTATAGCCCTGTACTCCTTTTCCACATATTTGCAGAAACAAATATTTTATAAAACCTTTCTTTGTTTTGTACATTTCATTTAAGTGGTCTTGAGGAGCCGGTTCTCAGTCTTCAGGGCTCCACAGACAGTACATCACTCTTCAGACTCAAGTAACTCAGGGAGGAACAGTGATGCCTGACCCTGTGCTGAACTTATAAATCTTAAACAAGAAAGAGCCTCCTCCACCAAATTACTTTCTGTATTCTATATAGGTTTATAGTTTGTGAATACTGTTCACTGACAATGGCAATAAAACTTTTCTCATTGTGTTTCTGATGTAATGTTTTAAATTCAAGTGAAACTGTAAAGCCAAATAAGAAAATTATAGTCTACTTCTTGCAATGCTTAAAGTTGAAAATGCCCACCATTTCAATATTTTAATTAGTTTTCCTGCCATGGCACACTTTGATCTACACCTCAAAAGACTCCACGCTATATTAAATACAAAACTAAAAGAAAAATGTGTTAAATAACAAGATTTTTGCAACTCACAAAACCTTTGCATATTTCTGCTGTGGCTGGACTTTTTGAATTAAAAAGAAAATAGATCGATATGACAATACAGATTTTTTTTTTTTAAATCGAATGGGTAATCCTCACATTAAACAGAAGTCCACGGTCTCACTGCCAGGCTATTTCTCATCTTCAAAATGGGCCAAGCCTAGTAGGTCGGCCTTTAGTCTCAAATATAGACTTCAGAAGATCAGCTGTGAATCAGAACTGGGGCACAGTTTGTGGTTTGGACTTTGCTAACTGTTTTAGGGACTGCTGTGATCTACCTGCCCACTAGAGGTCAGTATCAAGTCTCCACCTCTGCACTACTCTAAATAAAGAACCAAAGACACTACATAGATAGGCTACGTGAAATTCATTGGTAAAACCTTTATTAGCCTTCCTTAAAGCATGAACATATACTTAATTCCTATTCAAATAGTTTATTAAGGATTATTCACCTTTAGTAACTTAATATCCTCATACCATAGCCTATTTTGATATTCAAAGCCCTTGTTATGTTCTTGTCAGAAATGATAAAGTGTCACCAAACCAATACCAACAATGTGACTACCCTAACCCTAACCGTAACCCTTATTAGGCTACTTTTTTTTGTTTCTTACAATGAGTTAATTTTTGTTCATGTACGTTAATTGGTCTGCCTTTGACACTTCAACACCACATGGCTAACATGCAGGAGCAGCAGTGTTCCGGGTCTCAAGCTAGTTTTTGTTATACATAAATTACCAGTGGCGGCTAGTGGTGCAAAATATAGGGGGGGCTATTTGGCATAATCATGTTTTTGTTTATTTTTAGTGTCCAAAAGGGAATATTTTACGTTGACTGTATAAATACATATTTTAAATACACATATGCAACAGAATTAATGAAGTAAACAAACTTTTTTTCCTCATTTGGTAATGGTAATACTATGACTTAGAGGGAGATACCATTTGTGAGAAAATACATTTGACATGAAATTACATTCGACTCTTTATAAAATATCAGATTGTAAAGAGAAAAACTAAAATCTCAGTGATACTGTACCTTATAGTGCAAAGTAGCAATTAGTACATTAAGAGAAAATACAAAACACAAACAATTGTCGGTGCCTGTTTCATAAAACAGAACAGAACGAAACAAAAAGATCAGCTTCTAAGTGGCATTAGTTAACCTGAACTACATGTGTAACAGACAACATTGCCATATGTAAAGTTGTTCTAAAAGACATGTCATTTATAACATTATTTCATGAGTTTTCTAATAACCAAACCCATCTATTTATGAATAGAAGTTCAGCGATGCTTCCAGCGTTGGAATTATCCAGCATAATAAACTCAAAAAAACGCTCCTGTTTGGTGTGTTTGCAGTCATGGTAACGGCGCACAAGTGCTAAAGGTTCGACACATCAGATTCTCATCGGCTCGGATTGATAAGAAATCAGCCACGTTCACTTCATGACAAATATAGTTTTTATTCCCAGCCACAGTCAAGGAGCTCATTCTGAATGGTTTTGAACGTACTGTTGAACACAGAAGTATGTGGATGCAATAGATGCAGCACCTGCTATGCTGTGTCTCCAGCGTAAACAGCATAGCTCCGTGGCGTAAACACTACGCTTGAATGGCCGATAAAGCAAATCGTCCAGTTTTACTATGGTGACATAGTTATATTTCTCGGACTTTGATTGGCTTAACATTCCCATTGCTTTTCTACCAGGCTCAGGGGCGATTTTCATAACAGCCCCACGACGTAGGCTGAAAAGAGACACGTAGGCTGCGTCACGCAGCAGACCACAGACGAAGTATCCTATATATATATGTATATATACAAATTATATTGTTTTTGGACAAAACAATTGTTGAATACCATTTGACATAATTAGCTGATTGCCAGGAGGGGCGTCGCCCCATCACCCATAATTGACCAGCCGCCACTGTAAATTACATGCTTGCGACATCGGTTCAGTCAGTAATATCTTTTTGTTGCACTCTTGGTTCAAACAGGTCCATGGTCCACTTTTGGTCACGATCCATGTCACATTTAAACCCGAGTTGTCATTTCTGACAGTTGGAGCTGCACTGTTCAATCAAGATAATGGTCTCCATGGAAACGACTCAGTCAGCAGGCACAATCCACAGATGAACAAATCATGTTCAGATAATTTTATAACCGGAAAATAATCTATTGCTGGAAGATCAAGAAATAAATGTAAAAGCAAAGTTTGGTGCCGTTTTCAAAACTTTTTGGGTAATTCACAATCACCACGCAGGTGTTAAACCAAAGATTATCTTTTCCAAACAGCCTTTCCTAAAAGTGCATAAATAATCTTTTGCCAGCTCTTCACCAAGGCAATTGCAAAGACTGCACTGGACTTGCATATATATATATATATATATATATATATATATATATATATATATATATATATATATATATATATATATATATAATTTATTTGCTATTGAGATCGGGAGCCCTATGTCAAATAATACTGGAAGGAGGATAGCCGGAAGAAAGTGAAAAGAATAGTCTGCACCGATCGTGCGATTTTTTTTGACCAAATGCAAAGCCTAGCAATCCCTAATGACCAAAAGTACAACTTCTGACATAGTAGAAAAAGTTGTTCACCAGCCTAAACTCCGGCTGTATTTTTCATGTAATAATTGTTAATCAAGAAATGAAAAACATATAGCTCTCCTCAATGTAGAAGATTGGCTCACCAACAAATAATTCTGATGATCCATTGCTCACACTGAAAACATCTCTTGCATCAGTTGATCATTTTCATATTTTAGTGAAATAACACTCACAGTCTTACATAAATCTGAATAAAGTAAATGTAGGATAATATTAACAGTGAAGATTGTAGCTATGTATATATTCTCTGCACAGAGGCTGTCTTTCTGCTCTCTTTGTGTTCAATATTTAAATGCTCGGCTCTCAGGAGGGCTGGGAGATGATGAGTAAGACATGGCAAGATCAAAATTTCAAAAAGCTTTTGAACCCAAGCACAGAATTTGCCTTCAATGATTCTTCTAACATTCAACATAGAAATTTGACTTTGACCCAAAATTATTCTTCTAAAAACATATAAGGAAAAATACAGCGCCTTATAGTAGCTCAGTACTAGAGTGCTCATCTTCTGATCCGAGATAAATATCCTTGGTTGAGAGGTCAAATCCACTGGTCAACAGGTTGGCGGTGCGATTGCAGCTGCCTCAGTATACTGCCCCCAGTGTCTGCACACAGTGGTGTGTGAATGGTTGAGTGGTTCCTTGATGTAAAGCGCTTTGAGTGCCATGAAGGAAAAAAAGTGCTATGTAAATGTGAAGAATGTTAAAAAAAATTATAATTTTGATTGTTGAAACCTTGACAAAGAATTGACCTGCAGATATTCTGGTGAGATAGAAAATGCAAAGGGAAAGAGACTTTGAAGACACTAGGAACTGTCACAGTCTGCTCATCTCATGTCTGCTGGTATCTTTCCACTCTGCCAGTCAGCCTTCATTGATTATCGTGGACTGAACGACATCACCATCAAGAACCAGTACCCACTGCCTCTCATCCCCTCAGCCTTCGAGCTCCTAGAAGGGGCCACTATTTTCACCATTCTTGACCTGCGCATTGCCTATCACCTGGTCCGGATCCGCAAGGGGGACGAGTGGAAGACAGTGTTCAACACCCCCACCGGTCACTATGAGTACCTGGTGATTCCTTTCGGCCTCACCAACGCTCCTGCTGTCTTCCAGCCCCTGGTCAACGACGTGCTCAGGGACATGCTCAACAGGATCGTTTTTGTATACCTTGACAATATATTGATCTTCTCCTGCTCTAGAAAGGAACATGTGCACCAGGTTCAGAAGGGCCTCCAAGGTCTCCTGGAGAACTCCCTGTTCATCAAGACTGAGAAGTGCGAATTCCATGCCACGTCTGTCTCCTTCCTGGGGAACGTCAGAGGGAGAGGGACCGTGAAGATGGACTCAGCCAAGGTTTATGCTGTCACCACTTGGCCCGCCCCTGATTCCCGCACGCAGCTTCAACATTTCCTGGGCTTTGCCAACTTCTACCAAAGGTTCATCAGGGGCTACAGTTTGGTGGCGGCCCCCCTCAAAGCTTTTACTTCCTCCAAGGTGCCCTTTCTATGGTCCACGGCCGCCAATGAGTCTTTTCAGGCCCTGAAGACAAGATTCACCTCAGCCCCCATCCTCCTAATGCCGGACCCTGAACGGCAGTTCGTGGGCAAGGTGGACGCTTCCGACTTAGGAGTGGGGGCCGACTTGTCCCAGAGAGCGGCCTCTGACCAGAAGCTGCACCCCTGTGCCTTCTATTCCCGACGTTTGACCCCAGCAGAGAGGAATTATGACATTGGGAACTGAGAGCTCCTCGCCGCCAAGTTGGCGTTGGAGGAATGGTGACACTGGCTTGAGGGGACTAAACTGACGTTTCCGATATGGACGGATCATAAGAACCTTGAGTACCTCCAGTCTGCTAAGAGATTGAACTCCCGCCATGCCTGATCGGCACTCTTCCTGACCCGCTTCAACTTTTCCCTCTCCTATCGACCGGGGTCCCGCAACATCAAGCCTGACGTCCTGTCAATTCTTGGAGAAGGAGGGGGGGAGGGCCAACCCAGACACTATCCTGCCATCTTCTTGTCTGCTGGCCACCGCTCCAAGGCCGCGGACTACCAGCCGGGTCAGAAGGTTCGGCTCTCCTCACGAAACTGACTCCTCGCTTCATCGGTCCGTTCGAGATCCAGGAGATCGTCAACCCTGTTGCGGTGAGGCTCAAACTCCCTAGATCCATGCGGGTTCATCCCACGTTCCACGTCTCCAGGGTTAAACCGGTCCAAGAGCGCTCAATGGTTCCTGCCACGTCGCCTCCACTGCCTCTTTGCCTCATCGATGGAGGTCCCTCCGGCACTGTCCGTCGACTCCGGCGTGGGAGGGGATTCCAGTACTAGGTGGATTGGGAGGAGTACGGCCCTGAGGAAAGGTCCTGGGTCCCTGGGAGGGACATCTTGGACCACATCCTCATCAGGGACTTCCATCGACGCAACCTCACCCAGACGTCCAGAACCAGGCCATCTCCCAGACCATTCCCTCCATCGGATAGCGACGACGCAGAGGATAGGACGGCACTCCCCCCGGGATCGTGGATGTGGAGATGGACACTGGATTCTCGGACGAGTATTAACCCTCCTCCAGGCCCCCGCCTCCCACCCGGCTTGTTCCATTCATCTTGGGACGTCAAGAGCCGTCCCTTGAGGGGACCAAGTTCTGTCACAGTCTGCTCATCTCCTGTCTGTCTGGTATCTTTCCGCTCTGCCAGTCAGCCACACCTCCTCATCAGACCAACTCCATACACCTGTCTCTGCTCCTCTCTACCTGTTAGCCACGCGTCCTCATCAGGCCAATTCTCCACACTCTGCCTGCATTTAAGGCTGCTCCTGTCTCACCGCCAGTGCCAGATTGTTTTTGTGTTATGCCTGACTTTCCAGCGGTTTTCCCCGGACTGATTACCTGTTGCCGTTCTCATCTGTCCCCGACCTGCCTGCCTGGCCTCTGCCCTGGATATTACCTCAGCCTTCTGTTTCGACCAAGAGTTTTGCTTGTTCCCTCGTGGTTAGACACCTGCTCTGGAGCTAAACCGCTCACCACTGGACCTGCCTTCCTGCTAGGTAAGCCAACCGTGGCTGGCTTTGCAATCAGTCAGCGACTCCAGACTCACTCCTGCTCGGATCTCGCTGAAGATCACTGTGAGCCAAGACTTTTCAACCGGTCTCGGTATAAACTGTTAAAGACTGCTGTGATAAATAAAGGTCATTACTGACTGATAGTCAGTCTGCCTGTGCTGCTTTTGGGTCCTCACCATACCCGTGACAGGAACCATCAGCAAAATTCATCTGAACTGTTTACATCTGGGCCTTTTACAGAATATGAAACATCACTGAGCAAAAAGGACAAGTTGGACCATGTGGCGCTTTGACCATGGCAGGGAAGACCAGCAATAGGAGGCAGATGTGGCCAGGATATGAATTCTCACTGGTGTCACTGGTGGTGGAGGCGATGAGTCCATAGAAGAGATTAGGCCTCTGAGGAGGAGATGGGGAGGAGGAGGATTACGGTAAGTGCTGAAGTGACGTTGCTCCATTTGAACTGCTGCTGGACTGCGACGCAGATGTGAGAGGAAAATCTGACTGAGCTGTGATAGGTTGATCCGGGAAGGAGGCTGCAGAAGTAGACTGAAGTGACAAGGCTTGAGGCTGATGAGTTTTGACTAGAAGACCATCTGACATATAAAATATAATTTGACAAAACAACATGAAGCCAAACAAAAAAGATGCAGCCTTGGTTTGGCTCTTCGGAAATAGAGGGTTGTTGTGAAGCTAAAGTATTGAGTGGGGAGCTTCTTTAGCGTGAAGGAGGACAGCAGTGAGGAGGAGACTGTGTGCTCTGATTAGCAAGCAGATGGAGTTTGTTTGGATATATATCAGCTAAACCAGAGAGGTGTATGATCAGCAGCAATTAGGTCAACAAAGACAGCACTACTTTTTTGTGGTATAAATTCCCTTACATAAGTAGTGTGCTGCTCGGTGGCCAAGTGGATAGCACATATTCCAGCACAGAAAATTGGCTGAACGTTCTTCCATCTCTCATCCCCATTTCATGTTACACTGCCTGTCCAATAAAGCCTACGGCCCAAAAAATCCTTAAAAAAAGGAGGGAAAAAAGACACTCTAGACACATCTGTCATCATATGTCATCTGTTTTTGTGCGTGGTGAGCGGTCAATAAATGTGAGTGTAAAGTCAAAAGTCTTTTTCTCTATTTTTCTCCCTTTCTCGCTCTCTCTTTCTCTCCTTTTTTTTTTTTTAATGGTATAGGGGTATAGTCCAACCCTCAGTTACTGTATAATAAATGGAATGTCAAAATGTAGTATAACGGTTACTGTGAGGAGAAACTTCACTAATTTTAAAAATCTGAAATTTCATTCACAAATAGAACCATTGTTCTGTGACTATATTTTTTTTTAACTAAAATGTTACTGAAACATAAACAGAAAACCCTTTATATTTAGTTAGTTAGCTACTTATTTGTAGTGCATCTAAATCCCAAATTTATCACCCATAATGTAACATTTTATCTCCATAACCTCCAAATGGCTCAGGGTTTAGTTGTAAAAACAACAGTCTTACATCTTTGTATTTGGGTTAATTTCATCAGAGAAGGAAAGTCGTGCAAAGTTAAAACTGTGACCTTTCCCTAATGTGGCCGTATTAGGCAGGTTCATTGCATTGTAAAAGAGTTACATGTGTTAATTGAGGCTGGTTCAAACATCAGGAAGAAGATTTGACCTTTGAATTACAACACGCCACAAGGAAGAGCTTTTGTTACACACTTTTTTTATTTGACTCCTATTATCAAGTTTTTGATTGCATGAATTAATCATCTTTCTGGAATGTCTAATATTACTCTCTTTGGGCTTGGATATGCTTTATATATATATATATATATATATATATATATATATATATATATATATATATATATATATATATATATATATATATATATATATATATATATATATATATATATATATATATAAAACTGTAACTTTGCTTGGTGGCATACATGCCCTTATTTTATCTTATTTTTGCATCGTTTATACTTTTTTTAACCATTATTATTATTATTATTATTATTATTATTATTATTATTATTATTATTATTATACATTCATTGTGTTGCACCTTACTGCCGAAGCAAGTTCCTAGTTTGTGAATTGTGAATTATTCACTGTCAATGACAATAAAACTGATTCTGACAATTGTGAAAACAGCTATAAGAAGTCCTGTTTGCAGTTTGCCAGAAGCCATGTGGAGGACACAGCAAACACGTGGAAGAAGGTGCTCTATCTGACCAGACAAAACTGATTTTTTTTAACCTAAAAGCGAAATGCTATCTGTGGCAAAAAACTAACACGACACATGATTCTGAACACAACCCCAGTGTCAAACATGGAGGTGCAGCATCAGGCTGTGGGGCTGCTTTTCTTCAGCAGAGACAGGGAAGCTGCTCCGAGTTGATGGGATAATAGATGGAGCCAAATATAGGGCAATCTTGGAGGAAAAACTGGAGCGGAGGTTCACCTAAAAAGAAGAATGCACGAAAATGTAGAAAGGTGGTTCCATAGAGTATTGACTGAATACTTTTGCATGCTGCACTTTTCATTTTTTTATTAAAAAATAAATAGATCTGGAAATCATGTATCATTTTCCTTTCACTTCACAGTTATGAGCCACTTTGTGTTGCTCTTTCACACAAAAATCCAGTATAATTTATTTAAGTTTGTGGTCATGACAAAATGTGGA
The DNA here is from genome assembly GCA_015082035.1 of Chaenogobius annularis. Lineage (NCBI taxonomy): Eukaryota > Metazoa > Chordata > Actinopteri > Gobiiformes > Gobiidae > Chaenogobius > Chaenogobius annularis. Next base: position 410,735 of record BJKM01000499.1, on the reverse strand, counting down.
AAAGTTCAAGTGGTACAAATACCACTGTATATTACGCCATGTATAGAATCAGAATCAGAATGAGAATCAGAAAAAGGTTTATTGCCATTGTCAATTAACAGGATTCACAAACATAGGAACTTGCTTTGGTGATTCAGTGCAACATAAAACTAAGAGCAATGATAAAACAACATATATGAAATCGAAAGGGCATGCGTTAAAGAGACAATTTAAATCTACTATAGGATAAAAATGAAAAATTTGAATAAAAATACTATGCTTACTATGTACATAATTTTTACAGTAAATTTACAGTTGTAGTGCAGAAAGTGAACAGTGCAGTGAGTGATTGGTTAATTAGTTAAAGTGGCAGGTGTTAAAGAAGTGTTCATGAGTCCAACGGCAGAGGGAAAGAAACTGTTCTTGTGGCGGGAGATTCTAGTCCGGATTGACCATAGCCTCCTGCCTGAGGGGAGTGGCTAAAATCCAGGGTGAGAAGGGACAACTGTGATCTGACCTGCTCGTCCCAGAGTCCTGGAGACGTAAAGGTCCTGCAGAGATGGAAGTCTGCAGCTGATCACCTTCTCAGCAGAGCGCACAATGCGCTGTAGTCTCTGTTTGTCCCTGGCTGTGGCTCCAGCGTACCACACGGTGATGGAGGAGGTGAGGATGGACTCAATGATGGCCGTGTAGAACTGCACCATCATCTGCACTGGCAGCTTGGCTTTCCTCAGCTGCCGCAGGAAGCAAGTCCTCTGCTGGGCCTTCTTGATGAAGGAGCTGATGGTGGGCTCCCACTTGAGGTCCTGGGTGATGGGGGCCTGGGGAGCTGTGACTTTCCTGAACTCCACGATCATCTCCACTGTCGGTTGTTTCCGCTGCACCAGGACACCAGCCGGTCCACCTCCCTCCTGTAGACAGACTCATCCCCGTCTGAGATGAGCCTGATGAGGGTGGTGTCGTCCGCAAACTTGATCAGTTTTACGGAGTCGAGGCTAGAGGTGCAGCAGTTTGTGTACAGGGAGAAGAGGAGAAAGTACACAGCCCTGTGGAGAGCCTGTGCTGATAGTCTGAGTGTCTGAGATATTCTTCCCCAGCCGCACGCACTGCCTCCGATCCGTCAGTGATCTACCTGCAGGTGGTGTCAGGCACGTTGAGCTGGGAGAGCTTGTCCTGGAGCAGTGCAGTCCGGTGTTGAATGCAGAGCTGAAGTCCACAAACAGGATCCTGGCGTAGGTTCCAGGGAGTCCAGATGCTGCAGGATGAAGTGGAGTGCCAGGTTGATGGCGTCGTTCTCTTGGCTCTGTAGGCGAACTGCAGGGGGTCCAGCAGGGATCAGGTGAAGGACCTGAGGTGGGGCAAGACCAGGCGTTCAAATTACTTCATGACTATAGACGTCAGCGGCCTGTAGTCGTTAAGTCCAGTGAGCAGGGGCTTCTTGGGGACAGGGACAATGATGGACGACTTGAAGCAGGCTGGGACGTGGCATGACTCCTGGGAGGTGTTCAGAACTTTCACTATGTAACTTGAATGATTAATAAACTCTTATATGTTCATTATGAATTAAGTGTTTGTTCATGCTTTATCAAGGTAAAGTAAGGTGGAGTTATCTTAAAGTGGGACCAATTTTCCAGGTAACACTTACATCCAGTTAAATTATATACCTACCTTCATGAACTAAAAAAACATTTTCCTAGCACACTGTCTGGATAAGCACAAGTGAACTCACTGTCCACATCCGGATTTTGCATAATAGTTAAGTTGCTTTCATTAAATACAGGGATGTTACTCTCATTTGATTGATGGCAAAGCGGCCCGTCTGGGATAACGTCTATTATTCAACACATACAGTATAAAGACTGTCGGTTTTCCATATGATTGCGTTATTTACTGCTGGAACTGTGTATTCTTGTCACTGGGGCTTATTACAGTGATGGGTCCCAGCGCAGTGTCAATGAATTATGCAACACTCAGGTGGATGGGGAGACAATACCTAACAATGACAGCACAAGGGAAATTTCAGCACATTTTATCTTCAGCACCTTCCTGCTTCAATTTGAAAAAAATATAATAAAAATCAGCTCATACCATTTTCCGAGAAAATGATTTTTTTATTTGGTTCGGTAAAAGTTAAATTAATGCTTTTTTTCATATATTGAAATGAAGAACACACAGTGAAGTCAAAATGAACCCTAAGAAAAGACAGAAAATTACTCCTTAATCTTTGCCAATAAATCTGTCTTTGTGGCCAGTATTTTTATTCTGGCACATGATTGTGACGGAGGTGATATCCATGCAGCTGAAGCTAATTATCGGGCTCAGCTGCAGGAGCATTTGGTTGGAGAAGGCCCACGAACACAGTGTGAACACATTAAGCACTCAGCCACTGTTGAGATTTTGCTGCCCAACTGGACCTGAACAGGAGGCCTGTGATTGATGGATTATCTTATGGCGCTGAATGACCGTGGTAAAGTCATGCAGCAGCGTTGTGTTCTATGGGCTGACTCAAATCAACAGCTTTGTGAAGAAGAAGTGTTATATTTGTAATATTCTGAGATCATTAGCAGAGCATCACCATCCATTCACATAAGGAGCACATTGGAAAGACAGTTGTACTCGTATCTGGACATGGAAAGATAAATAAAAGATTGTAGGGAAAAAAATAACAATATCATTCCGATCCCAATATGCAAATGTTGTACTTAATGTGAGCTATAACATTTCTAAAGGAGGGTACACACCACTTGCTTGCCTCCATGGAGATGTTAGTGCCAGATTTCTGGGTCAGCTCAGTGAAGATAAATGGCCAGCAAGAGGAATTCTCACGATATTTATTTGACAAACTCTTAAGCATACATCTGGTTGGCTTGAGTCCGACTGCTGTGTGACGGACTAATCTACAGTATTGCAGTCTGGGCAGAAGTCAAAAGAACAAACATGGCGACACCGACAGACGTACTTTGGCCAATTTTAGCAGATTTACAGGCTTTTTCCTGTTGTGACGCTTTGACCAATCAGATTCCAATATATGTCATTTTTTAAAATAAATATATATACTTTATTTTTTATTAAGGATAAAACGCAGGTTGTAATACACTGTGTATAATCAAAATTTGCATTAGGGTTGTGGTTAAAGTGCATATGACAGGTTTTTATGATTTTCTAATTTTGACTTTATTTGGTGTAATGTAAATTATGTTTTCACACCGCTGTCAGGAAGTAAAAACAAATTGATGAGATGAGACTCATTCAAGACACATTCCATCAAGGTTATGCATCATTTTATGCATAATTTCCAAAAACATTTACACAACATTTTCTGACACTTTAACATTGATATAACAAAAATAAAGATGCTCACATATTTTGTATTTGTCAAATTATAAACTCTGTGACATTAGATGTGTTTTGGCCTAGTGTACAGCATGGTCGCTGGGTAATTTCCTAGTGTGATGTCATCATTAACAGCTAGAAAGTAATAATGTAAACATAAACAAATTGCTAAACTGGGATAAAACATTTTTACCACAATTTTAAACTAATTGATCTAAACCGACTTGTCCAACCTATCATAGCAACTTGGTAAAGTTAGGGTTTGTATTTTGGTTACGTTTAGGAACAGGGTTAGGGTATGTGACCTGGTTAAGATAAAGGTTATGTCCATACTAAGTCAATAATCAATAGTAAGTCAATGATCAATAGTAATAGTAAATAGTAATGTCAATAGTAAGAAAAAAAACATCTAAATTATAATACAATAACATGTTCACAGTGTTGGAAGTTGTCGAGGTTATTTGGTTAAGCGGTTATTGTGATTGTTCAGGTCACAGTCTCATTGTAAAAATAAGTAGAAGTTAAGTTAAAAGAAATAATAGTTGTGCCAATTTTAGAAGCAAAACTTTTCAGTTCTGTTCAACCTGATGGGCTAAGGTTATGGTTAAGGTTAAGGTTTGTTTGGTTAAGTTTAGGAACAGAGTTATGGTCAGGAAAATGTATAACTTTAAAAAAGAAAATTGCCACCTACTAGTTTTTTCTCGACTTCCTCTACACCATATAAACGTAAAACATTCAAACCTATCCATGGGAGGGGATAAGACTGAAGCAAAATTAGGACTGTTGCCATGGTGACTAACATTGTAGAAAAAGATTCAGTTGTAGTCATCTGGACTACTCTGTGAAAGCCCTGCCCACAGGGCGGGACCTCCTGATAATGGGCCATCGAAACTAACTGAGATAGGCCAAATTACATCCTATTGTCCACTGACTTTCACTCCCTCCTCACTGAGTACCTCATTAGCATCTGAATGCCTTGGGCGTCTCTAGGGTTTACCCTGTGGGCAGGGCTTTCACAGAGTAGGATTTAAACCTGAGTTCTCAGACTTGTTTCACAGATTGAGAATGACTCTTGGATGAGAGTCAAAACATTTAGTTTTTTCTAAAACAGTCCAGATGACTACAACTGAATCTTTTTCTACAATGGAATACTCCTGGACAAATGAGGGATTACACCGACATGATGACAGTTTAAAACCAAATATCTTATCTTTTGAATGAGAAAAAGTCCTCAACATGTTGCATATAACAGTAAAACTCTGAATAATAGTTTAGGCCTATTAATTGCAAAAGAAGTACACACATTACCGTGGCAACCTGCCCCACGTCATGACTTATGTCACTCCAGCACAGACTACCTCGTTATAACAATCATCACGCAATGTTTTGGCTGATGAAGAAGGGTATCAATTGTTCCAGGAAACATCCACGACAGCTTTCTCAGGAGCGTGACAGATGCACTTGGGCCCAGACACAACAGAGCTGTCAGCGATGACGACCCCTCATGTCAAGCTGAGTAAAGTTTAACAAACGCCCAACACCTCATCAGACCGACGGGAGTTTTAATTTCAAACGCTGCCATTTTTACTCGATACACCGCGAGCAAAGTGGATGAGACATTGCAGGTTGTTCTGAGTGGACATCTGCTCGAGGACATAGTTGAGCCGTGAGTTTGAAGTGAGACCCTCGAACAAGTCCCCATCAAACATAAAGCACCAGCATATGTCCCTGTAAAAGGAATATACGGGAACACAACTCCATCTTTTCTATTATGTTGCGGTTAAAGTTGATTGGGGGTTTGCATTCTGAATTATATGGAAACACTTTGGAAAAACTCATAACATTACTTCATTTTCCTAACGTCATTCTGCAACACTGCTTTCTGAACATTGCTAGTGACACTTTATTCTTGAGTAATGAATGCAAATAATCAGGTTCTGCACAGTGCATCTCTGTGACCAGCTGTATGTTCAAATAAAGTCCAAAACAACAACAATATCTCTACAGAATACAATATAATTCAGTAATGCACCTTTTCTGACCGCATTCACTGGCTTCTCTTTTATGCCTACCAAGCCCCTAAACCACTACCACAGGTTCTGGATAAAGTGTGCGTGCCTTTATCGTGGAACATGATTTGAAAACAGATCCACAAGGCAAATCTATGTGAATTTCAGTGTCATCGCATTCGATGATTGTTAAATGGGCACAAATAATAACATAAATAGTACGTTTTAAAGTATTTTTAAAGTATGATACAATAATAATGATCATCTTTCAATCAACAACAATATAATTAACAGTGTCCTATTTCATGCCCCTCTCTGCTGATGATCTTGTTCCTGTGGAAGTGCTGGGAGACAAGCTGCAGCTGGTGCAGTGGAGCAGAGGCACAGATCAGGGCCACAGCCGCCTCCTGGTTCTGACAGATCCTCACATTTGGACCACTGCACTGCGCTCCAGTCCTGGGAGTGAGAGAACGGCGGTGACAGAGGAGTGTGGATTTGAGCTGTGGGAGAAGGCTGCCTCATTTTTGACAGCTCTGCCCCGCGGCTAAGGAAACTGGGGACTTGGTGTGTCAATTAGCTTGCCCTTTGGTAATAAGATTTAATGCATTCAGCAAAAGGTGGAAGGAGAACTCCACATCTGTATGATAATAGAATTCGTGTCAAAACTGAAAGTTAAGACTGACTTTTTGGGAGCTTTTTGTGGAGTGGATACAGTATCTTGCCAATGAAGACCCATATTAGCTTGAAAATGTTTCTCAAAATAAAGTGGATTCATAAATTATATGTTTTACAAATGGGTGAAATGTTGCAAGATGAAATGAAGTGAGCGGTAGAATATTCACTGACCGATTGTTATTAAGGCTGTCACGAAACCATATTTTAGTGTTATGATTATTGTTAAGAAACATCACAAGCTACATTGAAATCCCTAACTTCCTTTCTTTGTGAAATCAAACTTTCTGAATTAAAGGGTAATGATATTGTCACAAAAACACAAAACTTCACAAATATTTAGACTTTTTGGATAATAGATTGAACTGAAAATTACTCATTGTTGCTGTCTACAATTATCACAATTATTACTTTTTAGTTCTTACATCTATATTATGAGCTGGATAATCACAATTATCAGTAAACTGAATAATGTTGACGTCCCTAATCGTTATAATATACATTTTTCTAACTGGACATATGGCGCTGTTGAGTGAAATGCATTCTTATCACCACAAACAAGTTGATATTTTGTTTTTGTTTAGCTTTTCTTGGCCGTACTGAGCTCAGGCAAGGTCAAGCTTTCTTAGCGGTACCGATTCCACTGTCCAACGTGCTGTACATACATTCAAAGGAGAAAAAAGTAAAACCAGACTGAAATTTTTTCAGAAATGCCATTAGACATCAGATAAGACTGTAATTTAGAAAATGCTACTTTTGACATCTTGAATAAGAAGGGCGTCTTGGAAATTGGTCTGTAGTTGGACAGAACTGAGAGATCTAAGGTGTTCTTCTTTAGGAAAGCCTGAAACACAGCATGTTTTAAAACACAACCAGAACTTAAAGACACATTTTTTAAAAATGTAGTAAGGAAAGCAATCAAGTGGATACTCAGACGATCTCAAGCTCTGGACAACTTTGGACAATTCTGAAAGGGACACTTACTCAAAATAGCTTAAGTCTGTTGAGCAGGGGTCAAATTGCCATGATTAATAGAAATACAGGCACCATTTAGGCATGATATAATTCATTTAGTCAAAAAAATATCTAAATTGAGTACCACTGTATGTAAGCTGTAAGACATAACAATAGACTACTCAGGAAAGAGCAATTTCCCAGTACAGTAAACACAAACTTGTTCCAACAAGGACACAGCGAGCCCACGTACACACTCGCAAACACACACACACACACACACACACACACACACATGAGTCGCCCCCACAACAGCTCACTGCACACAGCCAGGGAATTATTGCACTTGTAAGACAGAGAGGCATGTCTGAATTATATAAATGTAATGTAATGAAAAAGTCATGAGTTTTGTTTACTGTGGAACACATGTCACAAAATGGTTTATTCAGACATAAAAGCCGTTACTTCTTATAAGACAGAATCCATCTCATTAATGGGGAAAGATATTGGAGTTCACGGATCAGTTCTATATGTCTCAGCTGGTGTGATGTAACTGGAGTTACAGATATTATCAACATCAAATACTGTTTCCAATACCCATTACTATAATACTACACCGTACTACTATATTTTTTTCGTCAGTTTGCTCTCTCAAAATAAGAACTTTCATGAGGAAACAACAAATTTGCCCAATCTGAACCTAAAGTTGTTTTATTATTTCATGTAATCCCCTTGCTTCCATAGATTTATTTAAATACACAGCCAAGTTCCAGTCAAATCCAGTTTTCTCAAACACTATCGGTAAATAAGAAATACAAAATATCCTCCATCGAAGATCTTGTATCTAATATGTCAACAAAATGAAGTAAGAAATTTAAACCTGGCTCTATCAATTTTTCAGATTTGGAAATGTGCAATTTAGGCAATTTTTACAAATAAAAAGCCACATTTTTATATGTAAACGTTACATGATGGAAAAATTACAATTCTTTGGGCCTGGGAAAAGACCTATGCTGGATCGACATGACTCTATGGTCTTGGAAGGCTTTGGGTTTTCCCCGGATGAGCTGCATCCTGGGAAGCTGCATCTCTGCTCAGCTTTATGATGGCACAATCCGCCCGAAGGATGTTATTTTGATGATTTGAAACATATTTTGTAGTTATTCTTTGACGTACCTTAAAATAACTGCACACAGATCTTAATTACTATTTAGAGCCTTATTACTACTTAATTTCACATAATTTCTTGCATTTGAATCAAATCTAACACTTCACTGCAACACTTTTGCTTGACAACTTCACACCAAAGAAGATTAACATACACAACATTTCCCTGATGTGTCAATTAAGTATGAAAAAACCCCAACATATTTTTTCCTCTACTCGCGTCTGTCTCGTCTGTCAGTCAGTAAAAAACAGTGAATCATTTTTGAAACCACAAGGTTACAGCAGACACCAACAGTGTATGACAGAAAAATGCCAACAGACAAAACATGAGTAAATCTCAAAGCACAGTTCTGAGCGGCAGGTTTGTGCCATGTCTCACCGGTGTGTCGCGGTGAATCCAACACATAAAAGAGCAAATAAACAGAAGGGTGCTACTTTCTCAGAGTCAGCACTCTCCAAACAAGCCTTGAATATAACATTAGACAAACTGAAACATTTTCTACAGCTTAAAATAAATCAATCTATTATTAAAGTTCATCATCATCCCTATTTTGCTATTTCAAATGGTTACAAACATTCTTTAGTATTGTCCTAACATTTCTAATTTGACTTTGATTCACTTACTTTACTTCTTCATGGAAACTTTTTGTTTTCAGTTTTAATTGTATAAAACAAAACATATAACACAGAACACAACAGAGAGAACAAAAGAAACAAAAGAAAAGACATCCAATTAAGTTACAGTGCAAATTGTCCAACCCAAGCCAATTAGTTCAAAGTTTGACCATTTTCAAATTACGTCTGAATGTTATTAATTTGTTTTTCTGTTGTTAATTACTATGGCAAAACGGTCTTTGATCGTTGGTTCAGTTTGTGTCATCCAGTTTTTTCCCTGCTGCCAGAAGAATGGTCCAATGGGAGGGTTTTTGAGGCCCAACAGTAGAACAGCCTCAGAACACATGATAATGGGCCACTTGGCAACCGCAGTTTCTCCATCAACAAGTGTTTATCTGTGTGTGCTCTATGACATGGTGTTATAAACTACAGTGATACATTTTTCCAACATCATTCATTCCAAACATGTGATTTTGTGGTCTGGATACTAATTTTGACACCACAATGATAATAAAATTGCTCTTTTTCTAGATAAGAGAAACAACAGAATATTCTTTGATTTTGTCCTGTTTATGTGTTGTTCAAATGTATGTTGCACAACCCTTTAATAATATGAAAAAGCTTAAAGTTAAAGGTGCATGATGTTATTTATTTGCTGCATAATAATAATAATAATAATAATAATAATAATAATAATAATAATAATAATAATAATAATAATAATAATAACACAAAAATAATAATAATCATCATAATAATAATAATCATAATAAAAAGATTAGCAGGTGATGCCGCAACAAGACTTTTTTTCTTTTTTCAAGATTGATGAAAGTTTGATGCCATACTGTGGAACAATGCAGTAAAAGAAAGACCTTTTCAGTTGTTAACAGTTGTCATGCCCTTATGCTTCTCAGTTAAAAAATGTGTACTATGATCGATGAATCTGTCTTGAGTCATGGCTTATCATTTCGACAGTGAAGGAAAGTGGTTTTGTTTTGGGTGAACAATGCAGTAACTATAAGCAGCACTCATTTAAACCCCTGATGATCTCACAGCGGGGTACATCCACACAGACATAATGGTATATCTCTTGTAAAAACTCATTTGAAGAAGTCTATCTCTGTTTATGAAGCATGAAAGCCGTTGGTGCTCTCAGCGTGGTCAGACTACCATCTCTCCAGCTCATTATCTCTGTGCATTTAACTAAAGATCTAACACGGATTTAAAGACAATGGCGTATGCTGGTCAATGAAGCTGGCCTTATAAATCATTTATATATACCTGTGGGCATCTCTTATTCAACTGAACCAAGGTCATGTGATTTCAACAGTGTTTTAACTAAATCCCATAAGGCCAAAGAGCAATTATAGACTCATTTAGAGCTGAAGCTTCGGCAAGGACACATATGCCCTTTGCCATGGTGTCAACTCTTACTTTTTCAACATTACGTGATGAACAAGCAAATCATCCATTTTCATCTAACCTTCTCCCATATTGCTCCAGTGAACATCTCAATATGGTTTATACAATATTATGTCTAGCCCTGCCTCCAGTTCTCATTTACCAGAATAACAGCACAATCCAAGCCTGTCGAGTCATGTCTGTTAAAAAGAAGTGGAAAATGAATCGTTTGCGTCACTCTTTATTCAGTTGTTTGTATAATTATAACTCGATAGATGTTTTTCCGTGCCGGTAAAGCTACTCAGTCGCGGCCCATACAGTCTGTTAATAATATATGCAGGCTGACTATGCTGCAGATTTGTGGCTTTGATATTATTCATGAGACAGACGATGAAAAATGTGGGGATCCGTACTCCAGACTCTAAGCATTTGTTGCAATCTGGGCTAATCACGCTATTGAAGAGAAGACAAGAGAAGAGAAGAACAAAGACAAACGTTTGATGAGTTTAAATGCAAGAAAATTAATCAAAGAAAAAAGTTGAATTTTTACTGCCTATATTATGCTGGACCTCCCCATTCTGGACAAAACATATGGTTCATAGTAAAATAATCTGAGAATTAATTAGTCGCCTCAAGCACAACGCTGCAGGATATAACATCAACATGGAATCAGCTGCACTGGCGTTCTCATTTCATCTTTTCACAGAGAATCCTCTGGTTCCAAGTGCACAATGATTTGGGTACTTTTTGTATCATTTATGCCAGAGCACTCCTTTTTTACTCATTCAAATTTGGAACTGGCCTCAAAGGAACACCAGCTTGTGCCTGAAAATATCACCACAAAGAGTTCTAGCAAGAATAAAATAATTTCATCATTAATCCATGTCTTAAAAGGTACACTATGTAACTTTACAGGTGTGGGGGTCCACCACCTGTCTCTGTGGCGATGCTATTCCTTTTCCTTGAATGTCTGTAAAGTCGTAAACCCTCCGTCATCCAAGTGGTTCCATAGCAAAAGAAAAAAAAATTCTGTCTACTGGACACAAGTTTTAAGAGTGAATGCGCTTTGCCACTCATCCAAGTAGCTACTTCAGTTCAGTTCAAGCTACTTCGATATGTAGCCTGGAAATAAACATCTGTCTTGTTGGTGTAATCCTTCATTCATCCAGGAGTGATCCATCTTCAAAGATAATAATCATGACATTTCGACTTCCATCCGAAAGTCATTTTCAATCTCTGGAGCTAGTCTGAGAAACTCGATTTTATAGTGCTCTGAGCTGCCTAAGCCCTACCTTCAGGGAGGTGTTTCCCCTGAAACAAGCCTGCCTTGGTTTACCCGTTCACCTGTTATGGACCATTACAGTCCAAGTGTAATCTGATTGAAACCCCTCACCACAGTTAAACACCGATTAGCATTTGAAAGGCTTGTTTTCCCATTTGAGGTGAGAGCACAGTGCTGTAAAGAGACGGCAAATGAAACCTTAAATCACCATTTCTTTTCAAAAAGTGATTCTCTTTTTTCACAAAATGGCCTCCTATTTCAAACCATCTCTTTTCCCCTTCTTAAACTCTTCACCTCAGTCCAATCCAAAGTTCGTTTGCCTTCTGTATTGATAGTCTTTTGTGCAGTGGTCGTTTAGTCTCACCTGTAACCCTTTTCACTCCACTGGTTTGAATAAACCACATTGCTCTGTTTTTGTGGGTTCACCTCTTAGATAACATCCTCGCGGGGTTTCATGGAGATAAATACATGTAATGTCATACTGTGGATCATTCAAAGCAAAGATAAAACACATCTCCATGGAGAAAAGTTGCCTATAGTACACATTTAAAAGACCCTGATGGCTTTAAGGAAACGCTTTTTATGAATCCTTGTTGGCTGAACAGTTTTCTGTAAAGTTATCTAGTGTATGTGGAAAAAGATTCAATTGTCGTCATCTGGACTTTGTTTTAGAAAAAAAACAATATGTTTTTAAAATCTTTTTCTACAATGGAACACTCCTGGGGGACTACACCGACATGTTACCTGCTGTATATTTGTGGGTTTCAGAGTGGTGAAAATCTAGCACCGTTGCCATAGCAATAAACAATTCAAAATACAATATTATCATTTTAAGGGTATTCTTGAAACCCAAGAATAAGAAGATGCTATTTCCACATAAAGCTGTCGCATCCAAACTTACATGAGACAATAAACCAGCGTTGACATAACAGACATAATAATGCTGCCGCTGCTAATTCCAATCCATAGTGTGAGAACTGCGAACTCACTGGAAGAGCCGCTCACAGTGTCATGTCTCATTGTGCAGCAGTGCAGGCTCTATCCTCACGCATTACTCCACACACATAAGCAGCTTCAGCACTGCCAGCCACCACCTGCCAATTAAACTTAACTGACCTCATTCTGCATCCTCTTATAACAAACAAGAGGGGAAAAAATAAAGAATGGAGTGTTTCTCAAGCTGTGGTGCGTGGACCGCTGGAATACAGGTGCATCTGAGTATAGTTCAGACCAGAGGAGTTTAGTTTGTTTTAATCCTGGTTTTAGTTTGTTTTGGCTTTGTTTAGTTCAAGGTCCAGGATCAAATCAGCTTATTGTTAATGAATTAATACAAGGGTTAGTGAGGAGTGTGAAAATGTTAAGTGTTTTTGCTTTTGGAATAGCTTTAAAATTGAACAGGTCTATCTCCATGGAGACAAGCAAGTTTAGCCATCAGGTGAAGTTACTAGGTCAGGGGTCTCATTTGTAAAACGTTACTGTTCGTCTTCTGCCTGGCCTCAGAAAGTCCGAACGCGCAAAGTTCAGAGCTTTTGGTCTGGGCCGCTCATTTCCACGTCAAGTAGTCTTTTTATAGATCACAAACTTAACATTGAAGTCGCGTACGATACATTTTTGTACGTACGTGCGCTTTATAAATGAGACCCCTGATCTGTGGAGCGACACTGCTCACATGTTTTTCCAGGTATTTTTCTTGCAATAAAAACCCCGTTGTTTGAATATAATGCAAGACAGATATGTTTAAAGGTGCTGATTTTTACTCTTAAAACGTGAAAAATTTTACAAATTAATTTTAAACTATTTAAAGATGTCCACATGTGGCGCTCACTTACATAATGCATTCCCCGCATCCGAAAATATAGTTTATTAGCACTTTTCACAGCTCTATGAGGCCAGCAATTGCCATGTAGAACCGACTAAGACTTGCATTTTATACTTTCAGAAGTTGCATTTTTACAGGGCGAAACAATCTGACTATAGAATATATGAATTGTCGCATGCCCTAAGTAGCTGAGAATGACTGCAGGGTATTGATGAGCCGATCAAAACCAAAATATAATATATTCTTTCATTGCTCTTTTTTTTATTTTTTTATGCATTATTTATATTTTAGTTTATCATCACATATCTAATTTGAATTCAGTTCAAACAAGATGGAGTGAAGATACTAATAGCCTCTACACACAACATTTCAAATAGTGGTGCATTTTAACACAAAACTAATTAATATCATGATCTGATCATTATCGTGATCCTTGTTGTATTACTTGGTATCAAATCAAAACTAAAATCACTAATATTGCCAATCACCAACAGATAAGCGCTGGGAGAGTCTAAACATTTTTTGCCATGATGCTGCAACCCGTATCACAATGTACAAAATGCTTTTAATCCTTACAGATTTGAGGAAATAGACGATTAAATGCATTTATGGTGAGTTAAAAGTATAAATGCGTTTCAGAATAATGTGTCCTAATATATATTTTCACTGGTGGCGGCAGAGTTGTCAATTAAACTTAACCAGTAAAATGTTTGTACCACTTGAGATGGACCGGTGTGAATCCATTGGGGCTTGAACTTGATTTGCGCCCAGGACCACCACCTCGGCTGCGATGATGACGCCCAGTCTATCACATCAACCACAGTCAGTCAGTCGGTGAATGATTGAAAACCTACCACAGATGAGATCGTCATGGCAACCTCTGACCCCCGCCAAGAACAATACGAAAGAGTGATTGAATAAATAAAACTTTGACAAGTCTTTATACTCCCGTCTCATCAAGGCACTGAAGAGACATTTGCGGCTTTAACGTTTCAAAAAGCACAAATATAAAGAGGCTATTTTGGGAAAACACATTTGGGATAAGACATCATCAGCTTAGGCAGTCACAGAAAGTACAGTTTTCAGTTCAGTGGTTGAGAGCAAATCAAATAAAATGTGGGCGTGATGTGGTTGGACAATTTTAATGATTGTGGCTTTTTACAGACACTGATTCTGGAATTAGACAATCTGTTCTGTTTTATTTCTACAATCACTTAACCTTTAAGCTGGTTATTTTCAGCACAATGGGAGGCAAAACGCAGATTTGATGTCAACTGTAGTTAAGGAAAGGCATTTACATTTCTCTCCTTTAGAGGAAAGCTATTTGAAGGCCGCAAATATTATATGAAGTAATTAGTGATTTGGAATAAATTAAGCGTTAGTAAAAGTTATAGGCCTATTTCAAAAACAAATGAGCACTCAGCTACACTGGTTCCTATTTAATCTTTAATCTTTTCAATATGTACGTCTGTTTGAGGTGTAACTGCATGCATGTGTCATCTGCTGGTCTCCGTGGTGACAGATAAGTTAATGCCATATTGTGGAACATTTCAGGCAAACAAATAGCCTCCTGAAAGAGAAAAGCAGGTGGTGGACCTTCCATCAGAAAGGTTAGATATTAATATCCATATACTTTAGAGAAAGGCTGAAACAATTGCAGCTAATTGATTATTGAAATAATCGTCAATTCATTTAGAAATTGAATAATCGTGATCTGGCCAATGCACAGACTCCAAAACATGCCATGTGCTCAGAAAAGGGGTTTATGACTCAGTCAGAGCAGTAATTACAGCAAATCGACAAAGGAATCAGAAATTATTGCCATTGTCAATGAACAAAATTCACAAACATAGGAACTTGTCTCAGCATTAAGGTGCAACATAAAACACTGATCAATAATAAAAACAACATATATTCAATCCAAAGGGCATGGAAGGTCCTAAAAAGTGCAATTGAAGTAGTGATTTTATTCTTAAACACCATCTTTTATCAGAATAATGACCCGCAGTGCAGCTTAAAAATAGCAGAGTAACACCAAAAATATTCATGCTGTCTGTATTTACAAATCTATTATTTTCCACCTGTATTTTAGCATTTTATCTATTGTGTTCCTGAGGGCAAATCAAATCTTGAATGAATTTCAGAAGTTTTTGTTTGTTCATTTCTTCACAGACTTTTATACTGTATCTCGTGGATGACGTCTGATTGAACTCCAAAGGATGTTGTCAAACAGAAAGAATAGGAACCGCAGCAGGGACAGATTCAATTAATAAATAATTGTCCCACTTTCAACAGTTCATGATTCTAAAATGTTAAAAAAAATAAAAGTATGACTGGGTAGATCACGGTCGAAATCCTACATAAATCTAGAAAATTCACCAAGACAAACACGATAGCTGAAGTAACAGTGCAACCGCATGTGCCCTGTAAAGAAATGTGTGTCATGTATGAAGATTCAAGTGTTGCATATTTTTGTGTATCATTGCAACATAGTTCAATGTCACAGCATACTTAGGCAGCACTGAATTTCTAGGTCTGGCCCCAAGTGGCAACATTAAACTTTATATCATTTAAAATGTACTGGTAACAGTTCATTGTTTGTGGCAGTGTTTGTACTAGCAGAGTGAAAATGATGAAACTGTGACAAAAAATAAAATCTCAAGAGACCAGAGTTCAAAAAGTGCAGCAGCTCTGCAAATTCTCCCTGATCCTGAAGACAAAGCAAATAATCCAAGAATTCATGGTTGATTTGCGTGTTTTATCTCAGCAAGGGGCAGAGGTTCAATGTTTGGGACGTGATGTTCTGGAGCCGGATGGAAACAAAGCATTTAAAGTCTTCTCTGCTAACCTCAAACCAACAAACATCCGAAGTAGAAAGTACGCAGGTTGTTGTGCAGCTCTAAAAATAGCACCTTAAGCCTATTTTACGGTACAGGATACAGGACCTTCAAAAGTAGGCGTGAAAAAACTTAATTCAACGGGACACTGAGCAGTAGCCTTCTGCTGCCACTCAAGATTTGGGACATTTTGTTGACTGACAAAGACGTATCCATGTGTTTTGTGGTGTGTTGTTAGATGTCGGAAAAAACAATAGTTGGAACAATCTCATGTTTATGCGTAAGAAGAATTATCTTATCTACGCAATCTATTTTAACCAAGCTGATCTAAAACTACCATTCTTGTGTGATGTTTATGGTTCTACATTTCATTGGTGATGATGGAGAACAAAGACAGGGCATCTGTTGTTCTTGAAAATATCTTGTTTCCGTATCTCGGCTGTAAAACTCCAACAATGGAAACGATAGATGGATACCTGTGGAGAACCAATAACCAAACTGGACTGAAATAACTTGGACATTTACAAAAGGGTGAGACTAACTTTTGCAGTGAATCTGAAATTTGGGACACTGGGACACATGGGTGGGATTTAAAGGTGGGCGTATGTCAGACGAATTTATTTTGGACTACTCTTTTCCTTTTTAGATTTTTTGTGTCTTGTGTGTTTTTATATGATTTTATTTCACACATAATTAATTGAATTAATTAATTAAAACTAAATTTAAAAAAAGAAGGCTCTTTGTAAAGCAATGCTATCAAAAGCTAAATGTAGTTTAGTGTAATCAAAATATGATTTAATCCCTCCTTGATCAAATACATTCAACACAATTTTATATTTTGATATAACCGCTAGACGATCCAAAAAGAAAACCAAAAAATAAACAATTCAAACTTGAGATGTCTGTTTTTGTAATTGAACACTTCACTTCATATTTGCAACCACTGAAATCGTAATTATGGTGTTATTGTATCCAACCACGATTGCAAAAATGTATGATTGTTAGAACACTAAAGCGACTTAATTTAATTTAATTCACGCCATACATACAGTACATGATCCTCAAATAAACTTTATCTCCACTGCTATGTCCCAATGGAGAATACAGCTTATCCCGTGTTGACACCTGAGACGTATTTTTTATTTTTTTTTGGCCCAAATAAACTACATTCCCAGCGTAACAAGATCTGCCAACAAGCTGTCAACAAGGCTCCAAAAACAGCTCTCTGCAGTTCACAGGCCTTTCCCCATCTGTCCCACTCTATATCTACATGGAAATCAATGGCATCCGCACCGGGGACCTATCCACATCACGTCTTCATTTCTAATCAAGGAGAGCCACAACAAAACTAGATTGAGTTGATTTTTCTCATTGAAGGAGCGATGTCACCTGGGACAAACATCATTTTCATTCCTAAAAGGATCAAGTGCTCTTTCAGTGCGAGCATTAGGCATTCATGTCCCTCTGTCCCTCCAGGCAAAAGGAAGTTGACATTTTTGCAGACTTAATTTTAGAATTTTTTTTAAGATCACTTTTAAAGATAGACAGACCAAGACGCTTGACTTTTTTAACAGGAAGAAAAACTTCAGCTGGTTTGTATGGAGAGCCCTGCTGGGGGTTAGGAGCACTCCACACACTACTGGCAAACGAAACAAAGACAATGTGCTGGACCAAACAACACTTGAAAGTTTACGATGGCACCACCACAACAACCAAGCTGATTAAATTAAAAGATGACAAAAAGTGTGGGGCTTGAAGCAAAATATCTAATTTGGTTAATGAATAGTCTACAATAAGTCATTCATCTTCCATCTGTCATTACTTTATGGATACTAGATCTTATCTCAGCAACTACTTAAGCTAGAAGAATGCAAGCGATAACAAACCACCATTCATTAACGCATTAATTCATGATGGGCCATTTGGATATTTCATGCGTGATTGGTCAGTCAGAGTTTATTTGTTGCCCATAGAATTTAACCGACAACCTTCTACTGACATTGGCCTACATCACTTGTAATGGGATTGTTACGTGGGACGTGTCCAAATGTTCACTGACACGAACAGCAGTAACAGGGAGTTTTTCTGAGCCTCCTCCTGATGATTAAGGACATGTTAGGAAACGGAAACACTAAACAATATCAGCGGGAGTGTACTTATTTAGGCCCAGATTTTAAAGGAAGAAATAATTTGATAATCTTTGTCTAGAAATGATCTCTAGAGGAAGACTAGACTCCACTGATTGTCCTTGTGCAGCATTAAGTTTTAAAATGCTCCTCAACATTTAGGAAACTACATTTAAAAGAAAGGCAATTCAACAGTGTTTTCTAATGTTGACAACAACAAATATAATATTGCAGCACAGTTTTTAGGATATTGCAATTTGCATTTATTGGTTATGTGTTTGTAAAGATCAGCACAATGTAGGGCCTTATTCAAATAGCTTTTCAGTGTAGTTTAGTAAGTTTTGTCTGGACATTTTATTATTCTACCAAGCTATTCACTATATAGTTGTTTTTGGCATAACTTTTATTTTGCACTTTATAAAAGGAATCACTGAACAATTCATTTGAATGATTATGCCCTCAGGCAAGAGACACAGGTACACAGGCTCCAGAACCAACCAAACTCACACATCGCTTTTTCCCATCTGTAATCAGCCTGCAAAATCGGAACATGAGCACTGGCACTTTGGCTCAGGCCACTCTGTGAGAGCGTGTAAAACACTGTTGAAATGTGTCTCTGTGTGTGCGTATTGTGGGATGACAACAGGTGTCGATGTGACTGAATCTGCAACCGCAAAACCATGAACCCTTCTCTATACCGTGAACCTTCCCACAATATCACAATAAATATTTTACAGTGAGGTAATAACAAAGGGCTATCCTTAATAAATAAATAACAATAGAGCATGATAATGTTTCAACCAAGAACCTTTCAGTGTGCTGTAACTTGGCAACTTATCAACAGTAAAATCTGTCTCACTGCAGGACTTAATAAAGCATCCAGCAAAGTATTGTTATTGCTTTAAAAACAAACAGGGCCAAATGATTAGACCTCTGGGCCAAAAGCTTCAGCAGTGGTAATATCCACTAATGTAATCTCATATAACGGCTCTCAGTCAGGCAGCCATCATTAAAAACATTTCAGGAGTCAACACACCGGGGTATGGACAATCCTTTGTCAAATTCACGCATTTATTGTCTCAACCTTTTGTATTATTTGAATTCCCGATGAAGTTGTCTTTTTTATTTATATGGTAAGTATACTAGGACATGGGTGTTTTTATTTGGCTAGTTCGTGTTATAAGTAGCTAAAGTGAGAGATGTGTCGGATGGAGTGGTCAAATTTCAATAAAGTTTACCTAAAAATGTGCCTTTCTCAACTGTAGGAACAAGATATAATTCAGTTGGAAGGTAGAATTTCCATCTAAGGCTGCGTTCACACTTGTAAACAAACCACATCAAAACTTAGACTAAACTGGGACTGAACCCAGAACTAGAACAGGAGAAAACCAAGTCTACATCCGGACTTTACAGAGATCAAGTACTTATTTCTAAATGTTTTAATCCATGTAGTCCAGAGTATTGAAACTACTTAACATCAATTATGCATGTTTTATCAGATCAAAAGTTTGAAATACGTCTGTTTATTTTTCTAAAACAAAACTTGATGTCCTTGTATGGAGGAGGTTTCTGTGCGCTCTATTAACGTGATCTAAATAGGCTTTGACTTGACTGAGTTATATACACAGTAGATTGAATTTGTTGATAAATAAATGTCCTGGGGGTGACTTCTATATGGGACAAGAACAGATTTAGCCGATTACATCCCGGTTAAGACAAATGATGTAAGGAAACACTGCCGCCCACCATTTTAAAGAATAACAGACCAACCACTACTTTGTGCAACGTCTCAATACCACACTTACTATCAAAGTCACATTATTGTGCAATTAAACATTTATTGCTTAATGAGTCTGAATCACAATTATTCCTAAAAGCATTTGATGCATAGCCAAAGTAAATACATTAGATGTTGCGTGAGTATAGAAGCTCCATTGTAATTATACTAATTGCAAAGGGTCATCTGGAAGGCGCCTGTTTACGGATGCACTCGATTTGCATGTTTTGGTGTATACAAGGCCCATGTGTGTGTAATTATAGGCTCGTCCTCCAAAACAAATGAAGTTCACTCATCCATGGCTCCTGCTCACGAAGGCACAAGTTCAGCCTATGTAATGCCCCCTTTTACGGTGTCTGCTATGGGTCACAGAGAAGAATGTTTTATAGTTGTCCTTTTACAACTTTTATAATTCAACATCTCTGTCTTTCATCAGACAAAATGCTTTTATTTTATGAATCTCCTCTCCAGATCAACTTGCGGTTTTAAATTCCATACACGTGAATGATCGCACCTCTGAAAGGATCTCACTCTCCAGCCGTCTCGCCACTTTATTTTCAAAGCATCTAAAAAAAGTCCAGTGAGGGTTCTGATCCTATCCACTGCCAAAACATTCACAGAAATCACTATCAAGCTAATATTCCAAAAATGTTCCAACTGTGAGTGCCTCGCCACTTTTAGCAAGATCTGTTTCCTCATTTTCTTTAAAGCAGCTTTTCTGGGGAAGGGTATGTTGCACTAACGTGAAGATTATTTGATTATATTGTTCATTGTAAAACACAATATTGATCTAAAACACCATAGCCCTCGTGCTATCTTCTGTAGTGAGTCTGTTGTAGAACGTTTTTTTAAATTTTTGTTGTGTATAAGTTTGCTTTATGTTTGTTTTTGTTGTTTTAAGAAAATTAGTCCATTGACTTCCTGTTCAAAACTGAGAAGCCTCGTCTCTTCATGTGACATTTCACTTTAGAAATCAGCAGATGTATGTATTTTTATTGTTTAAAAGTGTCTGCATGACATTTTTTAATGATCCATATTTACAAAACAATACAGGATTACTCGAACATGTATGAATCAACCTAAATACAACTTTGAGTATGTTAATGACGAGTGAGTATCATTATAACATGGTTAAAAGCTCATAAAAGTCAATTTTGTGATGTGCTAAGATGTTAGAACTCTTGAATAGCAGTTACAACCATAACCAAGGTTCACTGTGAAAACAAATATATAAAAACGTAAAAGCTTAAATATGAAATGGGATTTTGTCTGAGCATGGCAAACATAAATGATGATAAATCTTTTAAACGTACTACAAAATTAATCAAAGTTAATACATTATTCAACAATATCACATGAAAAATGCCTTCTTCTGTCATGTGTAATTGTGTTGCCCTGTGTCCGCGCTGTTTATGAGACCTCTGCTTCTATAATATTAGAATGAATGGAGTAATACACACGCGTAATTTACCTTTGGTCACTCTGCACAAATCATTTCCATATACATTACCAAATATGGCCCAGAGGTTAGGAAAAAAAACGGTGTATGGTAGCTTGACGACAACATAGCAAAAATGTGCATAGATGAACACTAAGAACCATTGGACAAACACGTCCCCTGATAGGAGGCCAAGCTCGGCGTTGCATGTTTTGATACTCTAATGTTAGCAAATGACTGTAATTGGCCATAATAACGCTATTTCTAACCTCTGCTTTTAGATAAAGTACGTTTTCACCGAATTGTAATACTAAACTGCCAAAAAAAATCAGTTTATGCTCTAAAACGACTTTCATCACATCTAGCTGACTCACCAAATCCCCTGCAACAGCTCTGCCTAATCTATATTCCTGTTTCAGATGTGCCTTGCACCTTGCCTCGCAGGAAGAGAGGCATGCTGGGTAAGGTTTTATGCCCCAACATCTGTTTGCCCTCCATCTCTCTCTCTCTTTCGCAGAGCGTCCGTGTATCTTCTCTAGTTCTAGTCTTCTCATTGAGCGCCAGTGCAGCAGGAGGCAATTACAGATGAGATCCAAACTTATGAGTATTATAACGCTGCTCTTAGCATTCACGAGGACAACTTTTGAGTAGTTTCTGTGATAAGCGCTTTCCTGAACTCTTTGCATTTTAACACTTGTATTAATTTGCATTCAGCAGTGTTCTGAAGTACACTGACGCGAAAAGCTTTCAGATGAACTTTGCGATTATGTAAACCTCTCACACAAAAGTACTGTTATTGATGAAATGTGCCTCATTTTCAGAGATAGCACAGATGAGCAGGCTGCAGTCATTTATCAACTCAAATGTATTGTTTATTTATTTTATTTTAAATGGTGACATTATTTTGACGTCTGAGGCAAATTGTGTTGCTGTTGGCAATTGTTAAAACATTATTATTTACCTAATTTAATAATCTTAACGAATATTTAGTGATTTTTTTTGATGCACTGATCGCCTCACAGCAAGAAGGTCCAGGGTGTGACTCCAGGCCGCCCGGGCCTTTCTGAGCAGAGTTTGCATGTTTCGTCCAGTGTCGGGATGGTTTCCTCCGTGGTTTTTCTCCCATCAACCCAAAACATGCACCGAAGGTAAGATCCTCCAGCTAGACCAAGCCGAGGTCAAGGACGGCAGCTCTGGTTGATGCTCGTCCTCTGATTCAAAGGTCAGCACTTCGACATAGGCAAGGCAAGTTTATTTGTAGAGCACAATTCGTACACAAGGCAATTCAAAGTGCTTCACACAACAGGAAAAAATGCATTAAAATCACAAAGACATGGCAGAAATCACAATCTTAGTCAGACATAAAAAGAGAAGAGTGAAAGAAAAGCATTTCAGTCATATGCACAGCCAAACAAAACAGTTTTTAGTTTAGATTTGAACATTGCCAGAGTAGCGGCCTTCACATCCTCAGGAAGACTGTTCCAGATTTTAGCTGCATAAAACTGAAATGCAGAGATTCCCCATGTTTAGTCTGACTCTGGGCACCAGCAGGAGGCCGGTCCCTGAGGTCCTCAGAGTCCGAGATGGTTCATATGGCACTAACATGTCCGAGATGTACTTTGGTGCTAGGCCATGGAGAGACTTGTATACAAGCAGAGCTGCTTTGAAGTCTATTCTCTGAGCCACAGGGGCCAGTGCAGAGACCTGAGCACAGGACTAATGTGATCGTACTTCCTGGTTCTAGTCAGGACCCGAGCAGCGGCGTTCTGGATGTACTGCAGCTGTTTTACAGCTCGTTTGGAGAGGCCAGTGAGCAGGCCGTTACAGTAGTCTAATCTACTAGAGACAAACGCATGGATAAGTCTCTCCAGGTCTGGTTTAGACACTATACTTTTGATTTTGGCAATGTTTTTTAGATGGTAAAAAGCTGCTGATGTGATTGATCTGACGTGGCTGTTAAAATTCAAATCTGAGTCCATTATTACCCCAGATTTCTAACTTGATGTGTAGGTTTTAGAGCGAGACTCTGGAGGTGACAGTTAACAATTTCTCTTTGTTTCTGTGGGCCAAAGACGATGATTTCAGTCTTGTCTGAGTTCAGCTGGAGAAAGTTTGTTGCATCCACACACTGATCTGTTGAATGCAGTGACAAGATGAATCCACTGGTCCATATTCACCTGCCGTCAGTGAAACCAATAGATCGAGTGTCGACATAAACATCGCTGATTCACTGGCCATTGATGCAATCCCAGCTCTCACAGATGAGTACTGTCATTATATCCTTAACCTGCATCACCACCACTGTCTGTGTGTGTACACAGTTGTGTGAATGTGTGTGTGTTCTTTGAAGGTAGAGCAGCGCAAAATAAATGTGACCATTTAAAGATCTGGAGATGAGTCCCTTTACACAGTTGATTACATATTTCCAACGACGACACAGCAACTGTCTGTATTTGGGTGAATGGCATTACATTTGCAGGCCTTTGTACAATGAATTACTCTCTTGATTTATTTTGTTTCTTTTCCTCCAGCTACCACACATCATTGTGTATTTTTGATCATTGCCATACTATATTATTATCCACAGGTTTTCATCATCATATTTTAACATAACAATTTAACAATAAAGTTCACAAACAAGCATTTTTGGATCTAATGTGCGTCTTCAAAAATCGAATCGATAAAACGTCAGTGTTGGATGAAAGTGAGAGCCTGTAAACGCACAGTAACCTGTCCCCCGGCAGACTCACACAGCGCTGACTAAAGAACAGCCATAAGCCAAACTAACAATGAGATTCAGCTGGGAACTCCACACACTCTGCTCTGTTTTTATGCCTCCAAATAATACACAGAGCTAAAGTATTCAACTTTATGGAGTTTAGACTCTCATTAGGTCGATTTCTGTGGAGCAGAATTACAAAGCAATAATGTTGAATCAGCAAACGGAGAATGCTTTTGTTTGCACACCGTGAGAACTTAAAGAGATTAAAGAGCTTGTATGATTTGTCGTGTCGCTTCAAACTTCCACCTTAAATAAATCATCCACAAGTTTCCATGGAGCACGTTAGTAAGCAGAGGGATTGGTCACGTGATATATCCGTTCGGCCTCTGCGTCGTGAGATCTATTCCCGGCTCAGACAATTTGCTGAAGGTTATGGTAGACTTTATTTGTCCCTGTGGGCATCATCTGCACTTGAGTCATCCTTCAATGCTGCTGAGGCAACCTGTCAGGAGCAGTGGGTGTCCGCAGTGCAGCCCCAAAAGAAGCATCTGCAGAGCTTGCAGGTCTGAGGACTACCTACTCCAGCCGGAAGAATAATGTGAATGTTTTATTTTTTGGATAAGTTGGAGTATATACTGAAGAAACTCACCTTGCCGTTAGAAGGGCAGGCAAACTCCATGAAGAAAGACCTCACACTGGCCTGGGAATGAGGTAAAAAACTATTTCCAGACAGAATGTTGCACTTTACTCTTTAGCTCCATTTCAACAGAGGTAGGAAGTAATGAAGTACAAAAGTAAACATTTTAGATATCTGTGCTTTGCTTAATTAAATGTTTTAGTATATGTTTTACTTTTGCTTCACTGCATTTGAGAGCGGTATCTGCACATTCTACTTCCCTACATTTGTTTAACAGGAATAAAAAGTGAAACGTACCTTTCTTTACTTTTTGAGACCACAAGAGATAGCTGAGCTCGTCTTTTTTTTCATAGTTGGAGTTAACGTCCTAACTTTAAGCATGCAAAAATATAAATGAACAAAAACAGCTAGGAAAAAAAAGAGGAAATCTAATCGGTTGCACAATAACAACTTTTGATGCTTTGTAAGTTCTAAAAAAAAAAATACATTTTTGTGTGTATTTCAAATCCATTACTTGAGTGGATTTTTCCATGTGATACTTTTACTTGAGTGATCATCTACATATATTTTGTGCTTCTATATCTGTACTTTTTCGCAGTCGCATTTCAACCTGTCTTTTGAAAACTTCCAGGGGGAAAATTTCTAGGAAAGGAATTTTATCTATGATTCTAAAAGTCCACACCAATTTAAGAACAATGCATTAAGAGAATGTAAGTGAGCCGGCCCTGGGATATAATGAATGTGCAGAAGTCACAAAAAACACTTACAAATCCAGAGGCATTAACTCTGAGGGATTAGCTCTGAATACAAACTGGTGTTTTATCTGGTAGTAACACTATTCAGCAGGCCACACAGGACAGCTTCAGATCCATGTTGTAAATCAACGGGAACTCTGCCTTTGCCAAAGCAAAACCTGGTCCGGAGCAGCACCATACGGCTGCTTCTGCGACTCCCACTGTTAACCAAGCACAGAACGCGTAGTCCATGGCAGAAATACACCTCCTTCTTTCACTGATTTTAAAACGCCTGCAGGGTTCACAATAGACCCCCGCAATATGACGCAATTTATGCTCAAACTAACGTGTGAGGGAAGCAGCATTTCATTTACTTGACAGGATCAGAGTGCCATGATGAGACAGACTCTTGAAACAAATAGTGTCTTTAGTGAAAGCAGCGACGTCTTTGTACAAGCAAAGTAACGATGACAGGTTATGCCAAACCCCACTACGTGAAAGTATACTTGACAGCTCTTGCAACATTAAGCAAGAGAAATATTTGCATTATATTTTTTGCAAATATCACCAAGAAATTGCCTTTTAGATTTTCAGTGGCTGCAGCCGCCCACTTGAGCTTATGTAACTGTGAGTATTTGAGCAAACTGATCCAATGTGCATGCACTTTCAGGAGGTTTTATCTTTAGCCTAACTGCAGAACTGCATGGCCTTGTTACTGTCGCTTTCTTACTAAACAAAATGTCTCCCACACTGGATTAAAGACAGAACATTAAAGCAGTCAAGGTTATACATGATCTCAGACTTATTGATTTATGACTATTTAATCACTTCTGAAGACAGATGAAAAGTATCATTTTCAATATAATAATGTGAAATGTATTGCTTTAATCCACTGAGCTGGTAAGCACCAATCAGGCATATAATTATGACCTCTCAGGGTAAATTAAGACAAATGATCCAGTCATTCCAGCACCTGTCTGTGTCTGGGATTTATCTAGCTGAAAATGAACAGTTTGTCCTTGGACAAATTGTGATGGTTGATTTTCAACCTACAGAGACTCAAATGAAGATGATACATGCGATGGAAGAAAATTGAATGAAATATAACTAACAATGATACAATGATATACTATATTGATAAATATATTAGGTTTGGTGCTCAGACTCCGGCAGGGAATGAATGACTGAATGCAGAGCAGGATGTGATAGGAATCTTCCCTCCAGAGCCTAGACAATGGTGGTGATGAAAATAGACCCTGAAAGACAATTAGACTGTAAATATGGTGCTGAGGTGCAAAGGTGGTGCTGGGGAGGAGGAGACACTTAAAACATGCTAAATAAGAGCTGGTCGCTCGGTATGAGTTCCAGTGATCCTGACAGGTCGCTCCAGGGTCATTGTAGGATGGGTCTAATGAAGGGTACTGAAGGGTAATGAAGTAGATTCTTAAATAAATTCACTAATATGTAGAGATTACATTTTTGTTAAATTGTTAGTCTTGTCTTGAACAACTTTAGCAATGGGGAAAATGAAAAGATAACTTGGTAATCTTTTTAACATGCTAATTTAATCAAGTCTGGCAGTAAAAAAAAAGTTCAAAGCAACAATTTGTGATTGTAATCTCATTAAAATCCCTGAGATTGAGTTTGATTTATTTTTACAAATTTGCACACACAAAAAAAGTAAATACATCTCTTCCATCCAACACTGACTGGCTGACAAAGACCATGTGTATTTAATGTATCTCAAGTGTCCAATAAAAATGCTAATATCAGATCCTTTGGTGTTCACTGACAATGGCAATAAACCTTTTCTTATTTCTGATTCTAAAGAAATTGCTTTGTCAGTGTTTTTACCACTGACTCCCCAGAGAGCTACACTTTTATTCACACTTGGATGATGTGCACCTGTTTTAGAGATGTTACGTGACTCAGAAAAGGTTTCCAAATGATTGCAATTAAATGGTTTTCTCGAAAGTTTGTCACAGTGAAAGAGCTATAATGGAGTACTGTTGCATCTCTCCAAGCCTTTCAGTTTGAAAACTGGCACAGCTGCGGGGCTCTCATCTGAATAATCCAGGACAGGGTTGTTGTATGCCAGGTGTAGATCACCGTTGGCTCGCTCAGTCCTTTGGTTTTCAGTTGTGGTAGTATCGTCTCTCTGCTCCTTTACCTCACTGTCGCCATCCTGTGCCAGGCCGCAGCAGCGCACAGCTGCCCTGGTGATAAACCGGTCGAGAGGTTTAAAAGAGCGCATCCAAGGGGGCAAGAAGTCCCAGTTCTGGAGCATGCTGGGAAGATGCCGCGGACTATAACGCTGCATTAGGTTCATCAAAGTAATACAAACTGTAATGGCCAAAAAGGGAGCACCGACGCCAACCATCACCCGCCACCCGGCCAAGGACAGCCCCAGAATGAGAGAGGGTAGCACCAAGAAGAAAAGCAGAAGATAAAAGATTGCAAACCAGCGGTATTTTGCAGTTCGTTCCCCAAGAACTCGAGCCATTCTTATGGGGAGGCGCGCACAGGGAACGGGATACCACAGAATTATGCCGAACACATTGAAGAAAAGGTGACACAGTGCAATCTGTGAAGAAAAGAGGGGATTGTGAAACAATTTCTCTAGAGGAGAGAACTCATATTGCAATGTTTATGTCAGTAAATTGTAAACAGTTGGGTACGCACACAACCTGTCAACAAGTCTCACCATAATTATACACCAATTTAAAATGTATCTAAGCTTGTCCTTGATTTCCCAGTTGTTCCCTACATATGCTTTAATCTCACTTAGCAGGAAATAGGTGTAAAATATATTCATGAAAACGTTTGTGCAAAGGAAGCCGCAATTGTTGTTCCTGCATTCAAATAACAGTGATGAAAGCTGCATTTACCTGTAAGGCAGCAGCAAGTTTGTTCCCAGGACTGGCCAGGGCAGCGAGCAGCGCTGTGGCTGTGGTGCCGATGTTGGCGCCGAGAGTGAGTGGATAGGCCCGCTCCAAACTAATCACACCAACTCCTGAGAAGACATGGAAGGAAAATGAGAGCCTGTTTGGTCGAGGTCAGTGGAGGAAGAAGCACTCCATTTTGTTACATAAGTGAAAGCATGGGTGGGAAGTAACTTACTGTAATTGAGAAGATTTTTTGGGTAATTGTACTTTTTGAGTAGATTACAAACGTGTACTCTTAGTTGTAATTGAGTACAATTTTAGCATGTGATTGTAATTAGTGACATTTAAAATCACTATGAGTAGTGAGTACAACTCAAGTACTCCAAAGTACAGCTGTCTCACCTCTGTCCCTGCTCCTCTCTAAACCTACAAATACACAGAACATCACTGTATCGTCTGCTCTGATTGGCCAGAGCTCAAAGAATATGCAGATTGCAGCTTAAAACCACTTATTTCAACTATAAAATATTTATTTAATCAAGTTTTGTACAAAAAGCTGACATAAAATGATATTGAAACCGGGCAAAAAATTATTCAATAAATGTTGATTTCCTGAAAAACCCAAATTTTGGACATTAACTCAAACTTTGATCATGTTAAAAATAACCTTTCAGACATTTTAAGCAGTCTCAAACAGTAGAGAAAAGACCTGTAAAAAACGTTGTGGAGTAGAAAGTAGAGATATCTGCTCTGAAAATGTAACGATGTAAAGGTCAAAAGTATCCACAGTAAAATGTACTTAAGCAAAGTACAGACACCTACAAATATTACTTAACTGGTATACTTCGTTACTTTCTACCACTATTCGATCCATCATATCGGAGACTCAATTTGCTGCTGTAATGAAGAGACTCAGTGTCAGTAATACTTATGTTATACCAGGTCAGTATAAAGTGAAAAATACATGTTTAAAGCAACATTTCACTGACTTAAGTTTCAATGTCTAAGTGGGGGAAGTGTGCCTTTATAACGATGAACTGCTTTATTGATAGAAGCACAGTTTGTGATTATACAATACAGAGACTCCTTCGTGTGCTCGGCCCCTCAGGCCGGGTAATTATTACAGCTGAAAATGAAAAACTCCTAATGCATATTTTTCACTGTTTCTGCCTTTGGCAAAGTAATGGCTATGCAACATAACAATAGCATCACAAACTTCAATTAATAATAATAAAAATATGCCCCTCTTTGGCTGGATAATTACTTATTAGTCAGAAAGCAATTTTGTGGTCATGGCAGATTGGAAACAGAATTGATTGGGACTTCATTTTCGTAATCAAAATGGGTGTAAAGCAGTTTGTCCATGCAGAAATTATATTAAATGTCTGTTTAAGGGGCCATAGTGCAATGTCTGCTTAAGGGGCCATAGTGCAATGTCTGCTTAAGGGCCATATGCAATGTCCTTTAAGGGCCATAGTCAATGTCTGTTAAGGGGCCATATGCAATGTCTGCTTAAGGGGCCATAGTGCAATGTCTGCTTAAGGGGCCATAGTGCAATGTTGCTTAAGGGGCCATAATGCAATGTCTGCTTAAGGGCCATAGGCAATGTCTGTTTTAAGGGGCCATAGTGCAATGTCTGTTTAGGGGCCATAGTGCAATGTTAGTTTAAGGGGCCATAGTGCAATGTCTGTTTTAGGGGCATAGTGCAATGTCGTTTAAGGGGCCATAGTGCAATGTCTGTTTTAGGGGCCATAGTGCAATGTCTGTTTTAGGGGGCCATAGTGCAATGTCTGCTTGAGGGGCCATAGTGCAATGTCTGTTTAAGGGGCCATAGTGCAATGTCTGCTTAAGGGCCATAGTGCAATGTCTGTTTAAGGGGCCATAATGCAATTACTGTAAGGGCCATAGTGCAATGTCTGTTTTAGGGCCCATAGTGCAATGTCTGTTTTAGGGGCATAGTGCAATGTCTGTTTTAGGGGCCATAGTGCAATGTTAGTTATAAGGGGCCATAGTGCAATGTAGTTTAAGGGCCATAGTCGAATTGTCTGTTACGCCATAGTGCAATGTAGTTTAAGGGGCCATAGTGCAATGTCTGTTTTAGGGCGCCATAGTGCAATGTCTGTTTTAGGGGCCATAGTGCAATGTCTGTTTTAGGGGCATAGTGCCAATGACTTCTTTTAGGGGCCATAGTGCGCAATGTCTGTTTTAGGGGCCATAGTCAATGGATGTTTTAGGGGCCATAGTGCAATGTCTGTTTTAGGGAGCAATAGTGCAATGGATGTTTAGAGGGCATAGTGCAATGGATTTTTAGGGGCCATAGTGCAATGTTAGTTTAAGGGGCCATAGTGCAATAATTTCATCTTGGAGAACAGAGAGCAAAGGCCTTGAGATGTTCAATTTATGAGCGTGTCTCGGCCCATTTTATGAGCTTTTTAATACAGTGAATTATTTCACTGTAGATGTCAGCCAGGAGCCACTGCTCAGTAGCTCTTAAAACTTGTCTGGCTTTATTTATATTTGTGTTTAGTCATGCACTAAACGAATCAGAGCAAAGGCCTTTCCATGGAGCAGGACCTGGAGACACCTGCACACATTAACACTTTATTAACACGTCACATTATAAACACAGACCAGGGACAATGTACAGACTTAACATCTACGCAAAAAAGTGTCCCTTTAAGAGAAAAAACTGCAGCCGGGCCAAAACACTGCTGCATATACGAAGGGTGTAAGGGTGCGTTCACACTTCCTAAATTGAGCCCATTTTAGCCCTGATGTAGTCTTGGGTTGGTCCTGTTCTTGTCATTGTTTAGTTTCGGTCTAGTTCAGGTTT
Source organism: Chaenogobius annularis (assembly GCA_015082035.1). Lineage (NCBI taxonomy): Eukaryota > Metazoa > Chordata > Actinopteri > Gobiiformes > Gobiidae > Chaenogobius > Chaenogobius annularis. Next base: position 379,515 of record BJKM01000499.1, on the reverse strand, counting down.
AGTTTTGGGTTTAGTTCTGGTTTAGTCTAATTTTGATGTGGCGAATGTGTAATTGTGAACCCCCCTAAATGTCTTAACCTCTGCCAAATAGACTCTTTTGGCGAATGCGTTTCAGTGCCATCTGATTTAACTAGTTATGCTTCGCTAACATTAGCATTCAAAATGGGTGCGCACATTAGTTTGCAGCACCAGATCTTTTCAGCTGAAATGCTCCACTGCTTTGTTCTGACACACAAGGATTACTTTTGAAGTGGGCTCACATCACAAAGCTGTTGTGATTCAATTCTTGGGGTCATTGGTGCGAGGCTGAGGTCTTAAATATGAATGCAGGCTTCTTTACGGTTGACATTCATAAACATTGCTGCGATCATTAGCTGCAGTGTCAAGTCATTTTAGTGTACGCTGAAATACTATTAAGGTTTTATTCATTTCATATGGTTTACTTTTGGTATACACTTTATTAATGTGTATACAATGGCATTGATTAAAACCAGGGGTCCATTAACGTAATCTCCTATGTGACAAATTTGCTACTGATTATGAAATAATAAAGGTATAATTAGCTATTAAATACTTGTAAGGCAATATTACGAATCAGAAAGCCAAAACAAATACTGAATTACTGGGATTTTATCACATGTCGGTTATTCTTCTAATTAAATAATCCCTGTTTCGAAAAGCCATGGTGAATAAAGCATTTCTATCTGACAATGTACCCAAACCGCTTCCTGTGTAAACCGATTAGCAATTTATTATGCAAATCAAGGTGGAGTTTTAGCCACTGACACAACATCTGCAACGCTAGTTAACTACAACGAATGTGGCTGGATCCATTACGTTGTTATAGCAAAGACATCCTGGTGTAAAGGATTTCAACAAACCGTATAAAATGTACACGATGCGTTACATACCTATGAGGGGTGTGATGGCAGAAGTGAAGACAGAGCTACTTTGGACAACAAATGTGACTCCAGCGCCTACAAACATGGCCACATATCCAGTGAGCCAACCAAATGGATCAGGTAAATCTAGAAAGATAAAACATGTGTATTATTGCCTTAGGTTAAACAACATCATGCAAAGTTTTGTTTTTACTTTATGTTTTGTTTTATTTTTTCATTTTGGTATACCTATTGTAACATATAGAAAAGCGTTATAAGATAAAATGACTGCATGCACTGGCAACAATCAGATTAGACGGCAAAGACTTATTGATAATTGTTCATTATTAATAGCAGCAACTAACTGCCCTGTTTAAATTTATTCTAACACAGTGATATAGATTAAATCACAATCTATATCACTGTAATACTAAAACTAGCATTGAAACTAGATAGCCTACACATTTGAGCAAGTATTGATAAAAAAAAAAGAATGACCTTGAGCTTTATCAGCACCAGGACCGCAATGTTTAATTAACAAAGTATTATTATTTATTGTTGAAAACGTCAGTCTATTGTCTAAAACCTTGAGCTAAAAAAAAGCATTTTGAATCGTCATTGAAGTATTGAAATCAGTATCGAGAATCGAGTATATTTCACCACCACTATACTGTGTCCATCACCGTAGCTTCATGTAAAACACTAATAATAACTATTATCCCACTTGAACTTTCAGGGACAGTAAACAGGCTTTTCAGATTCACAAGTGAGTCATTTCAGTTTGTGGTGGCGCATTAAACAACTCGGATTTGAGCGTTGTGCGTTAAAACTGCTCATCATAGTTTATGCTCACAAAATCTGCAAAATCTTCCATCTCTGAACTAGAATATTAAGTTTGAGCCAATATCCGGGGAATATTTTTTTGTCACTGTGAAAAAGATGTCTAGAAACTCATGTAATCTTGATTTATAGTCTTTGATTAAATGAAATGAAATGAAAACTGCTTATGTGATAACTATATAGCGGTGCATAATTATTGTTGTAAATAAGTGATCCATCTCTTGTTGAGAGACACAACACACAGTTTCTGTAATGAGCAGTGGCCAGCCAACCAATTACAGCTTTACAGCAAGGGAGCTATTAGTTTGGGCTTATATTGCACAGTATGAACAAACACACACCATCCCTGAGCTGGGACTTTATGTCCTGTCTGGCTGCACTGATGGAAGCGCCAGCAGCATGAAAAGGGAACATAAACTTCTAAACGTATATCCAATTTGAGTTTAAATTGCGCCAGTGCTATTTTTTAATGCCTGTTATCATGTCAACTCAAAAAGATGTCTTTTTTAGATGATGAAATTGTGAGCTGGGCGGGTTTGCCGTCTTTACTTTCCTCTATCAGTCTCTATCATTGACTATCGCCAGCCACTTAAGAGACAGTAGAGGCAGGAAATAACTGCGGACACTTCAAAGCTGAAGCATATTTATGTTCCAATAGACCGTGTATGTCAGTCCTGAACTCGGTCCTCCTTTGTTAGAAACTATGAGGTCAATGGATAGTGTCATTGCACAGGAAACTTAAGCTTTACAGGGACATATTTTGCTAAATCAACTTTAATGAGCTACAAAATGTAAAATGACGATCTATTTATGTTATAAGTTAAATACTAAGTACCTGAAGAAAAGCATAATGTGTCGGCCTTAAATCCTTGTCTGCACTATATTCTCCGTTCACCATTGCCCCACTTCCATAGCAACTCAAAAAGCCCCTTCAAGGCCCATGTACTAAACCTGTGTTGATGACTTTGTGGATGATCTTTGCCACTTGTCCCTGGAGGAGAGAGTTGAGTAGTTTGACCAGAAGCAGCAGACAGGAGCAGAGGACGGCAAGCGAGACAGCCAGCAGAACCAGGCCTATGGTGAGGTCTGACAGCTGTGTGGACGCAAACAAGTGCCCACCTGCAAGGACAAGAAAACATAGCAGGACCAGCCAGGAAAAACTCATTGCAAAAGTACATTGTTTGTGCTGATAGATGTGGGAGGCTAAAGAAACATAACTGTAGAAACTCACACTTATGAATTTGGAGCTCTTTGCCAAACTCCGAATTGTTAAAAGAAGGATTACAATGTTCAACGCTGGCATTGATAGTGGGCTACAAAGGAAGAAATGGCAAAACAATTGTTTGTGTGAAATAAACCAAACAGTTACAGTGTTTTTCTATTTAAGCTAGGGACAGCAGAGTGCAGGTATTACCCGAACAATGTCGCTTTGGCACAATCGCTTCACCAAACTCCTGTTCCTCATGCCCTCGTTGCCCATGGCGATTCCAGTGATCACACATTTGTCCAGCTGAAAATAAATGACGGTTAAAAGCAGTAAATACAGTCTTTATAGTGTAGGAATTAGGCATGGGACAATATTGATAGTTTATGTCACAATTATCATGGCAATTATCGTGGCAATTATCATGGTCAATTTCAAAATAAATGGTCAATTTCCCAGATGTAGACAATAAACGCTGATTAACAAAATGAGCTGGACACATCATGGTCAATTAAAGGTTGTATGGAGGATTTTCATTCGTTTTTAGTTTTTCAAAACAACAACAACAAACTCACAACGTTCCTAGCGTAACTGACTAGACTATGTGCTTTGCGTATGTCATTTACGTGCGCCCCTTTCTTCACTACGTAAGACGCTGTTTACTCCAGCGCCGCAGTTCTTAGCGGTTTCTTCAAACTATAGCTTCCTTGCAGTTCGCAATTAGTTTGTTACAATGGCAGACAAGAAGTCACAACCAGTTATCCGCAAACGAAAGTCAGTATTTGAGGTTGCTGAAAAGAGGAGACAAGGGAAAATGGAAAAAAAGACGTGTTGGTCACAAAATTTCTACTGTACATGTATGTTTTATTTATCATTTGAAAGTTTTTTTATTACGCTCAGGCGCTTTGTAGAATGATGTGGCAGCAGCATAAGTAGTGGAGGAGGGGAAAGTGTCACATGCACACCATTTTTATTACTGAATGCATGACAGCACAATCATTTCACCATGTTCAGTACTAGATGTCAAATAGTTCCGTCAGTTACCTGTACGATGAGTTGAGTGACTGGTTCGGTGATGACTTTGAGGAGCTCGGGTGCATCTTGTCCCGTGTGGAGACTGAGATTTGTGACCATCCAGTGGGACATCTGATCCATGAGCCCGCTGAGCCCCTCCACAGGCAGCAGCACCAGCACCGACAGCCAGTTAAAGCAGTCGTGAATGGTTGCACCTGCGAACGCCCTGCAGACATCAACGTGTTCACCTACCGCAGATGTCTGCGCCTTAATCCGCTTATCACCGCTCAACTTTTTGGCCGCACTGAGCGTGTGTCATGAAAGATTAATGAAGTGGAGGCTACTTATTTTTCCTTATGAGTAACATTGCCATCTACATGTATTTTTATGCCAAAATGTGACTGGTGTGTGCCATTATTATCACAGTTATGTCAATTTGCACTCAGGAAGATGCAGACAGAAAAGGAGCAGCAGATGTTTTCTCTTAACCACTTATCACTTCTCACTTCTAACATTTCCGCACATCTTTTGCACTTAATTTTGAGTTGCAGTAATGCTATAGCAGCTCTTCTCTCCCCTTTCACCGTGTAACACCTGCACACTTACCGCTCAAACTCGCTCCTCTCCGCCGCTTGCATCATGGCCACAATGGTGTTCGTGACTGAAGTCCCAATATTGGTTCCCATGATAATCGGAACAGCCAGCTTCACCTCCAGCACTGCAGCACACACAGGAAAACGTCACCTTTCCGAGAGTTGCATTAAGATTTCAGTCACATATCTGAATTCAAAATCAACACTGGGAATAGGTTAATAGCTTTTGTGAACAGTAATACATTATGTAAATTATATGAATGAGCTAATGCATCCATGGTGACCAAAGGTTTGACAATATCGGTTCTACCTTTCAAACATGTGCAGCTTGGCCCACGTATGAGAACATTTTCAATACTAATGATCTATGATTGACATAAACACACACAAGCACACAAATGTCCACATCCCACTTTCGCTTTTTTTAGTCTTTATAATTAGCTATAATCTTCTCCAGGGCTCTCTTGATCACAGCCTTTGAAGGTAGAGAAAGCTTTGGCATGCTGAAATCAATCACAACATCAGAGACGGGAAAGGAAAGACAGGGGGCAGGAACTCATCCGAAATAGGTCTGCTGAGGTTACGGCCTTGGACAATAATGGTCCGACACGCATGGTAAGTTGTATATTCTAACGTGTGCAGTGGTTTTATCTGATGATCCTGACTGATCCCGGTCCAAAATGCGGCCTCTTACTGCAATCATTTTCATTATTTAAACCCCTCACGCTTCACACAGTTGACACTTTCAGGTGAGTCAGCTGGAGTGGTTATTCAGGAGCAATTTTGGTTCAAATTAGGACAAGAAAAGCCTTCTGAAAGGTTTTTGCCGGAGTAAGGTGTGTTTGGACCCCTTCACACAAGCCTACTAAAGTCTAAGGGCTTTAGATCCATCAAAACAAGTGCTGGTTGTATTTTGAACACACAGACGTAGTATCAGGGGTACATTAGTGGAATTGCAAAAAAGCCAGAAGCAATACAGTTTGATAAAGACGTTGCAAAGCGCATTTTATCCAAGTGAATGCAGCAAAACCCCTAAATCCCCAAAACATCTGCCGCTGGAGTAAACTACAAAGTATTCAGATTTTTTCTTTAGTAGTTGTGTGTGATTGGAGCTTGTCGCACAAACATACCGACTAACAGGCCATGATAGACAGTTACAGTTACAGTAAATAGCAAAGCAGCACATATTTTGGTGCATATTGCCAAGAGAGAAAAAAAATCTTGTTTATGCCAAATGGTTTTTTTTGCTATTGAATCATTGCAGTGTACTGTTGTCTTTGCACATGAATAACTGCATACATAATCTCCCTTAGTGGCAATATTAATAATTTATCTGTTTAGGCTAAATATATTTTCAGACGTAAAGCACTGCTGTTAGCAAAAATGTGTCAGCCTGTTAAGATGATCATTTAGTCAAAGACAGAAGGTTGGGGCTTGTGCCAAAAAAAAGTACATTTACTGCTCATCAGTCAGTGTTTTTGTTTTGACTACAGACATACAAGGGCATCTTTTTCCATTTTTGTCATGATCCTGTGTTCTATTATGCTTTACAAAAGATTTTCCACAAATACATAAGCACAAATTGACATTTTCCCAGTCAATAAATATGTTACATTCTCTTATTTAGCGTGTCTCGTCTGTACTTACAGCCAGAGGCCACTAGGCTAACCACAATCGAGGTGGAAGTTGACGAGCTCTGCACCAGGACTGTCACTAGTATTCCCACCACGAGCCCCGCCACTGGATTGGACAGCACCGCATTGTCCTGGAAGATGCCCCCGGCTACTTTCCCTGTTCAAAAACACCACCAACGCACATTAAACAGGGGATTACAGGAACAAACACTGAACAAGACAAGGGATTTATGAGTTTTCCCGTTAATATTTCAGAAACATTACCTAAACGAGTAAGTATGTTGAAATCAAAACTGCATTTTACTGATTGTGCCCCACTGTGAAGTTGATTAATGGATTAATTGAAACATTATTCTTGATTGCCAAATTGTTTCCAAGTTGTGTTTTGGTTCACAAGACGATTACTTATTTATGTGCCTGTTTTAATCCCTGTTATTGCCGATTTTTATACTTATGTCAGACTGCCTCAGACCTCCTCTCTTCACTGGTTCTTTCCCATGGCTTCTTGAAGACTTCCTGATTTTGAACTTTTGACGCCCGTAGCACTCACTCATCTCTGTGCAACGAATCACTATGAGGGCAGACTACAATATTTATAGCCAAGACTAATTTGCAATGCTTGTCCGTACAGATAATCAATATTATCCAAAAAGAAAGCAGAATGAGCTCCCTCACTGTGCGTTGCCAGTTCCTACAACTAAATCCAGCTGCATTACAAACCTAAACCGACTCAGAGCTGAATACTCAACAGTAAAACCCCAGCACCTGCACGAGCACTGATAAATAATCAGCAGTCATTTATCAGCTGCTTCCAGGAGTTACACCTTAGTGACTGTCTGAGGTTCTGAACTTTCAGATAAGGCATGGCCGTGTCAATGTAAGAATAGGCAAACCTTTATGCAGGTAAAGGCTCCACAACCCAGATTAAGTTGTGATTTTAGTTCGTTCTTCAAACAACTAAGAGCACATCCTACCTTTAAGATTCATGTGCGTCATGGCGACATTTACAAAAGTCAAATGGCAATGCTCAAAGAGAAGACCGCATATTTTCTTTGTGTTCTCCGACTCACAGTTGAACATAGGGGGTGGGCAATTATGACAAATATCAACATTCAAGTATCTTGATACTGATATATAATGTCAAACCAACAGAAATGTGCAAAGACATGGAATTAAATGCATAATTCAATTGATACAAATTAAATTGAGGTTTAATTAAAGTAAAATGAATCAAAAAAGTGCAGAAATATCATCATCATTTTCCATTCCTACAAACAATATAAACACAATATTATCTCAATTTTGATATATTGCCCAACCCTATTCAGACAATATTTCTCAATTCATCATGTGCTAAAACATGCATTTTTGTAGTTTAGCACAAAACATGAATGGACCATAAAATAAACTACAAAAATATCACGTAAAACACTTGTAAGACGACATATATTCAAGTGTCTGTCTTTTTGCAGAAATGTTTCATAGTTTAAAATATAGACGTTAAACTATGATACTCTAATTTGGCAATATTATCCATGTTTTGATGTTTTCGCCACCTCTAGTTGAACTTAATCATTTTGAATCCGCCCCAAAAGCACCACTTACCCCCTGTCAACTGGAAGGCAGAGCTCAGCGTGTCCAGAGAGCAAACAAAGAGGAAGAGGAGGCCGAGGAGGAGAGGAATCTTTGCCAGTCCACTTAAAAGCTGCTTGATGTTAATTGGAGTTGCCTCGGAGATTGGTGTAAGACCTGCTGAAAAACGGCAACGAGGTGAACACGCTGAGTGGTCGGAAACACTTTTAAAAGAAGGCTTCAGCATTTGTCAGAAAAACAAGTCAACACCCCTGTGATCAGCGCGGTGAAGATAGACCTCAATATCACAGTTGTTTAAAGACTTTTGAAATAAGACAGGCTGGAGAGGCATAAGTGTGATCTCATAACTGTCTAACTTAACCTATTATTTCGGAAATGGAAATGGACAATATAGAGATAAATTAGATTTTTTTTTTGCACCTTTTTTCAGATTGGACTGTGCTACAAATATTATTCCCTGAGACACTTTATAATCATTCCCTTTCCTCGGCAGTAATATCTAATAATAATGTATAAACTATGAAATGTATATGACATTGTGACATTTTTTGTGTGTCTTACTGAGCTAACGTTAACAAGTTAGTTGTAATTGTAATGTTGTTGTTTTTTTGTGTTCACGCGCCCAGGGACTGTAGAGCTTTCGTAAAATGAATGTCTTGTATGACTCGTTGAACATGGTCCCTCACAAATATACATTTATTCTATTATACTTGAACATATTATACTTGACATCTAGCTATTTTTGCTACTTTCATCATTTAAATCTAACTAAATTGGCTTATAGATTTCCACAATGTAACTTTTCTAGTTTGAGGGTCCGCCATCTGCTTGTCTCCATGGAGATGTTGTTGCTTTTCCTTCTTATGTCCTAAAGTATGGCATTAAACTTATCTGTGTCTATGGAAACAAGTGCCAGGCCATCACAAGGCCAAGTTTCAGGTCAGATCTGTGATGCGACGAGCCCACTCAGTGAGAATGCATGTTTTAGCATGTGTTTTGGAGCAGTAATAACACTGTCATTAAATAAATACTCTGTATAGATATTAGATAAGTCCATACAGTGGAACGTTCCAGGTAAGAAATAACAATAAATAAAGCATATTTCAGATCTCAAAATGACTCTTGAGTGAATGTTATTTGGCGACTGTGGACACCCTGAATAGAACTAGTCTCACTTCTACCCTGCTCTTTGCCCTGGCCAACATTAAGAGTACGCCCACGTAGTCAGACAGTGTTTGGTGCACCCTGACCTTCAGCTGTGACACCCAGATGGCCTGCTCCTCCTGGCTCTGTGCGCCTTTAGTTTATGTTGTTATCAAATGAACATGCGGTCCCTCTATCCCCAAAGATATCTCCCCCCGCCGCAGCCACAAGGGGCTCCGTGCAAAGCAAAGTACCTGTCTCTTGGGGGCACCTGTCTGCCGCTGTGACTGACAAGGTGCTGAATGCATGATTGGTATGTGGCTTGTCGCTCTCGAAGCTGCTGGGGAGATCCAGGGTGGATCCGATGCCTGACTCTCTGTCCTCCTCCGAAGAGAGCTTAGGCTGCAGTTTCAGCCCTGAAAGAACGAGCTGGGTGAACTTCAAGGTAGCTCCACACATCTCAGTACAATCTGTCAAATATGGTACAATTTCTAGTTATATTTTGAGATATTTTTGACATATCTAACTCAACGCAATATTTGCTGCACAATTGAAATGTTTTAAATTATACAATGGCTTTTTTCATTTCCCGGTGCACATCCAGGGGAAATAGGTTGTGCTCACTTCATAGCAAACTCAGCTTCCGATTGAGGACTGTTTGAGGACTTTTCCCCATCAAAATGTATAATATTTCGTTTTAAATTGTTAATCGCCATGGCAACAGTCTTACAATCTAATCTTTCTGAAACCCACAAATAGAGAAAAGATTCAAATATGAACTGCTGAGCTAATGTAAGACTCCGGTGCATTTCAGAACCCTTTGGACCTACGAGATTGAAACAGTGGCTAAGTTGTTAGTGCGCTTAGCCCCCGAGCTCAAGTTTAGGGGTTCAAGTCCAGCTTGGACCAAGTTGTACTAATGTGGCCTTAGGCTATCCTGCCTAGTAGGAAAGTAGTGTGGGCATTCTAAAGCACAAAAAGTTGTTTATTAACATATAAAGTGTAATTTTCCTTCACAAAACAATTCTCCAGCACTACCAAATATGCAATTAGACTCGTTTTGCCCAATAAATGTAATGAGAATTTTTTTTCATCTTCATCTGATTTGGACACGGCATCTGCTGATGTTACAGTAATTAAAGATACTGTACAGTCCTCAGGGTGAGCAAATACAGTCATTACCCTTGTAGTCAAAATCTCGGCTCTTTCCGTGGGTCACTATTGTTATGGCTCGAGATGACATGTTGCCTCGGATGCTGCGTGAAGGAAAAGCGGCAATTAAATGGCAGAATGGTAAATCTGAAGGAATGATTACAAGTGTAAATGTGTTTATCAACCGCCTGCATCCGTAAACAGGAGACCAAAGACTCCTCATTTAATCCTATCAACACAGCTATTACACTGGAACAAAGATACCCCGCATTGTATGCAATCAGCCCCTGTCCTCGCTCTGGGGTCAAGAGGTGCAAAGTTGTATCACATCTTAAACCGTTTCTAGCTTCTCCACGGATAAACGCTTGAATAAAGGAGAAAAACATCCCTTGTGCTCTCGATTTCTACTTCCGTCTGCAAGTCGGACTCTCCAGCAGTGTTTATAGACGTTCCCCTCAAAGAGTTCCAAAGAAAAGAAAAGACAGTGAAAAAAAATCTCTTTCTTTTCATACATTTTTGGGGACTCCATTTGCGGATGAGGGAGCACTAACGCGTCTCTTAAAAAGTAAAAAGAGGTGGAAGTGCGTTCGGTAATTGCGGCAGATTAAATTGCTGTGATTACCGTGTGAGAATGTGTGGCAGAGCAGGTTCACATAAAGTCTTTCGAGTCTCATTTGAATTTCTGCGCGCGACCTGACAAGTGGGAGTGCGCCTCAATGGAAGAAGACAGCTGAACTCAGATCTCCATTTTATCTACCTGCCACTTTTCTGCTTGGTTCATGAGCCCCGCTGTTGTTTATCCTTCGCTAAAATGTCTCCAATTAGCTTTTGCTTGAAGAGGAAATACAGGCTTAGATGAAACGTTGAGAGGCGGCTGCCAGAGAGTGACAGATGATTTGTCAATGTTTAAATGGTGCTTATGCATATTCATGATGTCAGATAAGCTCAATGCTGATTACTTTCATCTCTTCACTCACACATTTTTATCACTATGCGCTTTTGAGTTGGTTGGTTTGTGTGTTGGTGGCTTCACAAACCGGTGGAGATGTAAGTGCTCTATCTAGAATGTTTCACAGTATGGCATTAAACGTATCTTCCTCCATTGCGACAAGCAGGTGACGAAACCAGAGCAAGCTACAGGTCATGCTTTTCAGGAATACATGCTTTTCAAGATGTTTGTGAGCACTCGAACACCTGCATTTGATGACATGCAAGATTAATAGGTTTAAAAACAACATTTTAGGCAAACCAATAACAGGGACAGGTACTGTAAGGGGGCAACTCCCCACCAGTAAACGTTACGCAGAGCGCCGTTAAATAATAAACACAGAAGGATATTGACAGACCAATTTAGCTTAGAAAACATATTAAAAAAACATGTGCAATAAAATGAAGACACAAAATAGCCACCTAAACCAGAACTAAACAAGACATTAACTAGATCTTGAAAAGGCATAATTTGATCTAATCTGCCACCTGCTTTTCTTGCCTAAAATGTTCCACAGTACTGCATAAAACATATTCATCTCCTTGGAGACAGGCCAAGTTAAAGGTCAGATCTGTGGAGAGAATTCATGTTTTTTCAAGGGATTTGTAAACAATAAAGACAGATACAACTGAATAATGCTAATTGTATTTATATAGTTAAGTCATATTTTATTAATTTGATATTATAATGTGTGTACAGAATGTTTTTATAATGTGTACAGAAAAGCCCAACCGGTGATGTACGTGTTGCATCAGCTGCAAGGTTGGTTTTGTGACTGTCTGACAGTATTATTCCTGTTGAATAAACCATCATAGATATGGTTAATGACATACTGTGGAACATTCCAGGCAAAACAACAGCATCCCCATGGAGACAGGCAGGTGGTGCACCCTTCATCAGAAAAGTTACATAGAGCAGTGGTTCTCAAAGCTGACAAAGTTGAAACATTGATCATTACTTGAATAGTGTCTTATGATATGATGGAAACAACTACATCACTAAAATAATAACAATGAGAAATTAATCTTTCTTTCAAATTTGGTACTTCCACTGGAGCGATGTGGGGGGTCCTTGGGATATTTTCATTCTGATAAGGGGCCCCTGGCTTTAGAAAGTTTAAAAAAAAAAAAAAAACACTGACATTGAGCACCTTTACTACATCAAATAAAGTAAAGAGGTCTATGTCAAAACCAACATTACCTGCATCGCTGCTTGAGAAACTTGTCTTACCTTGTTTGAAAATGCCTGGTGTGTTTCCGCGCCCTCTTCAAGAATCAAACCGGGCCAAACTAGTGTGAGATCTGTTTTTTAAGTACGCTGTGGAGGTCCTAAATTAGTGGCGTCTTAATTTTCTATGATTAACTAACTCCTTCATCGTTAATCAATAACTACGGCGCTCAAACTAATGATGCAAAGAAACCAAATGTCAGGAGAACACGTTATTCACGGGGGGTGATGTATGAGGTTTTCTCTCTCTGCTGTTTGCTTTGGCTGCTTTTGGAGCCAGATAAAATCCCTAAGAGCTATTATTTAGATGTGATTAATGATCTTTTCCCCGTTTCTAATGTTAACAGCATGGGGAGAAACTGACCCCTAGTGTTTGGAGCGAGACATGACACGCCCGTCTCACGCTTTGACGCAGCCTAATATTAATTGCCTATAGAAATTGCTATTTATTGTTGCAAAATACTGAAATTACAGGCTACTGGCTACTTGGTGTGCTTCAGGAGCAAGAATGATCCATAAGTTATATTATATCAACAAAAACAATGTTTATTTTGACCATACCTCACAATTAACTGCACTATGAATTATTTGGAAGCACGCTACATCTGCGCATGTCAAATAACATGGTGGCAATATTTCAAACATCTCTGTGCGTAATCTTCTTGGCTTGAGCTTCACATACTTTGCCAGAAAACAGGATCTATTGTGCTGCCTTTGAGTCCTACAATAAAGTCTATTCTTACCACAAATATACACGTTTTACACATCACTGCTCCCCCACAGCCCAGCTATGTCCAGAGGAGTTATATCTGGCTTATTATTAAAAACTATTCACCATACAAATGTGTCATGTCAGCAGCAGTGCACCCAACCCAATCTTCCAAACTTGCTGAGCTCACATTTTACTGGAGGAAGAGAACCCAATAACCTTTATCTGGACCAAGATGTAACTGAGGTGTTCTGAGCGCGGGGAGCAACGATGAATGTTGTTGAGCAGGCGATTGGAGCTGTGCCAAAGGAGCTGCTTTGGGGGGGACAACAAAGATGTACGACCCCATTTTTACCCAGATATAGAGGAAAGCGATCTTCTGTACATATGAGGCAGGTCTAACTATTTGGAGCGGATCCCCGTTATCCCGGTAAATGTTTATGCGAATTTAACAGATTATTGATTTAATGTATTTAATGTATTTAATGTATTTAAATATGGATGGATGGATTGATTTTAGAGCATGCTTCAGACGAGACGAACAAAAGGTGGTACACAAGGGACCACAATCCGTCCAGGTGTACCCCATTGACGGAAAAAACATTCAAATAAAACAATGACGCTCAAAATGGAGTCAGAAAATACAGTTAAAGTGAAATAAAGAAAAGCGGCTTCCTCTCCATCAGTAAACGACAACAACAACTACAGATGAATAGTTTCAGTGTTGTGTAATAATGTGTCTGTCTGTTTTTTAATTCTTTCTAACCTGTGTTGAGTGAAGTGCTTAGGGACTTGTTCAGAAAAGTGCCACACAAATAAAGATGCATTATTATTTATTAATGTTCACTTATGTAGACACACATACATAAATATTCAAATATTTACACATTCTCATTTTACATATTTTAAATGCCAACAATGGTAATCAGAAAATATCACAAGGGTAAAGAAAGTAATCTAATGTACATAAAATATGAATACAGTTAAAAATGAATTAACCGCTAAACCATGCTCTCTTTGTATTGTGACGATTTTATTTTTATTTTTTTCTGGTGACAGTTATTCAAGTGCATGTATATTTTAATTAAATTGTACTTTTCAGAGTAGTTTTCAATACTTTTACTCCTCAACGACCAAATATTTATACTGACAGCATTGATGAGTTGAACATTTGTGTCTGCACCGCTCCTTCAGGTTTAGTTACCCTTTATATTCACTCTGTCACTGCATCCAACAGATCAGTGTGTGGATGCACAACAACTTTCTCCAGCTGAACTCAGACAAGACTGAAATCATCGTCTTTGGCCCACAGAAACAAAGAGAAAGTGTAAGCAGTCACCTCCAGAGTCTCGCTCTAAAACCTACAAATCAAGTTAGAAATCTGGGGGTAATAATGGACTCAGACTTGAATTTAACAGCCACGTCAAATTAATAACATCAGCAGCTTTTTACCATCTAAAAAACATAGCCAACATCAAAAGTATAGTGTCTAAACCAGACCTGGAGAGACTTATCCATGCGTTTGTCTCTAGTAGTTAGACTACTGTAACACTGTAACGGCCTGCTCACTGGCCTCTCCAAACGAGCTGTAAAACAGCTCCTGTTGTGTGAAGCACTTTGAATTGCCTTTGTGTACGAATTGTGCTCTACAAATAAACTTGCCTTGCCTTATGAGTGCATTCTTTATTTAACGTTTTGTTCTTCGATTTACATTGACAGAAAATTATGAATCAGATGTGACGTCCTTGTACTCTTACAATTACTAGAGTAGAGTATTAGTTCCCCAAATAGATTTTACTCTGACTTTGTACTTTTACTTGAATAATATTATTTTGAAGTAACTTTACGGACTTCCGGGATGAGGCAGAATTGGCGAAATCGCAGCGCTTTATTTCTATCTATTTTGCTTTGAAAACCGCCATTTCGCTTGCAAACTCCCTAAAAACAAGGGGCAAGATCCAAAAGCATCTACGCCGACCTCTTCCAGTCAGGGACGCTGACGGGCCGTAACATCGGTGAAACAGCAGCTTGCGCAAGCATGGCGGGTCCCCGCGGGGCGGATCCGGCAGAGGACCGCGAGTGTAAAGAAATGACCATTCCACAGATAGTGGAGATGATTGCGGCACTGCGGTGTGAGATGGCGGCAGCAAAGGCTGAGATAAAGGCTGAGAACACTTCATGCATTAATAAAATGGTGTCGGAGGTGGTCGCGCATAAAGCGGAGCAGCGTGCGGCCGAGACGCGGCGGAAAGTCATGGATGCCACGGGCGAAATGAGGAGGCTGAGGGCACAAGAGGGGAAACTGGAGGCGGAGAACAAGGCGATGAAGAGAAAAAATCTGACTTTGGAGACCAGGAGCAATCTAGGACTCTTGGGGGTGCCGGAGGGCGAGGGCAACTTACTCGAGTAGAATGGTTAGATTAAGCATATCTTAATAAATGGTTCTGTTTCACACTTTATTCCATTATTCATTCATTAGTGGTCGTGGTGGTTATTGTAAACTGCTCTGCTGCCAAAACTGCCCTGGGGTGGACTACCAGAAACATGGCTGCCTCCACAGCACTCTCACTCTCCACAAAGTGAGAGTGATGTGACCTGGTCAGAAAACACTGCACTGAGAGCTGTTATTCAACAGACAACCTTTGTTCAGCTCGAAATAAATATTTACATTACAAGAACTATTCAAACTCTAAATTCGCCTCTACAAAAGGAACTCAAAACTACAGCTAATGCAACCACAGCTACTTCTATTTTCTTTTAAGAAAATGAACTAAGACTACATCTTAAACATTTTAAGAGTAAAGAATTCCAATATTCATTTCATTATGCTGGGCTGTCTTGGCTGTACCACTGATCCCTCACAGCAGTCTTTAATCCTATGCAATGAACCCCATAACCCAGTCTGTTATTTAAGACGGCAGGATTACCACATAATTCACTTCTTCATCATGAATGTTTTTTAATAAATAGAAAGGTGGCATGAACTCAAAATGTGAGCACTTGGCAAAAGCTTTAAGCCGCTGGACAGTTCTTCCAGCAGGGTAAGCGATTTGAGTGGAAAATTAGGCTCAGCTTTGCTGTTTTACCACTACAATTAAGCCTTATCTGAATCCATGTGGCAGCAGAAGTATGTTTACAGCTGTATTTGGGGAGTGCACATTAAGACACATTTTTTTAATTAATTATAGACTTACAGTGGAAAAGCTTGTCACATGGTTTGTCCATTTCCCCCTGGTTAAACAAGACAATCATCAGGTGGTGTCAGTGAACATCAACACTTTGTCCTTCACAGCTACCAAAGATATGTAGAAGACAGGATTTTTGACGTGAAACGATACAAGCCCGGCAGAGAAAGGTGTCTGGTACCTTTCAATGTCATTTCTATGCGAATTAACAAGTGTGGAGAAAACCAATCAGACCAGGGGAAATAAAAGATGTGGAACAATACCACACTCTTCATCAGCCGTGAATTCAAGGCCATGTGACTTTCACTTCAAAACTTCAAACCCCCCCTCAAATTATTATTCAATTTTACAGTGGTAATTTTGAGACATCCAATATCTAATAATATCCAAAATAAATCCCCCTCGATGTGGCAGGGGAGTCAAAGTCAGTAGCCAAACCCTGAAGAAGCTGCATCTTGATATATTTTGGATGTTCAATTTGTTCATGGTGGTTGGATCACAGATTTATTAAAAAAAAAATAATTCAGATCAAAGTTCATTGACATGGTTAAGTTTGTGTGTTTTAAAATACCAGACAGGGCTACCATATCCAGATCATACTGTTTGTGTAAATGTTTAGCTGAGTTAGAGACATGTTCATTTCTACAGACATTTTGATGTTTAGTTTATTTTTTACAACCATTTCTTCTGCTTGTTGGCTGCATGTCTAACAAGAAGAATTTCCTCTCTAAGATTAATAAAAGTGATTCTGCCTCTGTTCCTACATGGTAATAAAGCCAATACAATGATTAAAGAAATACATAGACACATTTTCATAGCAATGTTTTTATTCTAGTTAAGTAGTTTTGCTCATTCAGGCTTGACAGAGAAAATGACAGTAGGTTTTTATTCATGAGTTTAAAATGGCCCATGGTGGCCTTAACAATTAAGCAATTCATTCAAATCAAAATCTTTTTAAAAGGGGAAAGGTCCTCACAAAAACCTTCAAATCAGGAAAGTAGTATCATTTGCCTGAAACCCATGAATTGCATCATTGTGGAGGGTTCACAAAATGTCTGGTTACTAATCATTTAAAAGAGCATCTGGTAAACTAGTGGACTGACTGCACATGATTTAACGGTCAACACACACTTAGATTAATACAGAAAACAGGACCACTTTGGGCTTCTTCATGGCTATTGAACTGTTCACATGCGATTGTCTTACAACATTGATTCTTCATTTCTTGTCTCAAATCTTATCTACCTAAACAGTATGTACTTGTGTGCCCTTCAACATTGATAACGCCATGTCAACACTGTAGTGGCCCGTAGTGACGTCATCACTTCAGCTGCTCAGTGGAGGAGGAAGGTGTGTCGGAGTCTAAGGGACACTCCTGCAACACACACAGTGATACATCAAGCTTTAATCCAGGAAACAAACACTAATAGATCAATAACAAGTCAGTATTTTAACATATTCCGCAACGGGTGTAGAAAGTTCAGGCAGGTGTTTGGGTTTACTAGAAAACTCGGGGATTTACAGTTTGTTGAGCATGTAAACCAATTTGGCTTTCGTTTTGAACCATTTCCAACCACCTCAACTCACAGAACTCATTCACGCAGACAAAGTGGATGGAGGGCCTTGCCCAAGGACACGACGACAGAATGAACTGGCAAGAGAGACTCAAGCTGGCACTAGTGTTCATTTTGACAAGATTTTTTTTTATTTAGTCTTATCTTTTGAAGATCATTTTTGGTTCAAATCAAGCTTTAGTCAATAATATTTTTTAGTCAGTGAAAATACCATGTTAATTCAGTCGACTAAACCCATAATAGTTGTAAAGTGCACAGACGCCACATAAAAATTGGAAGTAAACTAGGAAAAGATTCGAGTGCAGTCATCCAAATAGGAACCAAACATGGACAAGGTTAGGGCTAAACCAGGACTAGAACAGGACCAAATAAAGGCTACACCAGTGAGTGAATGTACCCATAGTCAACCAGAAAATGTGTTTTTATGTAAACTATGATAAATTGTATTGCGATGCTTCATGTAAAGACGCGGTCCGCGTTTGTGCGTTTAAAGCCTTTAAAATGATCATGTTTTGGGGGTCTGGGATTGAAAATTAGATCTCGTCTCCACTTGATCCTTTCATTCTTTCATGTTTAGTTTTTATTATTCAGTGAAAATATATCAGTACTTTTAGTAGTCAAAAAGTCATAGTTTTATTCATCAAAAATATAAGAAAAGAAAACTACTCACAACAAAGAACACCGACTGGCACTCTGGCCATCTGAGCTGCTGTCATGAAACTTACCTTCACTTTTTCCAGTTCTGGTCTGCAAGGAAGGGATTTCTGTGAAGAAATTCCCTTGATGCACAAGAAAATATTAAAATGTGCACAGATTTAAGCACCATTGCATTATGGCAAACTGAATTACCTTCCTCATTTGCTGTGTCTCCTCTATGGACTTAGAGCGGTTCTTCATCTGCTTTTGAGGAGATGTGTTGTTTGGACCCTGGAGATAATTTTCTAGTTAGTTTAGAGTAATAGATACAAAAATGTTTGATATTTCATGCACTGACCTCAGTCATCTTTTGCTCCATAATGCAGACAACTCAATAGAAAATGTCACCTGTAAATGTTCGGTCCAAAGTGTGTTTGGAAATCTATTAAGAAAAAAAAAAAAATAAAAGACAGGGTTTGTTTGTTTTTCAGCTTCCAAACACTAGATGGCGTCCCAAGGACTTGTTTGTACATTGATGACATGATTTACTCTGCTTGGTGGTTTCCTCTGGGATTTGGGGTCAACTTCACACATGTTTTGTAACATTGAAATATACATGAACCAATAACAGCATCTCTAAAGGTAGAAAAACAAGGTAATTTTAAGCATCGTCTTTGAAATCATTCGCTTAGATTTAAAAATATGCCACTGCATTCTGGAGATTCAAGGTCAAAATGTGTTACTGGGCGCTTGGCATTGATAAATACATGAAAGTAAGATGTGTACATCAAAGATCTGCTGCACTGAGGACCATGCTTGAGTCTCCAGCTGAATGAATCCATCAGATAAACAGTAACCAGCAAATACGTTTTACATAAACTGCAAATTGATCAAATGCCGATTAAAAAAAAATATCTCTGGAAATTTTGAGTTTATTTATTGGATCCCCATTAGTCATTATTAAAGTAAAGTACATGCTTCCATAGTAGTGGTAGAAGTTTCACACAAACTGCGTTTTATAAAATCAGAGGTTCTCAATGACAGGGCTTCAACATAAACCATAGAAAGTAGATATATTTTTAATAAGTCATTTTAACACTACAAAAGACAATTTACATATAAAATCATCTGTCCATAAAGATTGTTGCAATAACAATAGAGGATTAGGAAGGTAGTCCTGACCATGTTTAGCACAAATATCTGGAGAGGGGTCCTGCAGCACCTACCGCTCCTCAGGAGGTGCCCCAGTGGCATTGAAGGACGTGGACAATAAAGTGTAACTTAATTTAACTAACCATGGGAGAACAATAGAGAAAGATGAAGTGAAGCTGCAGGTTTTGATTGTTTGCCACTGATCCAGGACCAAGCTCCACGGCACCGGAAGCTGAGCTTTAGCTTCATAAAGAATGAATGGGACGAGATCTACAGGGGCTCACTCCCACAGAGACAGCGGGAGGCTGGGGGGGGGGGGGAAACACCTTCACAACAACAATGTTTAGACTGGAAATACTCATCTAAAAAGTAATCTTCTACAGGGCCTGTTGTAATACATGCCATGTTGTCCTCAGATGGAAGCAGAAGTATTAAAAGGACCAGCATGTACGATTTTGATTTCAAATTTCATAAACTTGACCAATCTCTGTCGCTAGATGCGAGGTACGAGCCTCACCTACCTGAAGCCCAGCCCCAGCAGCAAATACTGAATCAGTGCTAGTGCAGCTGTGAAACACTTGGTTTGTCTATCTGCAGGTTCAGTTGTGATTGTTTTTTAAACCAGTTAGAGCGCAGGCGACATATGGTTCCTTTAAGTCTTTAGTGAATGGATTTTGTTCAGTGATGAAGTGCTTGTTGGACCAGCTCTCCAGGGGATCTGACCCACATTTAAACACTGTCTCTGCAGTATCAGGGGATGAGAGTCAAACAGGTCACGTATGAATGAGTCTCTTCAGTATTGAGATCCGTCAGTGAGGCCACAGTGGATAAACAGGGAAGGAGGCACATCTCAAACTACTGTCTTGTGTGCACATCAGCACAGTTACATAATCATGAAAACTTTGGCACACCAAGCAATACTGAGACGTTTTCAAAGGCACTTCTTTCTGCAAGAATGAGCAAACTGAATATTTAGCCCCGAAGACCTCTCAACCGTGCTCGTGCCACAGTCCTTTCGACATGATAGAAAACAAATCCAAGAAAATATTTAGTCTTTTGTATAAAAAGTAATTACTACCAGCATAAAAAAGTGTCCTTTAACAAAGTTTGATTGTTGAATTTAAAACACATTTTCAATGCAAAAATGAACACATGGAGTTTAATGAATGTGTCTCATGCGCGTCTCAAAACATGGATAAAGTATTTCATGAGCGACTGCAGTTATAAGTCAAAAATGTAAAATAACTTCTTAATCGGAAGCATACACCTCCAACTCCAAAGCAAAACGCGTCAACTGTAAACCCTTCTACGTTTTGAACTCCTGCAATGTTGTTTTGCTTGAGCTGACCTTTCACAGACCTTTGTGACTAACAGCTCCAGTTTTCAGATGGCTTTTAAATAAAAGATTCAGCTAAACCTAAGTGATGACAGACCTGCCGGGAGCCATGAGTCCAACAGCCTGTTCATGAAGACTAATAGTATTTGGGTTAAGAGGTCAGACGAGCCTTTCTCCAGAGTTGGACCAAAGCTAGTGCCCTATGAATTCCTGAGTTGTGTTGATATTAAAAGAGACCTGCTAAGAATATTCGCTGTAATTACAGGTTACATGCAGACAGAAGGGAGGGGGGCCAACAGGCACATGTAAAGTGTCATGTCTGCTGCAGACAATGGACATAATGTTCTTATAAGTGATGGGCAGTGTGACGTGCAGACGCAGGCAGTGTGTGTCTCCCTCTGAAGAATATGAATGCAGAAGTCTTTCTTTGAATCTGCTCAGATCAGAGCTCATTCATGTGTCCCCCGTCTGATAATGGACAGTGCTACTGGACCTGGTCTGAGCCAGTGGTCCAGTAGCACAGACTGTCCTTCACACATTACACCCGAGGAACTGCTGGAGCTGAAAATGTCTCTTAACGAGTTTGTTTTACAGCTCTTGGGGTTCCTCTGCAAGAAGCTGAGACAGGGATGAGCCCTGCGTGAGCAGAGTTCATAAATACACACTTAATCAGGGTGTTACTTCAGCATGCTGTAATGTTAGTGTGTACATATATATATGACACAAGCAGACAAAAAATAATTACAAATTACAGTAAACAAAATGATAAATCATGTTGACAAATCTACACAGAGCAGATGAGAGAACAAAATTGAGCCTTATACAAGGACAAAAGACAACAGTTTCAGACAAACCTTGAATAGATTGAAAAAAACAACGGCATTAGTATACAGAGTATTTCATGCACTCACCTCTGCTGCTCCTGAGCTCAGTGCAGACGTGCAGAGCAGTGGATGGCTCACATCTCACTGCCGATGCGATGCTGTCTGAGAGCACACCCCTCGGAGCCCATTCATAGCTCCGCCGACGCAGCACAGACACACACACCAGGTGTGCAGGCACTCAGAGCCAGCTTCTCTTTGGCACTGCAAATGTGAACACTTCTCTAAACAACCACCAGAACTGAGCCAGGTGCATTCATCAGCCCGACAGCAGGAATCCTCAGACGGCACAGCCAGTGAATGGGATCCTTCTTTACCCATTTCATAGTACTATTTGTACTATGAAATATATAATACATATACATGCTGCTTACATCATCTGGATAAAGCCATGAGTGATTCAGAGTTATTTTGTAATCCAATTGCGAAATACAAGGTGTAATTACTTAACAGCAACAGGTCCGGGGGGCAAAAAAGGCAAGTCTGGCTACAAATCTTCCACAAAAGACCAATCAGAGTCACTCTATCCCCCTCGTCACTGCGCAAAATCTGACGACATATGGTGATACCAAGGCACAGACATTTTATAATAGTAAGAATTAGCACTCACGTATGTGACAGACAGGGCTAAACGCATGAGTCATCCAGTCAGAGCACATACAAAACCACATCACGTAATTGAGGAGCTGACCTCCGTGAATCATCCAGCGAATCCTGACAGAGGGGAAAGAGACGAGACCCGACACCATCAAAAATCCCAAAGACATCTTTGAACATTTAATCCTTTCTTTAAAAAAAGCTCCAGCTCAAAGCTCATGTCCATTTCACTCTTCTGAGGATTTGTTTATGGATGAGTCGCACTAAATGTAAGAGGCAGAAACAGTGACCAGGCCAGGTTTGGTCCAAGTGCCGTCACAGCAAACAGGATGTATCAAGAACTATATAAACACAATAGAAAGTCAGTAAGCACACAACATACAATGTTAAATAAACACAAAAAAACAACATTAAAGTCACACTAAAATTCATTTCAAACACTCTCTGGCCCTGCAACATGTTTGAGTATAAATAAGAGCAAACGCTCTCTAAAATGCTACAAACATTGTGGAATAGTTTCATGTTTTTCCCCTTCACGTATTTCAGTGCATTTATATATATTAAAAAACAGTGGCTTTTGTAGTGTTCAAAGGCTACAAATGATCATTTTCTGCATCTGAGTTTATGGTCGAGCAAAAGTGCTTCTCATTTAAATTCATTTTGTCCATGTATACATTTCCCACACAGGCTCAGACATCAGTTTCTTTCACGTCTTTGGTCTCTGCTGCTGTTGGACTATGTTGATTCTTACATTCAGGCTTCTCTTCGTATGTGGAATGCGGCGCGGAGGTGGTTTCATCTGACTTCTCTGCTCCGCTTTCGGGGCTCTGCTGCAGAAAGAGAGGTACTTCCAGCTGCTCTTTGGTCAGGAGTCCTCTCTGGTCGTCCACGCGGCAGCACTGTGCTCTCGTCAGCATATCCAGCAACCCTGCAAAGCCCATAACGTGATGAAACTGAATAGAACAGAACTGTATCATTTATGCCGTAATTTCTATGGAGGGCAGAGGCTTGTGTAACTCTGGTCAATTTGCGGTTTTTGAAAGACACTTAAACTTTTTTGGTAAGGCATTAATCTTGGAGCCCAACGGGTGACCACCAAGTACACCTTTGTGTACATTTTTGTTTCATATTCATAGAAATGGTGGTCCTAATCATAAACCAGTTCAAGGCCAACTCTATCATATAATTCTAAACACCTAAATGTTATTTTACATTATCCCAAACTATTATAAAGGGATAAATCAAACCAGTAATAAACTGTTAAGCAGAGTTTATTTTTAGCCTGGCCCACGCATACAGCTGAGGGGCGTCCTACCATCCATGTCGGGGTTCTTACTGGGCTTGAGCTGAGCCTGGTTCCTGTCGTTGAGCGATAGTGATCGGACCACCTTCTCCTCTTCGGTCCCCGTTACAGCCTGGAACAGTATCAATCATATTGCATGGTGAATGCTTGTACAGAGGACATTTCAGGATTTTTAAGAGTTATATGAGTCACCGGTGTAGATGTTGTAAGGACAGCGCCTTTTGAAATGTTTGGGTCCTTCCCTACACGAGAACACAAGAATGCAGATTTGTAGTTTAGACTGTAGAACTCGCACACTGATGTCAGTTAGTTGATTAAATGTTATGGAAAAGTGTTAAACTGAGCTTTGTGTCCCCCTAATCTTCAGTAAATCTGAAAGTTGAGAAATACAGTCCTGATCCAACATGAAGTTGGCTCTGGTTTGGAAGCAAGCGCAGTGAACTCGAAGTGACACAGTACTCAACAGACCAAATGGAGTCAGACAGTGCTATAAGTGAAGAGTGAGACAAAGACTCACAATCAGATACACAGAGAGAGAGAGAGAGAGAGAGAGAGAGAGAGAGAGAGAGAGGGAGAGAGCACTTAAGTGGACAGTGAAAAGACACTTCACCGTTTGCCAAGAGCAAGCTGGAGCCAACATTGAGGCTGCTCCTGATGGAGACAATTACATAAACACGAGCACACGCAGTGCTCAGAAAAGACGCATTAACTGTAATGTAGTTTGGCTTTGTCCAATAACCAAAATACAATAAGGCTCAGTGTAAAAGGTATTACTGCACAGGTCAAAAGTGTTGTTTTAATTATGTGTCCGTCTGTGTTGCTGGAGGGAGGACACAAAGTGCATTGGCTCAGATTCACTTAGAGAAATAAAAAGGTCATGTCCAGACCTTTGGTTTTGTCCAATCGAAGCTTTGTGTTGGCCAGTTTGAACACACTGGTGTTCATGTTCACTGGTGCGTCACTCCCAGCCTAAACCAGCAAAAAAATAACAGCAGCAGAAATGATAGATTTAACATGTAAATACTGTTTTAATGTATTTTTGTACTAACCATTGAGAGCTGCACCTCATGTAGTTTGAGGTGGTGTTTCTGCAACACCGCAGACAGGGCATCCTGCAGTGTCTTACTTGACTTTACCATTATGCCGACTGTCTTACCAGTGAATGCTATCTCCAGCCTGAAATAACATTTACCATGAGCACAGTGAGTATGTGTTAACAACTGTGTGTCACCCAAAGCAGTCCCCTCAGAAAAACCACATTCACACACTGATCTGATCAAGTACTTTCTTCGGTTGGAGACACTTGGGCGCACCAAGCAGGACTTCTTCCTTAAACAGTGCCAAGAGCTGCTGGTGTGTCGCCTGTTTATACGATAAGAAAACAGGAAGTGGTCGACTCACGCAAATGTCACCCTCAGCTCCAGAGACACCTGCTGATCCCGAAGCACAGTGCAGTCCTGGTCTAAAGACAGAGGCTGCTGCTGGCACAGGACACAGACACAGAGGATGTGCGAGCAATTAAGAGGATGCTCACAGTTCAAACAAGTCACAGGAAAGAGATATTATCAATATGCTTGGACTAGGGTTTGTGAATTTGCCCCCAATAAAAGACACAGCCATCACCTTGTCCTTGCCGTGAAGGTAAATAATGACATCTTTGAGTGGGAAGCCCCTCTTCTCACACAGGCCCTGTAGCATGTCTCGGATTGGCAGTCCGGGCCGAGTCGGGGCCAGAGAGGCACTGCCGTCGGGCAGATAGACGCAGCAGTAGCCACCTTCAACTTCAAGCCGGCCACGCCCCCTGTCATCTGAGGAAAGAGGGCCGGTCCTCCCATTCTAAAGAACACAAAAGATCTCAAACTTTTTTGATGATCAACACTAGACACTGACTGTTTCTTTGACACATGCTCTAACCTCAATCTGCCTGTAGAGGGAGCCGAGCTCCACGCTGCTGGTGGACTTAGATGACATTTGGGACTCGCTTCGCGAAACCAAAATTTGGGCTGCTGAAGCTTCAACTTCTATTAAAATTAAGCAATTTCTTTTTTTAAAAGATGATAAAAATCAATAAAAATAATGAAAAAACAAAACAGACTCTACCTCCCCAAGATCCTCTTTTCGGATGATGTTTACTTCTTAAGCCACTCAAGTCTGACTTTCTGTTCTGTTTGGAAAAATATTAAACTTGCATTAGTATCATGATATTTTAATTATGTTACATTTTAAATTGATTAACATCTTGCATGTCTTTGTGGTGCAAGTGCCTGGACCTTCTTGTCACTGTGGGGGCTTTTGTTCACATTGTCCCGGGACCCTTTATTGGACTCTGAGGACAAAGGAGGCCGAGGCTTGTCTTCAACACCAATGCAGCTCTGGTACAGCGGAGAGCGCACAAAGCGTCGGTAGCTGTCCATCTTCATGAGTTTAAAAATCTGCAGGAGAGCGCGGACAGATGAGCACTGAAGGTCGGACACAACAGCCGTGAGAGAACTGACCTGAGCCTGAGCTTTGTTAAACATGTCGGGTACAGGCCGCGCCAAGTCGTGCTCCTCGATCCGGGCCGAGTCATCGATGTTCACTGAATATGGTGCGCTCTCAGACAGATACATGTTGTACATGGAGCGAGCCGCTGTCTTCAGCTACAAGCACAGTAAAGAAACTGCATTAACCAGTTCTGTGGCCCGATGCAAAAGAAACGAATACTAACCATGAATAATAATATTATTAGAAACAAACCATGGAGTCCAAAATTCTGACACATCAGCTTTGTCATACAAAAGTCAAAATGACCAACAACCCACCTCATTCAAAGACGTAGCGGGGATTTTCTTGAACTTTTCACAGGCCTGCCAAAATAAGATGTTCTCTGCACTGACCTCAGACATCAGAAAGGCCTGTGGAGAACCGCACGTTGAAACAGACAACACTTGGAGGAAATAAGTCAATATTAACTCACCGTGAAGTAGCGAACACCACAGGGGTCCTCCAGGAGGTTTTCAAACGAGACGGCCCACCTGAGCACACTGTTGCCAGGGTCGCCCGCTGCTCCTGGGGTCTCTGGAAGACTGGAGCTACTGCCTCCACAGCTGCGTGCAGACATGTTCAACTCTACAGCACATCACAAGCATACACACCCATTAATGAGCACAAAAGCATGACCAGCTTTGAGCAGATCAGATATTTGAGTGTCGTGCAACGACATGTCGAGGTGTAGAGTGGTAATGTTTGGCAACTCCACAAGCAGCTCGTATTTACCTCCATCTGACACAGCCTGACTCTGCAAAGAAGATAAAAAGAAAAATACATTCATTTACCTTGTTATGTTTTCTGCATTGTGCAAGACATTTGTCCTTGAAACAGTAAACGTGAAGTGTTAAATGTACTTTTTGAAACGCATCTGTGAAATCAAACAATGAAGTTTTCACAGGAAGTGGTTTGTGACAGTTCATTCAACGTTAAATGGAGGAAAACATCTAGTACAAGTTCTATGGACAAGAACTATTTTTGATAGAAAAGATTAGATTGAAGTGTTAAACAAATCACACAATGACATTATTGCATGGTTAAATACAGTGGATTTGAGTTGACCGTGTAAGTCTCATACATAAGGCAAAGAGAAGTGTGACTATTAAAGAATCCTTTTGTTTTTCCCTTTTATGCCTTTGAATTTTCAAACCTAAACACTTCTGAAAGCAATAACATGATCAATACTGTGTGCCAAGTATTCAGTAATACTGCAAGTACATCACACGAGGACATAAAGAAACGTTTTGAAAAGTCTACAGTTTAACAGCTGTTCCAGACAGCGTCCATCTCGTCCTACACAAAACAGATTGGTGCTGCTCTTTCTGCCTCTGACTCAAGCGTTTCAGCTCTCACCAACTGTGACCAAAAAGACCATTCAACCAGACACATGACTACCAATGAGAATCCTGGGATACTTTCAATAAATTCAAATCTTTAAAATGTTTTTCACTCACCATATGCCCGAATGCACCGCTCTTTGACATCTTAAACAGTCTCTAACCCAAGGTATTGTGTGATGTTCATAGACTGGGGCAAAACCAAGCACTCCACCCATCACACTGTCATAAACACTCAAAACTCATCATTTCTGGACTTCCTGCCACTTCCTGTCTGAAAGGGAAGTCTTAGCAACTCACCACAAAAGAGGAAGTTTGGTTACACTGATCAAACTGTTTTGAGCCTGTGTTTGAGAAATACAAATAGTTGTACAGAATTGCAGACGTGAGTAGCAGCAGCTTGCCATCTTATTTCTGTTATGCCAATTTGGTGCGTGGCAAATTTGAGAAAGGTTTGATGGCAAAGATGCTTTTAAAAAATGTTGACCTGTCAAGCAGTCATTAAAGCATAGAATAGACTGATAATGGTGTCAACAGAAATGAACGGGGGCACGCTGCGAAAAAAATCTGTCAAGGGCTTGAGAGTCAAGTATGAACATTGAGCTTTTATAATGTAAATTGTTTCTTACCAGAACATGTCATTCCTTTGTTAATACGACTGACTCATATCTACCACTAGATTTTGTAACACCGAAGAGTTATTTGTCAGAAGACATTTGATGAAGCCTAGAGGCCCAGTAGGGACTTTAGGGTTACAATTATTTACATTTAACAATTACTCACAATTTTCTTTCATTCCAATTGTCTAACACAATACTATATTTCTTAGACTACAGAATAAAAGAAAACATTTTGCTTCTCAAATGATTTTAGTCATTACGATTATCGATTAAGCAAATAATCTCGACTTTCTTAAACCCAAGACATAGCATTCACTACCCTTCAATGTAGCTGGGGCAGTGGGCCACCAAAGTCCTGGTCCAGACCCAGAGACCCTTCTCCACGATCTGTGTTATGATCTTAGTCTGGAGGAGTACTGCAACATGAGTCAAGAGATTGTAAAGATAACACCAGACACAGGGTGAGCTGACTCTCCAGATTCAACCCCCACACTTGGCCTGCCTCAACAGCCTATCGTTCAATATATTAAAAAGGCGGAACATAATTTGTTAGGGATCATTATTTAATGGCGTACGATACGATTTGAGCTGCAGAAAGTCAAATACTTTACTTCTATAACCAATAAGATACTACCTTTTTTATTTTCATTTTTACAATATTGCACATTTAGATAAGGGTTCACTGGGATAACCCTGCTTTAGAATAGCCCTGGCATGACGTGGTTTCAAAGCCATCATTGATTGTGATATTTTCTGTAGCACTATACTTATCCATCTCACTGTGTGCTTTAGTGCTGGAACATGTTTGCACCTTTGCTTGAACGTTACTTGACCTATGGGCCATTTAATACGCCTTTCACACAGGCATTCATTAGAAGAATGGATAGGTAACAAGTCATTCCCATTAAACTCCCACAAGAAAGCATTTAATTGTAGAAGTTGGGAATGTAGTTCACAGTCCCGGATGTTAATGAATTAACTGCGGCCCTCACCTTCACTGTCTTTGTACCAGGAACAACAAAGCAAAGGTTTTCACATCTTTCATACTTCCTTAATGGTTTTTGTGGGACTACTTTGTACAGCTGCACCAGTTTGTGACGAAGTCTTCTGAATGTCAACATGGTGTGAAGAGCAGAGGGACCACACACACACAGCACTGAACACGGGCTCTCAGGTGGTCTAATTACTTGTTTGGACATGCGCAGTAGGCCACTCGTAACGCACTCGCGGCACCGGAGTTTTGAATGATTATATTCGCTTTTGTAAATTGTGTTATGTAACGTTGTCCAGAGTACATTTATGTCCTCGTGTCTGCAAAATAATGTGCATTAGAAAAGTAAAGTAAAATAAACAATTCATCTACTCCAAATGGGTGGTCAGTTGCGCCCTCTACTGGTCGAGTGGCGTTTTTCCACTCTCTTTTTTTAATTTAAAGGCTGAAAAACAACTTTTACATACAGACTGTATGTAAAACATTTTAACAAGAAGTACTATATGATATATACTTGTTAAAGTGTTGTTGTTTTTTTATCTGAATAGTCTAAATCAACATAACAGTGCTCTCAGTAAAATCCTTATTTGATTTGAACACATATTGAACTGTCTGCAGAAACCCAGTGAGGTAAGTTCATTTATAAAATCCTTACCAAAAAATGTGTAGGTCTTGAACTAATCATTTCCATAGTGGCAAATGTGCAAAAAGACACTCACTATTGCAGGCCTTTTCTGATCATGACGCTTCCTCTTCCAGCAAAAGATGCAAACACTAGTGATGTTTACCATGTCCAGTTTTAGGATGATTTGCATTGCTATCAGTGGTTTTGATCCTCTCTTCTCCATGGGCCACTGTTTGTACAGGCAAAGCAGCGCACCCATCTATGGACGCAGCACCTTCAGGTACCGCTACAGTTTCTCAGATATTTGTATTAAGCATTATGTTGGCTAATGTAACACCTTTTTGACAGGATGTTGTTCTTTTACATTCTGATTGCTCATCTTTTTGAAGGCAAGTCATTAAACAAATGTGATTTTTAGTGCTGTTTGTTATTGTTTGTAAAAGTACCTGCTGTGTTTGTAGTGCATGTCCACTCTTCTGAATGTTTACCTAAAGTGTGCCTTTCTGTCGGGGGAGCAAACGTGTCAGGTAAATGTGTCCTTCATAACTTCATCATCATCAAAAAACGTTTAATCTAAAAATGTAAATGAAATACATAATCATAACTCCTTTTATCTTGTAGACGCATGTAACTTCAACGAATCTGCTCCGGAGCTGGTTTGTTTTAATGGTTTGTATTCAATATCACTTATTAGATTGTGTGTTTTTTTACGCGAGTGGGTTCTTTGAGCAGGTGAGAAGTTTCACCTTAGATAATATTTGATTTAGACTAACCCTGCTCTGAAGATATTTTACTGTGAATGATAATGACCCAGTGGAAAAAGCAGGATCGATTGAAACAAGGAGTAGACCAAGTGTATAGGTGATAGAGAGGATTAAACCAAGTAACTTTCCTTGTAGATCGTCTCCATACAGATGTCATTGCTTTGCTTGTAGTATCTCCATGGAGATGCCACTACAGGCCAAGTTACAGGTCACATCTGTGAAGAAGCGATCCTACTCATAGTAAGAATGGATGTTTCAAGGTGTTCATTTGAAATAAAAAAAAACACCTGTAATTGAAAACAAGTGATGCGTTTAATGCCAGTGGAACATTTCAGGCAAAGCACAAACAGAAAAAGCAGGTGACGGACTCTACAACAGTTACATAGTGCACTGTTATAAACACATAAAACACTGTTACCATTTTTATATTGCACCTTACACTTGAAAACAAATCTCAAAAAGTGCTACGGTCATTTAAAATTGTACACTATACTAGCAATAATAACACAAAACTAGGTTAAGTTAATTAGGTTAATCAATAATCGTCATTATTTAGGTCACAATAGAATCGTAAAACCTAAAAAATAATAATTGTGAGACTCATAAGAGGTTGGTAATTTCAATTCAATCTTTGCTCACAAAAAGTAAACTTCAAAGTAAAGTGCTTTTTAAACGCTTGTTTATGTTGCATTAACTTGACTCTCTAATTCAGAAAGTCTGATTTTAAAAAGCTGGTGACATTTTGTTTGTTTGTTTGATAATAATCCTGAATAACTGTCTAATTTTGATATATCTTTTCACAAACTTGATTTAAATACCAAGGAATAGGCTCAATACGTTTAGACAATAGACTAATTTCAACACAATATAATATATTTTTTTTATGTGACCATGTGGTTTTATACTATTTCTGATAAAGCTCAAGATCATTCTAAAACTGTTCAAGAAAGGTCCAATTTTGTCCTGTTTATGTGATATTTCAGCATCAATACATCTCGATGATCATATTTTCAATACTTTACTCAACTTAGCAATAAAAACATGATAAAAGAAATCTACAATTATGCTTTATGAAATATAAATGTGTTTTTGTTTTTTGTAGCAGTAACTATACCAGACAACTGCACGAGAGGTAAAGATGTTTGCATTTGTAAGATTAAACCGTTGACTTTATCACTTGATCTTATTTACTGTGTTTGCGTTTGTGTGTGTGTGTGTGTGTGTGTAGACTTCAGTGTATCCATCAACGCCACTGGGTCTGAGGTGGAGGAGGCAGAGCGCGTCACTCTCACCTGTGTCCATCACCTGCCCGAGGAGGAGATCAACGTCACGTACGAGTGGAGGAAGGACTCTGAACTGAAAACCGGGAGCAGAGGGCGAGAGTACATCATCGAGAAGACCTTTTCTAAGCACGAAGGCTCCTACTCCTGTGAGGTCCACAGCAAGTGTGGCAATTACATATCTGCGCCACATGATGTCACTGTCCACAGTAAGAAAGCCCACTTGAACGCTCTAAAGTGTGCCAGTCCCACTGCTAAATTTGACAATCATGTGTAGTTAACAATGCAACAAAAAGAGCTGATTTAAGATTTGTTTTTTTTAAATGTGATATTTCTGCACTTTTGTGATTATTTTACAGACATTTCACATTTGTCTGATAATCAAACCATAACTAAAATGTTTAAGAGTATGTTTTAACACATTTCTGTCTGATTGACATAATATTGTTTGAATAGTGTCTTTATTGCCCACCTCCATAATAAAAGTAGATACTTGAAATATTGATAGAAATACATACTTATCTATTATTCTAATTAAAATGTGTTGTTTATTTAAGCATGTATACTTTTACATATGTCTTAAAGCTTAATCTTCTCTTTCAGACAATGGTGTCATTATTCTGGTGATCTGTGGCTGCTCTGCTTTGGCCCTTATTGTGCTTATGGGGGTTTCCATGAAGATTAAGATGCACAGAGATAAAAGTGAGTTTACCTGGAACACAGTGCAATACAATCCAATGTTAGATTTTATTTAGTTGTTTTTTGTCTTTGTCTTGCAGTCAAGAATCAACAGCGAACCAAGGAAAGGCTGCAGGAAATCCGAAGAGCTCAAGATTTACCGAATCTTGTCCCGCGTCAAAACCCTATACCAAGATAGTCCTAAAGTAAACACTATCCATTTAGGCCACTCTTACTCTAGTGCTGTTATGTAATATGTTGTTGGCTTTACATTGTAGAGTGATCCATGCTACATCTGGATGTTCATATACTCTAATATAAAAAAATAAGTAAAACGCATTTTTTAATATAATTTAATAACTTTAATGAATTAAAATGGTAAATTACAGTGAAGACTAAATTGCCAAACTGTGTGTACAAAGTTTAAAGTTTGCACATTCACGACATCAAAGATACTAAACCAGGAACTGAAACTAAACCTGAAACTAAACCTGAAACTAAACCTGGACTAGATCAGGACTAAATGAGGACTAGCTCAAAACCAAACCAAGTCCACATCAGGTCTAAATTCAGCTCAGTTTTGGACCAAATAACAAGTGTCTATAAAAAAGCAGGCTTAAAACAGAGCTAAACCAGCACTAGGAAAGGTCTCATCTCTGGATTTACTGTAGTAATGACAAAAACTTCAAAAGAAGTCTCAAATATGAATGAACAACATTTCAACAAAAACCTGTAGAAGCATTAGTATCACTAATACCTGCACCTCAGTTTGAGAACCCCTGATCCAGGCTATCAGAGTGTCTATTGTGTTACACAGCAGTAACATGGCCACACCCCGTGACCACAAAGCCTGTCGAGTCGAGGGAGAGAGCCTGCAAATGTTTTAATCCAGAGAGGCAGGCGTGGTGAGACTAATCCTGCTCGAATGCTCTGCTCACAGCTATGCACATCACTGCACACAGAGCCGCTTTGGGATGCCACTCATGTAATGGATACATGTGAAAATAATGCTGCCTTGCTTTAGAAAATGACTTGCACAACTTAATCCTTGGAAGTTTAGGCCATACATGTTGTTGTCCATTAAAGCATTTTCCCACAATCCTGTTTTCCTCGTGCGCGTGTGTCTGTGTTACAGTTGGGAGCACTGTCTATTCCTCCTATAGCAGGTGGTGAAGAGATAATCCAGGTAAAGCCAGTGCAAAGTGGAGAGGCAGCAGGCGTAGTCGCTGCTCTGGGGGTGGGGTGAGTGTGTGGTGTGGCCTGTGCATGGATGACCAAGGCTAATTCTGGCCTTCTAATCCCAAACCCCATCCACCACCTCCCCCTTCCCCCGTGCTTGCTAACCCTGAGGAGCAAATTAACAGGTAGAGCTAGACGTTACTATCACGCTTAAACTTGCTGAATTGGGACAATAAAGGGGAAGGATAGTTTTGTGGGGAGAGCTAACCTGGGGCACCTGGACAGCGAACAACACCTGAGTGAGGTTCACTGGAGAATGTAGCTGGAGTCTTCAGAAAGGCCACAGGGGAGAAAGCAAGATGGGAGAAGCTCAAAAGGTAAGACGCCTGGACTGTTTTGAAATAGCTCATAGATGCATCAAACCATTTATGTGTGAATAAAGTTCGGACCTGCCAAAAAGAAGTATTTGAATTAAAATTTGCAACATAGCCTTAAAAATAGCCTAAGATTTACAGCTTCTTTTATCCACCTTTGATTAATAGTACTCTAATTATGTGAATGGGGCTCTCATCAATGTTGTGCTTTATTCTAAATTAGGCCACAGATTAAGTGTTACAGGGTCAGTTGGATCTGATGAAAGCCATGACAGGACGGGCAAAAGAGTTGGCACTAAAGCGCAATCAAGTTAGTTCTTGTTTCTAATTTCATATGATTTTCTCAGTCTGCCCCCATCAGGATA
Organism: Chaenogobius annularis; assembly: GCA_015082035.1. Lineage (NCBI taxonomy): Eukaryota > Metazoa > Chordata > Actinopteri > Gobiiformes > Gobiidae > Chaenogobius > Chaenogobius annularis. Next base: position 345,134 of record BJKM01000499.1, on the reverse strand, counting down.
ATAGCTGGTGCGGGTTCTCCAGGGGCCGCTTTCCTATGTGTTATTCAAGTCACAAATACTAACTAAATTGAAACACGCGGTGATGAATGAGCTGTCAGCGGTGCTCTTTCCCAAGATAGGTAAACTGTATAAATAATGAGGGCTGTTGAGAATGCTAAAACAGCATGTGAATTAGCCTGCAAACATCTACAAGCCTATTCATCTAAATGCCACAATGTTGTTCTGTTGTTCTGTTCTGCAGGGCTTACTCTCTGTCATCGAGAAACTAAAAGGGACCACGGAGCAGGAGGTCCGGATAGTGCTTTTGGGACTGGACAACGCGGGCAAGACCACTTTGTTGAAGAGTCTTGCCTCAGAAGATGTCAACACCATCACGCCAACACAAGTAAGCGTCTTGAACAGTCTGCGAAACGTTTTCTTCGTAGCACCAAAACAGACGGGACAACGTAAACAACATCTTTTGTTAGTGCCAAGGAAACAATCACTTTTCTTAGGACTTTATTTTGTAGGTCCACTGTATTGGGCAGCATTAAAAAAGGCTGGGGGATTGGATCTAATCTTGAGAGACCAGCTGGACCATGCTCTCTTCCACAGTAATAGGATTCACATGACCTTTGCTTTTGTAGCATACTGCAGAATGAAATCACAGCTCTCAAAGTGGACTAGGACAATAAATGTGTGCTTGAATAGGTTGGTCATACTAGATACATTCCTTTATTGCAGGTTCGTGGTCCATAGTAAAAAGCAGACACGACCCTATGTGAACTGTCCTGTTAATGACTAGATGCGGCTTTAGTCAGCACAATTACATTACGCGCAGATGCAGAGAACAAGTAAAAGAGCAGTACAGCGCAGTGTGGGGAGGCCCAGTGGCATCAACATGGCAATGATCACTGTAAATCTAAATCACACTTGACATATAAACACGAACACTCGGCTGATCCGTCCAGTCTTATCCTCAGATTTGCTCCTCAACCACGCTTGTCAGGATAAAGAGGTTACATAAGATCTGCAGGGCTGAAAGATAGAATGTAAGGCGGGAATTGCAAAGTAAAGATAGTATTGCGGATGTACAAGTGTGACTGTATCCATTTTTGCCTCATGTGTATTGAACAAAATCTGTGTTAAGGATCTGTCATAAAATATTACACAAAAATCACAACAAATTCTCACGTTTTCACCACTCTTAGTACAAAGGATTAAGCATATTAACTTGGCATGACCTTTATACTTCCACCTACTATATTACTACTTCATATGAGTAATTAGCCTTGATCCGATGCACAAAAATATCCAGTTACATCCTACTTACAACAATTGTCTTTTTTTTCCCCAGGGTTTCAACATAAAGAGTGTGGCTTCTCATGGTATGAAACTTAACGTGTGGGACATCGGAGGACAGAGAAAGATCAGAGCCTTCTGGAAGAAATACCTGGACAATACAGACCTCCTGGTGAGTGCAACTTTGATTTTACCTGCAATATATGTATCCAAGTCCCTGTTTTACATGTCATGCCTTTTTACAGATTTATGTTATCGACAGTGCAGACAAGAAGCGCTTTGAGGAGACGGGACTGGTGAGTTCTCTGTGCTGATGTTTTATTAACAGAGAATGGGGAATGACTTACAGCAGGCAATTTTATGAAGGCCATTGAATGAAACACTGTGCGCTGACGTATGTTTGTGTGTGCGTGAAGGAGCTGTCCGAGTTGATTGACGAGGAAAACCTCAAGGGCGTTCCTGTTCTCATCTTTGCCAACAAACAGGACCTGGCCACAGCGTCCCCGGCCAGTGAGATCGCAGAGGGGCTGAACCTACACACGTACCGCGACAGAGAGTGGCAGATCCAAGCCTGCTCCGCCGTGTCCGGGGAGGGAGTCCAGGTCCGACACGCTCTCCCCACCCCTGCCTCTGGGTTGCATTGATTTTGGTGTTAGACTGACCCAAATCACACTCACAAATGCTGCTGGTCTCACTTGTTTAGGTCTGGTTCTGTTGGTTTGTGGAGGTTTTTCTGTTCCTTTATGACTATTTTACACAACTAGTTTTCTTATACAATACCATCCAAGGTCAAGAGACAAGCTAATGTAGCTCAAAGCACTAGTCATACACAAAGTACTTCACTTTTTATCAACATAATGGCTCCAAACCATTCAAATCGATGCATAGGTCCACAGTATGTAAACATGTGGCTTTTGTCTACAGAACAGAACCTGATAAAGACACAAACCAGCTATAACTCTAAAAATAATTAGGTTTTTGTTTTTCTACAGGATGGCATGAACTGGATTTGTAACAACATTGCAAACAGGAAGAAGAAGCCGACCAACGATTAAATACAACACAATGAACTTGTATCACAGATTTGTAAAGATGTCATATTGTGCACTCAACTGTTTTTACAATTTGTGTTATTTTTATGAATAATGTAAAGTCAGTTTAGATACATCATTTTAATTAGTCGTGTGTTAACTTTTATGCAGTTCAGCTATGTCTGCTGTATTGATTTGAAACACTGTAATTAATGTATAAGAAAAGTATTGTAGAAAGCTTTTATCCGAGTGCAGCTTATATGTGACAGTTGAAAATAAAATAACTAGTTTTTACTTTTCTGTTCTGAGTTTTTTCACTGATCAGGCTGTTTTGTGTTGACAAGTTTACTAACTAGGCCAAAAAGGCAATGCAGAAAACACATAAACTCATTTGTGGATGGAAAGTAAAAACAAAAACTATGCACTTTTGATTTTCTAGCTGCTCACAGTTTTCAGATTAAACAGACAAGTGCTCACACGCTTTGAGGAAGGCTAATTAGGAACAAAGCCACATTAGAGACTGCAGTTTACAGTAAAGGAGCATGGCAGAACAAGATATCAAATCTTCAAGGCATGCCTCCTCTGCCAACAGGAAATAACACGAATTGGGTGACTAATTCGCAGCTGCAGCAGACTGTTGTTGAAACGTTCGTTTTTACAGTATATATTAATTCTGCCGAGCTCTCGTTACAGTCTGCTCCTGCCATTATCCTGCAGCAGAGAGGCATTTGGCCATATGACACGTGTCATGTCCAGATGTGTGCGCCATGTGCTTCCAAACACACAAATGCGATCATTTGTCAGAGCAGTTTGTGCAGTGCTTCGTTATAGCGTGTTGAAAGAGACACAGAATCCGTTCATTTTGATCACAGACTTCAAGATATGATTTACACACACAAAAAATGGGCTGATCTTTGGGTGAAGGTGATTGCAGGACCATATGCACCACAAAGTCATCCGAAATGTACATCTCAGAACAAGAATTGACTGTTATTTGACTAATCATTTGACAAATTATTTGACTCTAAACTATCTCACAAAATCACAAAACTCTAAATCCCAAGAAGTGCATTCAACTTAATGGTGCACTATGTACATTTTCTGGTGTGGAGTGTGCCACCTGGTGTCCAATGCATTGCTTTGTAAGGAATGTTCCACAGTATGGCATTAAACTATTTTTTCAGTTACTGGTCTGTGGAGAAGCAATAAGATGCATATTGTTTTGGTATTTTTGTGCAATATAAACAATCCATAATAAGATAGATATACATTTTATGCTATACTGTGGAACATTCCAGGCAAAGCAAGAACATTTCCATGGAAACAAGTGGTACCAGGTCCACACTGTAGAACAAAGCTGAACTCTGCAGGAGATTTACTTTTTTTGAAAGAAATATTCAATTTCCTGATCCACAAATGTTGAACCAGTCATAATTGTGTGAGGTTGGCTCCATAAACTCAGCATATTACTTTTATGGCTTTAAATCCTTTCAACTAACAACAAGCACTTCTTTGGGGTATGAAAAAGCTTAACTTTGTGGTGTTGTTGTTGTTGTAGTTTTTGTTGTTATTGTTGTTTTTGCTTGTTTTTCTCGTGGATTGGTCCTGTAATTACAGAGATGTTCACTATAAACCAGGTCAATAAATCTTGTGTGTTGAGTGTTGTGCAACATTCTTTGCCTTGATCAAACTTGTCCTTCCTTGGACATCCTCGACATGTACTTTTGTCATTTTATTTGTAATCAATCTGAATGTACTTGACATCAATTTCAAACAAAGAGACAATGCTAATGAATGAGCATTGGCTTTGTCTCTGTTCTGAGAAAATATTTATTTGGGGAAGAAATCACAGAAATTTTTCGCTCATCTCCATGGTAACGTAAATTTGGGCTTTGGCTCCTGTCGAGAAAACTCAGCAGGACGTCAGGACCAATTACAAGTTGTATAAAAAGATCACAATGGCTCTTTGAAAAGCCCACAGACGGTACAGATCACGAAGAGGGCCCGAAGGAGGAAAATTACTTCATATCTTCATCAGTGCAGCCAGTTAGACCAACAGAGGGTAGTATAGAGTCTAATCAAGTTTTCAACAAACAGACAGTTTGTTCAATACCTCCAGTCAATACTATAGTTTATAATCAATATTGTATTTTTGTATGTACATCTATATTGGTGCAAACTTTCTCCATGTTTTTGATTTATTTCTTTAACCAGGAGATATATATATTATATATATATATATATATATATATATATATATATATATATATATATATATATATATATATATATATATATATATATAATTCTATATATTATGGTATCAGCTTGGTTTTAAAGGCACGTACTAGATTAAATAAATAAACAAACAAAAAAACAAATGTTAGCTATATAAATTGACTATGCATTTGATGTTGTTGTATTTCCTTTCAGCTTTGCATGAGTTTCAGAGTGATGAAAATGTATCACCACTACCATTGCAGATAACAACTCAAAACTAAATATATCGTATCTTTTGAATGGGAAAAGTCCTCAAATATCAAGCTGTCTGTTTAAATGTGCATTTTTGAGGAAAATGTACTTTATCTTTCAAATCTGACTAACAATTGTAGCCAATTGTTTGCCAATGCTATTGTGTGCATTGTCTCCATGCACAGTAAAGTCACACCTTGATAGAGGATGACCCTCATCACATGTTTCCATGGCAACCACTCTCTGTTATTCTTGCTGGGTCCACATCTCTCCTCTGCATCCACTTCTTGTCCTGTATCAGCCCTCCCTCTCTTTGCGCTGTGGCCCTTCACTTTCTCATTTCTCCCACTGTTGCTCATCAAAAGACAGCCTCCCCCAGAGTCCCTCACACATACACCCAGGCTGGACTAGACTGCGACCACGAAAACAGGTAGGACAATTACTTTTTTATAAACAATAGGCCACTTTGAGATGTGATTAGATGCATGGTTTTAACAATGCAGGCATGCTATTTTCCTGTATCGCTGATTTATTTAGTCTTTTATTTTTATTCATAGGCCTTTATCATCATTATGTCAGAGCTATCCCAGCTGCCCCATCTGCAATTATGGTCAACGATGCCCAACTTCAATGCAAGCGTGGCACCATTTGCACCCGTGACCCCTCTACTTCCACAAGAGGAGACAGCTATGCAAGCCCACACTATCCTTATTATCATTATATTCTGTGGAGTGTGTTTGCTGTTGCTAATGGCTTTCCTCTCCACCTTCTGCTTCCACTGCTCCATCAGAACTCCCCCCGGAGACTTGCAAATGACCAATGGCTGCAGCCTTGACAGAGAGGATGCCACTTACAAATGTAGCTCATCTGAATGCCAGACAGTCAGCAACATTGTCTAAAACTGTTGATATGTTGTTGTTGTGTTTATGCGTCACCATCTTTGCGGGCGCAGTGGCTTGTGTTACGGATGTGTACTTGTACTGAAGAGCCAAATAGATGGGCCCAAGTCACAAGAGAGTTACATTGATTTCTGTTTGTCTCCAGTTAATATTGTGCTGCTGCAATCTATAGATGGAGAAGTATGCGCAATGACATGGCCACTGTGTAAGTGTCAATAAAATTATAAGAAATCTATAGCAGTGACATGTCCCAGCAACACAAATGTGGATCAGATGTCTGCTCCTTCTGAGTGAACTATACAGTGTTGAACAAATGCTTTCATGTGGATCATTTATTCAGTCTTGAATGATTAATAATAGACCATAATCTTATCTGATTTTATCAATCAGGCTGATTTTCCTATAAATTCAAATGTCTCCCAATTCAAACTGAAGCTGTTCTTGAAGCCTGACACAATCGGCTGGACTCTCTGTAAAGCTGAGAGACTGTGGTTTTGGCTTCTGTTTTTACCACGGGCTCCGCCCAGAGTAAAGTTGCTGTTGGACTGACAGATAGTCAATTGAGCATTTGTTGGGTTTTGACAATTCCTTTTTCAAAGCCTGAATATAATTTCACAATAAAATAGATTTAGGGACTAAAAAATTATAGAAGCGGAATGCCTAAATAAGGCATTACATTTTATTATCATTTTAGGAGATTTTTCTTTTTTAGTTTGTGGGTTTGGAGAACAAACTGGCCCTGATTCCTCTCAGAATTATTGACTTGAGTGAAATTAAGTGGGTTATAGCTTCATCATAAAATATTTTACCTTCTCATAAGCTTGATGATTATTCCATCATCAGAAGTTGGACAAAATGGAATAAATGCAGAAAATGTCAACCAGGTCTGTACAGGTACACCAGAATTTTAAGAGGTTTTAAAACAATAACTAAACAAATAAATTAGAACAAATTGTTGTACGTTATGAACAATTTCCAAAGAAAGTATGCTATTTATGTCGGTGTAATCCCTCATTTGTCCAGGAGAGTTCCATTGTAGAAAAATATTTAGTTGTAGTCATCTGGACTTTGTTTTAGAAAAAACTAAACATTTCGACTCTCATCCAAGAGTCATTCTCAATCAGTGAAACAAGTCTGAGAACTCAGGTTTATATCCTACTCTGAGAAAGCCCTACCCACCGACCTCCTGATAATGGGCCATTGAAACTAACTGAGAAGGGCCAATTTACATCCTATTCTACCCTGACTTTCGCTCTCTCCTCATAGGGTACCTGATTAGCATCAGAATGCCCCGGCGGTCTCCAGGGTTTCGGCAAACCATTATAAACAATGTGCAGGTTGAATCTTAAACTTCCATTACGATTTAAGAAAGGATTCTCTTTTCTTAACAAAGATTGCCTCCTTAACTCCTCTTTCAAACCATCTTTTCTCCCTGCTCAGAATCTCCACCTCACTGTCTTCAATAGAGTGTTTTGAGCTTTGAGATGAAGATGCACGGCGCTCTGGGGTCCTGAACTCGCGTGTCTTCTGTGCTGATAAAGCCTCTTGTGCAGTGGCTGTTTAGTCTCCCCTATGTACCGCTCTTTACAACTTTCTTTCACTGCATTGGATAGAATACACTACATTGCTCTGTTTTTGTGGCGGCATCTTGTCCTTAGGGTGAACCAGTTTTTGTCTTACGTGTTGCCTGGTTTGAAATAAACAGGGAATTTGTGTTGTCAAAACATTCTTTGCAGTTTTTCTGACAGACATAAGGGATAGAGACACCCTTTCTTCTTGGTTCTGTTTCCCTTTGTCCTGCTGTTTTGAAGCAGAAAAGATGGTTTGAAAGAGGGGTTAAGGAGGCAATCGTTGTTAAAAAAGAGAATCCTTCCTTAAATCGTAATGGAGGTTTAAGACTCAACCTTCCAGTTGTTTATAATGGTTTGCTGAAACCCTGGAGACACCCAAGGCATTCGGATGCTAATCGGGTACTCAATGAGGAGGGAGCAAAAGTCAGTGTACAATAGGAGGTTAATGGCCCATCTCAGGCAGTTTCAATGGCCCATTATCAGGAGGTCCCGCTCTGTGGGTTGGGCTTTCACAGAGTAGGATATAAACCTGAGTTCTCAGACTTGTTTCACAGATTGAGAATGGCTTTTGGATGAGAGTTGAAACGTTTTGTTTTTTCCACAACAGAGTCCAGATGAATATTTTTCTACAATATACTATTTATGTTGATTTCCGGTACTTTTGCTTTTGATGATTGGAAGTGTCATTCTTAGCTCTCAGTCCTTCTGAGTAGAACTCACTCCGATCAGAGTCTCGGATGAATAGGTCTTTATCATAAATTACGTTCTGTGAATTCAGTGTGAGTTTGATGGCAGTATCTATGTGACACAAAGATCCAAACACCTTTCAGCCGTCATCGCACTTTATTTTCCCAGAGCTGGCACTTGTTTACATTGGGACTTGGCAAGACTGATATGAAACAATGACAGGGTGGAAACGAGTTGCTCTTTGAATACATTGCTCAGTCGCAGCAGAATAACATGTACAGGAAATTAACAACATCATGTCCACCCATACCAAATACAGTAATAACCTTTGATACAGTGGTCCAGTATGTTTTTGTGCTATTGACATTTACATTGCTTTTGTAAGTGGTGATGAATGTGAGGAACCCATTTGAAATGTTCAACCAGAGTGTGTCAAATTCTTTGTTTTGGATCTGCCGGTTCAGAACTAAACAAACACAGATGTTTTAATTGTGCAATTTAACACCACAAACAGCTAGAAAAGGCTTCTAGCATTCAGTAGTAGCTTGAGTACTAACTTGTGAGGCACTATGCTAAGTGGTCTCAATCGCCAATGGAATTAACTGTATGATGAGGCCAAACGTTGGAAACAGTCACAGTATTGAGCAAAGTTTTAGGCAGGTTTTCAAATATATCCTCATTACCATTATGAGATAGAACTACTGCCTTGTCATTACCATAAAAGCCCGCCTAGGACATTTGGACAATACCACAGAGTTTGCAGCATCCCTAAAGGTCAGTGCTTTGAGTAAGAGGCACAAAAGAGCCTAAGTAGCAGTATCAGTCTGTGGTCTTTGTTCAGGACACGGAGCACATTGCACTCTTGGAGCTGCGGGAGTCACAAGAGCTGCTGCGGGAGTGCGTCAGAGAGTCATGTCCGTCTGACATGGGGGTGTCCATCTCCAGGTGGGGGTCCTCCAGTCCGTCCTGCACTGCATCCTTAAAGTGGGACTGAGGAGAAGAGCTCGTTTTACCAGTCATAAGAGAAGCATGTATACAGTATTATTGTCTGCATGTCATTTTAGAGCTTTATTCTCCACAAAGCACAAAGGGCGCTGTTAGTTAGCTTCACCACGACTGAAAGCTTTCAAAAGTACTTTTAAACTCATCACTGTGAATAATTATGATTCTCAGAAGGCATTAGGAAAATGAGCGATAACCTTGGACCGTTGCAGTTTAAAGTGAACTAGATCTGCTTTTCATGTTTTAAGAAAGTGAATTTCAGATACTGCACCTTTAACTTTAGAAATACATAGTTATAACTATAATCTAAAAAAAAAAAATTTTGGAGGCACACCTGCGCAATTACTTCAAACACTCTAGTATTCCCAGGACACTGTTGGAAAATCAAGGAATTAGGGAAAGTGTAATTTTATATTGCTGGTCAAGCTACATTTTTTTAAGGCACCCAATACCGCCTACTTGATTAGTAGGACACCACAATAAGAGCACTCCGATAGCCATGTATCATGCTTAACTTTGTGATCAGTGACAACGGTGCGTCACAATTGCAACCTCTGGAAAGCTAGCCACGGCAGAACTAAAGTCCACATAGCTGTCTGCTTGTGTATGTAGGCGTGCCAGGTCTAGGGCAAGTCATTGTGCGGTGGCAGAGCGAGTGGGAGGTGGGCTCACACTACGCACTGGTGAGGGGTCTCCAGCACGTCCTGCTACTTGATCCTTCAAAGAGTGGGAACTCTAGAGGGGAGATTGGAGCAAGAGCTACGTCTTCATTTTTACCATCATAACAGCAGAAGCCATCTGTTAATACAGTTTAATTATTTGTTAGTGCGACATGTCATTGTTTATTAGTTCTTTCTTTATGTCTCACAAAGCACCATGCTAACGAGCGCTGTTAGTCTAGCTTTCAGCCTCCGACTTGTGGGAAAGCTTTCAAAAGACTATTTAAAAACCACACTCGACTGTGAAAATGTCTATTGGACTCTACAGACGAGGAGAAATAGATGCGATATACCGTGGTGGAGCCAGGTTGCAGTTAAGCTTGGAGAAGTAGGAATCTGCTTATCTGCGATTATAAGACAAGTGAATTATCCGAGAACTATTGTAACCTTCAACATTTAGAATAAATACCAGTTAAACTGATAATTCTAAAAAATATTCTCCTTAATGTGCTCCCATATAACCCTTGGACGAGCGGCCTCATGTCCGACATGATCATAGCACTCCTTAAGAGTGGCCTTACCAACTGTATTACTTCTCCTGGTATGTGACGGTTGCCAGTCCACCGCAAGCAAAGTCGGAATATTTCCACCTCAGTTGCGTGGTCTCCGAGTGAGAGGATAGTGTTGGAGGATTATTTGCCTGTCGCACAGAGTCTCTTTGTTTTCTAGCCTTCAACAAACATTATACGGATTCTCAAAAACATTCTATGTCCTCACACATGACCTTGGAATTGTGACCCTTGGTGGCGGTCCTAATACAAAGTACTGGTCAACATGGAGAGTACGATACATAGGTTGCCACTTTTCCACGCAAAGAAGCACAACAGTCAGGTCAGCGAGTGTGAACATAAATCCCACTCTTGAACAATCTTACACCATTATGCGAGGGACTTAAGGCAGAGATAATAGATATTAATAACTACTGATGAGCAAAACATGTTCCAGATCCGCCTACACGACTCACGCTTCAATGAACGGACATCTACCATCCAGGTGGCTCTCCTCTCACGACTCCTCCAGTAAGAATTACCCGAAATCTTCACATGAGTCCCAGTATGAGTAGCTTGAGTTGATAGACATATACAACATCATCCATCGTCTCCCCGGCCACAGTGGAAAAACCTCAGCCAAGCAAATGATGAGCGCTTTCATCAACGTTAGCAAGTGGTAAATAAAGCGCCGAGCAGAACAGAATGAGAGAGATCAGGTGACGTGGCTTGACTCCAGCCATCCCAGCCCATCCTTCAGTCCTCTGTGAGGCACTCCAACGGCGTAGAAGGTCAATGATGGTAGGCCTTTTGCCTATTATATTTTTATTTGATTCCTCAGAAGTCTCAAAACTGTGAACAGATCCACATATTCATTCACTGCGTAAGCAATGGCATTTAACGTTACTGGCGCATATACAGTCGCTTCCCTTCAGCCAAGGTACGTCTACGATCTCCACATTTAACACTTAGGTAACAACAGACCAAACAAAATCCCAGATCAAAGTCGTGATTCTATTTACTGTGCTTTTTTTTTGGCAATTAAAGTTACTAGTCTCTATTTAGGGCCTATGAAAGAAAAAAAAATGAGAGATAAGTATGAAACTAATATAGGTGTTTGAAGATTCAAATAATATAAATAATAATAAATCAATTATAATAATAATAATATATAATGAAAATAAATCAGTAATAAGTTAACAATTATGTGAAGTGTAATGATGTTTATCTCTACAATCTTTACTTATATAAATATAGTGTAATAATTATAGCGCGCGAGAAAACCAAGCGAGAAATAATACTTCCAATTCAAGTACTTTTGAACTTTAATATAATTCTTCTTAGGCTTAATTAAGTTAGAGACCGTGGAAATATAACCCTCTAATCAACTGTATAAGAGGCTAAGACTTGTCCTAGTCTCCAAGGAAAAAAGCATTTGTTTGGGACACGCCTGTAGCGAGCGCTAAGGATTCATTGTAAACTATGTTGTGTGAAATTGATGCGGACCCCGCTCACATATTGACAATATGCATTTTTAGATTTAGTCTTTTTAATATTACCCATAATGATGATCATCTGTTACTGATTGAAGATAAAGACAGTTTTCAATAGACTAATCACATACTGGTGGATTTCATCTTTTACGACTGCCACTAGTGGAATTTGAGAACTGCAGTGGCGAGTCAAGTAGTTGGAGCCACGATTCGCGGCGTACTAAGCACCCTAGCCAAACTCCCCTATATTAAATTGAATGGGCTAGATGCTGGCAATTGTACTTGACGCGAGAGCGTAGGACCGATTTTGAGATTGCTTCTAAAATTTTTGACTATCTTTTCTATTTTTATTTATTTATAAACAAAAAAGAGAAAGTGCAATGGGGTAACATTAATCTCAAAATAGAAACATTTTCTTCCACACAACACAGCCCATTTTGCATTCCTCGTCGTCCCTTGGGCAAGTATTAAAACCAAGAAGCAAAAATGAAGTCCAATCAAAACATCCCCAATTTACATTTAATAAGCAATCTCTTAGATATAGCTAACATACAAATAATTACAATTAATTATTAATTAACGATACGCCAATGCCCATCTAAACAATTCCAATTAATAAAATTAGGGGCAGTACCTCTAAAATTACAGATTGATCTGTTTAAAGTATTAAATTCATAATACCCCTTACCAAGTAAAAATTACTAGAATGCTGCTAAATGTATTCTGTTGAACAATCATCAAGATTAACATTTCAACTGTTTTCTTTGGACGGAGTGGAAATACAGACTTGGGACAGTTATAGTAAACTAGAGTGTCACCTTAAACTTTAAACCCACTCCACCTATGTGTTACCCCGTTCTCTTCCCCGCTCCTGTTAAAAATGGCCTGCGGACACAAATTGAACGGGCAGGCCTGGCCCCGGCCCCTTTGCAAAGCCCTTCTTTAAAAAAACTTCATGATAATGTAAATGATATGTGTGGTGTGCCCACGAGCCGGACGGGAACTGAAGCCAGCACCCACCCCCGATGGAGAGGCGCACAGCCCACCAGACCCATGCCCCTCTTAAATAAACCCTAGACTTAATACCACTCTTTTCCTTCTTTCCGCCAAGCATGGATGTCATACAGCACTGATCCAGGAGTAATCCAATGGTAAGACACAAATCTCACTATCCTGCAAGCCTCATATCCCGGAAGGCTATCCGCCTCAGCCTCCGTAGGGAAACCGCACCTCCAACCCTCTCCAGCCTCTACCCACATCTACAAAGGAACTCCAAAGTTGCCAAGGCATGCAAATATTTTTTATACCCACCTTCTCCCCTCAAACACTTCAGTACGCTCAAACTCTCTTCCTTCGCCCAGACAATTATGGCCGCCAAATTTCTACCGCATACTTTCGTCTCATTTCTAAAGCCCGGCAAACTCCTTGGAAATCCGTGAACTCTTAGTATTATAAGACAAAGGGAAAATGCTCTAAAGCAAATTCTCAGGAGACTCGCACAATGTTGTCTCTATGAAAATGTAAAAAAAAAAACACATAGATATAGGGGGCGGTAAAGCGCGGAAATCAACAATAGGGACCTAGAGAGGTCGCGGGCGTCCACATTGGTACTGGTTAATCTGATTTTAAAACACATATAAAAGGATAACCGACAATAGGCAAGATCGTGATATAGGAGAACGTAGGAGGGATACTAGGAGTGAAGGTAACGTAGGACAACAGCACAGTTGTCTCATTCTAACATGGGCAAGTCAGTGAATGCCGGCGCCTCTTTTGCGGCTAATATGACCTTCAGTACATAGTCTTCAGCTTATATCTGAACGGGAGGGACTAGAATTAGTTTCATATCTTACACAACTGTAGTGGCTCTCGCGGAGCAACCAAACTTTCCAAAATCTGAAAAAGGTTAAAGGCCCCTGGCTCAAAATTTGGCAATTTTATACAATCTTAGACCTCCAGGAGGCAAGAGTTCTGAAAGGTGATAGGATATCCAAGTAACAGGCTATTGGCTTCGCTGGAAAGTACCCTTTAAAGTTTATGGATTACTCTCCCTGGACACCAAAAAACATCACGTAACCAGTCTTTTATAAACGGGCTCTTAAACAATGAAACTGGGAATCCAGCTTGCGCTACCAGCAATCCTTCGAACTACAGGTCTGAATGAGTGCTTAGGATCTGGCCCTGACTGTTTACAATGGGTTTGGAAAACGTTCAATTCTTAAGGACGCCTGCTAGCATTAGGGGAAACGTTGGTTCAACCTATTGAATGTTTTTAATTATGCGCGATTTTGAAATATTTGAATATCGTAAAAAAAGGCCTATCTTAAGTAGGCCGTCTGTTTAAAAACTTTGAACGTCTCTAGTTCGGACAGACAAGCAGTATAATACAACTGGCACACACAGGGTATTTCAGTACAGCCAGGACCGGGGTTAAACAGCAGCAAAATAGAGTCCGCGAGGCCCCAGAAATCCCTTTGTGCACTGAAGAAATGGAAAAGCATGTGCTTTTATTATGTTTTAAGCGACGACACTGACAATGTAAGTCATAAAACTTGCGTCTGTAGTAACAAGCCAACTTATAGACACGAAAAGGTTAACGAAATAAGAGAGACAGAAAAAGAGATTAAATCTTGTAGGACACACTTTTTGGCAACATGCATCCATCCCTGGGTTCACAGCCAATCAAAAAGAACCCCTATCTGTCGAGCCAAACCAATGCAAATTTCATATTATATTAATAAAATTAATTTAGAAAAACATGATAAAAATATAAATAAATTTCATAATAATCATAATATCAATCCAAAATTTTTAACTTGCAAATTTAATATCAGGAGGTCAACCAAAAGGATCCTAGTATATATAGATTAATTGATGTTTGTTTTTATTTTTATTTATTCTTTTATATATTAAAGATATCTATTAAAGGTCTTGTTAGACCTCACAATTTCGAGGTGGTTAGGGACAAATTCCAAAGAATATGTAGTTGTGATTTATGGAAGGGTGAAAAGGTTAGATGTTCATGTCCACTAGAATTGTAAGAGGACCCTATAATGCGAGGTGTTACCAAAAGCCGCATTACATTTGTAATTACCAAACTATAAACCAAGCGCACCAATTTTTCACCAAAAGGCATAAAATGGATTCAAAATATTAATCAATGTGGAAAACCAATAAAGCTGATTAAGCCTAGATATCTCTTTCCAAATTTTAAAAAGAACCAGGAAAAACTGTTCAAAGTTCTGACTTCAAACCCCACGCACTATTTTCTCCACAGTGCTTTTCCTTTTACTTTCTTTCTTCAGTGTGTTGTGCATCGAGTCGCTTCTCTCTTAATGGTGTGAGGAACAAGCGAGTCCACTGGTCTTCTTGGGCTTGTTGACACTACAGTTATAAGCTAATACATAACTACTCAACATTTCCTTACGACTCTTAACAAAGTGTACAAATATACTTCATAATTAATTACTTGAGCGCCATGAATCAACAAATTGGCAGCTTACTGAAAATATATAAAAACACTGAAGGATAGAAGGCAAGTAATAAATCAGCTTAGTTGAGATAGCAACCTAGCACTCATCTTGTGCACATCAGCAACGAGTCAGAGGATATCTACGTGTCCTGTATGCAATTTGCGATCTTACCACTCTTTGTCGAAACAAGATCCTGACTCAAAAAAAAAAACAACAAAAAGTACACAAAGCATTCAGGCACTCTGAATACAATCAGAATAGAAAGCGCCAGGGCCTCTCTCAGTTCAGAAGTGATCTAGTATTTTACAATCTTTATTTATTGGTGAGACATTTAACATATCAATATTGCAGTAGACTATGCCACGAATATATAGTACCTTTGCGATAGATTTGTTCTGTCTGTGGCTACTTAATGAAAACGAGGTTTTAAGGCAGCTATTAGTGAAGGGTGTTATCTACCAGTTAATTTTGTCATAATTTAGTCTGTTCACCTGCCTGGAGAGATAAATGTTTGATTTTGCTATTCATTGGGTTCTACTGATGAAAAATGCTGACCTTAAAATATTGAGTATATGATCTTCAGCTACATTTTTGCGGTCTCAAAAAATAAAATGGCTTATTTCTGAGTTGGGCTGCGGGTAAAGTGCATCTGTCTCCAATTGCATGAAGGAGTGGGAGTGCATACATGCTGAAAAATTTAAAAACAATGCGTTCGTGTAGATTTTTATATAGGAGATTATTCATCAATTATATTAGAACACTCTTGGGACCAAGTGACAGACAGCTTTTAAGACAGATATTTACTATCTTATTATGTGGGTGTATTCTAATTGAGATGCTCTACAGAGAACGTGACATGACCTATATAAGCCCTGTGATCCTATGATACAAGTACAACCTATCGAAGCAACATAAAAAGGAGTCCTACCGTACATATTAATAAGGAATACATTTAATACCAAAACCCTTCTTGGGTACTCAGCGAAGGTTGGCTAAGAGTCTGATTTCGTATGACATACAAACCTAGAGATTTGGTCGATGTATTTATAATAACTTAAATTATCTATTTGCTTTCTGTAATTGATTGATGGTACCTGGCATAATTTTAACTACTTATTGAAATTAGCATATACTTTCTAAACCAATTTTACCAGTAGCAACCCTGACAATTGCTGCCGTT
Source organism: Chaenogobius annularis (assembly GCA_015082035.1). NCBI lineage: Eukaryota > Metazoa > Chordata > Actinopteri > Gobiiformes > Gobiidae > Chaenogobius > Chaenogobius annularis. The sequence continues at coordinate 328,838 of BJKM01000499.1, read as the reverse complement.
ACTCTGTGACTGTATATCTCTATATTAATGTCCTGTTATATGTGATTAATTTTACCTTTTCCGTTTTCTTCTCCCATAGCTAGTGTAATGCAAGTGTTTAGCTTGTGCATCACTCGTTAGACAATTACACCTGAGAGACTTATGCCCCCAAACCTATCACCCATCTTAACAACCATTCACACAGAAGTGTTTCGTTTGTTATCACTTTCTGTCGAGCAACACAGACATATCTCCAGAGAGAACTCGATCTAGACTTCAAATTGAAAACCTCTGGAAATAAAACGTGCGATCTTTTATTGACAGAAGCCCGCTACTATGCTTCGCGAATCATCAGTATCGTTGTTTTCGTTAAAGGTTGGATCATGAAAGGTGAAGCATCAATGATTTTGAGAGTCTGACTCAGTGTCTTAAAGCAGTTAAGACGAGCACGTATTTTTTTGTATTTATGGGCTTTGTATAGATTATTGAATAAGATTAGTGTTTCGCAGATCATTACTCGGAGTGCTCCCATTATGACACACATAACCATGTAATGGCATCCTCAATATCATAAGATCTCTACCCTGAAAAACATTTTGTATAGACGTGAAAACACCAGAGAAGAATAAGATTTAAATCGCAGATTATAATCCCTTTTTCCAAATATGCTCTAAACACATTATTAATCTGATTACTCTATAAGCTATTCCAAAATCAAATGTATGCTAATTAGTTTTTAAAAAGTTTAGATTTATCTATGCTTATCATTTTACTTCAAATAACTTGTTACAATAAAATATACGTGGTGAACTCGATCTGATTTGTCTCACTCTAGTTCTGATTTACGTTTTAAAACATTCCCATGCTTTTGCATATCATTTCAAGGGGACCAGAGGTCCTTAGAGAGAAAGCTCAAACCAAAAGGCCCACGATCTTATCAACCTTCATACCACTACTGCGAGTTTTGGTTTATGATAATGTGTGGACTGGCCTTTTTTTAATATAAGGTTCCTCTTAGTTTCCTATGTAATTCTAAACGATTGCCAATCGCGTTAGCCACTAGTTGATGTGTGGCACAACACTCAATATGCATTGTTGTTTACTTATCATTGGCCTGTAAAGTGATGCTTTATATGTCATAAATTTTAAAACCATCTGAATAACTCTTTATACTCCATTCAACAAAAAAATGATTAAACCAAATCTACTATGAGACTGCTCTGGTAAATAGAACAATTGATTAATTATAACCTCTCTTATAGTTAAAGGAGCTGATCTCAATATCAAATAACCAAGTAAGATAATGTCTTGCTAACATTCCTATATTACTTCAACTATTATCCGCACGTTTAATAAGTACTCACACTAAAGCACTAGTGAAGCCACTAGTATTTGGGCCCCTTCCATTAGAACATCGGTTTTAAATAGAAACTCCTTTGGGAAAGCTCTATTTAACTAAAATGAGCGGAACGAGGAGGCGACTTGGTCAATATTCGACTCGTGAGAGAATTTCCAGCCTGTGAGCGCTATAACTTTACCTAGGATAATTTTAGTACCCAGTTATTACTATATCATTGTACACAATATTTACTTTTTATATAATATAAATAAAAATAAATATAATAAAACTATACGTATTTTTGCAACTTTCAACGTCTTATTATACTGAAGTATCTATCAATATACTAACTATGATAGTCAGAGCGGGATCCTTATATTATTTACTATAGATAATATAGAATACAAAGAGTCCATGTGCGCTATTAGATCGTAGAGTCAATTTATTAGATTTATACGTTCATTACATGATAGTTTTGAAAAATCTATTTATGAGTAAATTCTTTAAATTGAGATCTAAATTCTTCTACTTATGTCTTTACCATGAGTCAATATAGTGAAAATCTTAGTTAATTTGAGTGTATGAGATAAAAATAAAATACACTATTTAGAACATGGTATTTCTTTCCTTCTTTCTTTTTTCTTTCTTTTTCTGTGTACATTTTACTGAACAATTTTAGGTGTGTGTAAATAATGTAAACCAGTAGTGAACACTGACACATTTCGCAGCATGTACGTAAGACAACTTTTTGGTAAACTTAATTCACTATAGACCCCTTTAACTGGACATCGGTGCCTTCTTCGGTATCTACCGAACGAAGTCCCATAAACTGTGACTGTACCATTTTAATGAGTGCTAGTGCAGACTTAAGCGACCAACCTGCAATCGGTTTGTTTAACTCGATGGTTCTGTACAGATAATGCCTGCGATAAAATCCCAAACATAACATCGACTGATCTTAAAGATAGGTCCACGTCCGATTGAGGTAAAACCTGGACGGATGGATTAAGCGACAGTAAATAGTGTGTGTGAGAAATATCATAACAGATGCCGACAAACAAAGAGATGAGAAAAGTATGTTCAGTGAACATGGTATTCCAAGAGACTGGATGCTGAGGGGCTCAAAGGCTTAGGCCCTTCTTACACAATCCACCGCCAGTGTTTTCTCTGCTCCTCTCTCATCCTTAATGACTGCTAGATACTGTATCTTCTTCTTTTGGATAGTATGCAGCGGCCATTTGCTGTTGAGAGCAAGAATGCCACTACAGTGCAAGATGACACGGCATGATATTTGTTTGTTTCTAGCGCATTTGGTTGTTTGTTTGTCTTGTTTTATCTAACAAATTGGCAAACAGAATGCCCTCTTTTATTTAAGGCCCCCTATGCGTAGTTGAACCATTAATCACTCTTTTAAACCTACACAGGTATAGAAGAAGGAAGACAACATTACCAAGCGATTTTCACACCAGAACGCTTCTCTTATTAAAGATGCAGAAAATATACAGCGATGTTTATGCACTTGAGGAGTCTTCTTCTTCTATCCCCCATTCTCTGTTTTACTACCTCCATGTGTTCCAGGATCTTACGGCCAAGATCTTATGCTTAACCTTTCGCCCTGTTAAGGTATTTAATTTATAGACATTGTGATGGCATTTTTATTGGTTCTTCTTCTCCTTAGAAATATTTCACACCCAAAATGATAATGTAATTTAGTCTTCAATTTTTTAAAAATTATAGTTTTATGTTATCTGTATTATGCCTATCGTGTTAAATGGTTGGAGTAGTTTCCAATTTCTATCGAACGCATCTCATCTCACGAGCGGTAAAATGGAATGTTGACGGCATGGCTCTCCTATTGCGCATTGCTAGTTTCCTTCTTTTGGTCCTTGTTTGCGTTCTTTTTGCGAAATCTATGCGCCATGCTTCAGTAAAGTCTGTAACCGTCTAGCTTCAATCATAGTTTGAAATTGTCATCTGAAAATAGATATTCCAACATCTATCAATGCCTTCTCTTACGATACTTACGTGGGACTTCTTCTCGCCCAATCCTTATCGACTAATGAAAACAAATGTTGCACTGGCACATAGGCAATTGACCATCAGAGCCGCCAAGAGCAAGCATGTACCTACCCAAATCCCAATGCGATGTTCTGGTATATTTTTATACTACATTTAAGTTTTACATCTTCCCAAAAAAAAAGTTAAGTGGAACTGAGAGAGCCCCACTATTTTCTCGAGAGGCGTGCTAAAATTCACGCTTTATGCTTTTAAAACCATCTACTATGACCCACTTAAGAGCTTAATAAAGTTGGATGTCAGTGTCGATAAGTATTCTTTCTTTTCGATCAAATATCAAGTGATTCAAACCGCCGAATCTATTTAAGGATTATTAAAACATTGTGTCTTTGATCTCTTGAAACTCCCTTGTATTATGGACTATTTTTCGCCAACTACATAGACCTGTTTAGTTCAGATCGCTGTATGTGTTACTATACAACGTACCTACCCAGTGTGAAACACAACCAAGCCCCTGAGAAATGGCATAATTAACTCAACCACACGACATTTGCATTACAAGCCTTATTTTTTGAGATGTTTTATGATTTTAATGTACATAGGATGTGTTCATGATTAAACCATTTTAAGTAAGGCGGAGCTGTTCGACGGCCTATTCCAAGAGTGACCTGAGATTCATTATTTTTATTGTCTTCATTTACAAGCAAAGAATTCCTCTTAACTAAAATGTCAACAAACTAATCACTTTCGAAAAAAAAATTTAACATCCAAACTAGCTCATACGAGTATTAATTATACACAGCACTGAATTCACAAGTGCATAACAGAGATAACGTGTCTTGGTATTTGACTTTTATATATATGTCTCCATGAAGTACATGTGATTCTGTAATTCTTCAGCTTCAACAGAGTATTGCGTGGACCTATATAGTATTGACAGACATTGTACATGTCGCTCTGCTGGAAAAGCAGAACAGTGGTGGACTTGTCTACTGAGGAATCGTTCAAGTTGGAATATTTGTAATGAAAAGTATGACGCTAGGTTCAATGAACGCGTTGTCAACTCTAAGATTTCACTCACTTCACCTATCTCTCGGATCTTGTGAAGTTCCGAGAGCCGGAACGTGCTATCCTATTAAAGGTCTCTTGTAAAGTTAGTCGGTTCTGGCCTAGCTTCTATGGTCTATATAATGATAGCGAACCCCTATCGTCTGATGAACATGTTCAATTCAGACTCTACATTCTGACCAGGAGTATGCCCCGTAGTAATATTAGACCCTCCATGTGTCCAAACAATGTTTTTTGTGGTCTAATAGTTGAAGGTCCAGAGCGACACTTAGATTTTGCAACTCAGAGTGCAATAAACAATATTAAAACAAACTGCGGAATACCATTAGTCGAGGAACATTTAGCGACTTCATCTTATTCAGCGGTTTAAAGATGCACAAAAAAATAACTACGAGGAGACTGCAGATTGCGCCTGAGGAAAGTTTGCTCTTACTTGTGCCACAGATAAGATGAGTGAATTGCTCAATACTATTGTGTGTCTTGTTTAAGTTAAGCTTCTTTGCTCAGTATTATTTTGTGGCATTACAATGGTCTTTTGCTTCGTGCTTACAGATTATATATAGAGTACTACAACATGTAACATTTGCTATATTTCGCAAGTGAAGGCGAACTCTATTATGACAATTTTCCATTGTTATACTGTCAAGAATAGTTTCAGAGGAAGGAGGAATATTACCAGGAAAATTCAAAATGCTTTTTTATGCAGACAGAGTAGGCGGAGAGAATGATTTGGAGTAGTGATCATCTGCCTTGAAAATAACACTCCTATAATGGGGGAGTACCCATAGATCATTTCCATTTAATGGCTTTACCCATGGGTTTTTTTGCGGTTAAAAGAAGTGAGCAGCCTTATACAAAATAGGAACCTTGGAAGGTCCCATAGACCGCCACCGGCACGGGAAAAAAAGCCAGCATCTTGTCTGACTTTAAAAATAGCTTAATTAGGCAAGCATCTCATAAAATCATCGCAGGTACTTGAACTACTTAGAAACAGAGAATCAACTGATTTGCCCTTTCACTGCACCAAGGCTAATTTATTTATTTCTCACAGTAAGTGTTTCGCGTCTTTAGCATTCTGTGCCTTTTTATAGTCGACTGTTATAATGTTTAGGCTTTGTGGGACTTTGGTACATTTATAATAATAGTCTTTATTTTGTTATTAAAAGCCTTTTAGTAGAGGGCACTTAACATGACAAATAAAACATGTGTGGATAAACATTAAATAAAGAAAAATACATTCATTTCTCCATTCGAACTGATAGATACATCTGAGTGTAGTGTGCGTCTCATGTCCATACTAGCGGCACGCTTCCTGTACAGTTCGCCAAGTGTAGTAAGCTCATCTGATTGGACTCTCAATACGTTTTCTTATGTTGCGAGACATGTGAAAGCCGTCTGATTTCCACCTATCCACTGAATAGAGTCCCTTGAACTGGCAGCCGACCTCCCAGCTCTCTATCTTCAGCTCATCCCGAGTCACTATTAGCCACAACAATGTTATCCGTCCCTAAGTAACGATTCCTAGCTCCCTACCTGCTTCTGTGAAATGCCAGCCAAATGTCATCTTACTCAGTTGGGACTAGACCCTGTAATTTCTACTATAGATATATGTCTGGCGCGATGGGGATGTACAGATAATTTTATGAACAGCCCCGCCCTATTAGCTAGCGCTCCACTATTTACGAACTTTCAACCATCTACATAACCTTTAACTTAACAGTCATCGAAACAATTTGTTGCTCCTGACGGGCAAGAAGTCATGAGCTAGTATGGTCGTTAGCGTTTTTAATTGTCTTGAGTACCGTAGAATTGGGGCAGCCTAATCAGAGAAAAGCAACTTATAGCTTCGATTCGTCACACTTCTCATCTTTTTGGACAAGAAACTAGAATACATTTTTTTTTCATCTTGTAAAAACTTCGTTCTGCTTCATCATGTCTGGAGCACTGTTATATCCCACAAATTGGGTAAATTTGCGCCATCAGTGGTAGCTTACATTTGAGTAAAGTAATTTGTTTCGGACGTGGTATTGTCTATTAATTTGTCATAAGAGGCGATGTGAGTAGTATGAGCAAAAGAGTTTATCCTTGTGTAAATTCATTTCTTTCAGCAATGCACATGTACTGACGGCATCAGCTGCCTATGGCGATCTCGTTGCGCACACAATGGTGGCAACTTATACCAGATGGCTGGCTTATCGCCGAACCGGTTGCGGAATATTTTACCGCAATTATATCAGTAAGTCTGAATCTGTGGAGAAAAAGCGGGGCCCGGCACCACCCAATGTGACAGGAGCTACAGCAGCAGAGAACGAAGGTCTTGACGGAAGAGATTCACTCTGCTGCATTGTTGCGAATCCTGTTAAGAAGGTAATCGAAAACATCAAACATAGGTCTTTATGTCGGTGGCCCACCATGTCTGTATGGCGCTACCAGATGGCTTTAAGCAGACGGACTCCTAAAAGAGCAACACTAGGGGATGCAGAATCTATAATGCTTATAGGCGAGACATCCCTGCTTTTATTTGCGCCCATTGAAGTTAATAATATGCAATACCTCTAGGAGTGTGTAGCTGTCAGCTCGCAGCCTGTGGCTGATCTGCAGGACGGTGTGAACCTCTAAAGTCAGTATCTGACATGCCCGAGATGCTGAGCTAACAATAAGTCAATCCCACCACAACCCACCCTCGGAGCGTGGCAATTAACCTGGGCCAACAAGAGAACTTCGGAACCGATCGTGGCCCTCAACTAGGTGACTGCTATGTGTTTCATTAGCAGGTATCACTTCGCGTGCAATTCACCGGACATCCGTTGCAGGAACATGAATCTCAAAACAATTATTGTGTAAGCTGCTGGAGATGGCGAGAATAGGTATTTCTTGCAGTGACCAATTAACATTGGATTTTTATTATTGCATCTAAGTCTATATCAGTGAGTCCATCAGATCACAGTTATTCAAATGAGTTTATAAGCCACGTCTGATGTGTGGAAAGTGAGTAGGTTATTGTGCACTTTTATACCATTGATTGTTGATCACATATCCGAGGTATATAACCCAACTAGCTTGATAATTACGTTGACAAATATCAGCGGTTATGCGTTGATCCTTTCTGGACCTACCAAGATAATACCGATAATGAGTTTTGTACTAAAATGTATTGAAACTCCTCAACTTTGAAAAATGTTAATTGTCCATCATTATTTTCTATCAACCTCAGCTTGAATTAATATGAATAATTAATATATGTGCGGAAAACCTAATATATGAACAATGTCTTACAAAACAAAAGAAAAAAAGACGGAATATTTTGAGACATTTAAATAATCGATATTTATGCACGAGTGTTGATACTTTTTGATATGTCTATCAGTATCAATATTTGGTATTGATCTGCCCATCATATACATAAACTAGGTTATTTGCTCTCCAATGTTCCTTCTCAGACCATCTTTTGCTAGTTACTCTTTGACAACTAAATAATATCATGTACAGAAAATGGACCAACCATGTTCCATGTGAATTCCACTAGGGGGCGAGCCAGCAAAAATGCATCATTGATCTTTTTCCCATCCAAATCAGGGAAGACAGTGGCCAGTCCAGAGCCAACATTGTGCACCACCATGTCCTGAAAGTCACTGTAGATCATCAGACATTCAGTTTCAACAGTGAGCTTTATAGGGCTACTTTCACCTACCTGTCTGAAGACGATGTTAAAGGGGAAGACCTCAAAGAAGAAATCTGAGGTGATTGGCAGAATCTCCTGCTCCTCCTCATCTTCCTTCATGATGTAGCGGTACGCAGAGTTGTCAAAGTTCAACCTGGACCCATCAAAATATTGAAAATGATCAGATGTGTGCCAGGGATTCGAACTGCATTATGTAGTACAATTGTGTGTTGAGTGGTTACCTCATGGTGACATGCGAATAATCTCCCACCATCTGCTCAGACAGGACTTCCACATGGATATCTGTGTCATAGAACTGCTTCCCCATCTGCCGCAGCTGACCCATGGCGTAGTGCAGGTAGCCCTTTCGCTTACTCCTAGATGGTAGAAGATCACTCTGTCTTTACCCTCTCTTTTATTTCAGATATGTATTTTAAAGGCAAACTATGCAACTATGTCCAACACCTTCTTGTATTCATGGGAATGTTATTGCAATGCCAGGAATAATTCCACAGCATGGTATTCAAATTATCAATCTTCACGGAGACACGAAAGTGATACCAGCACAAGTTAATGTTTTGAGTGCTGAGTTAAAAAAGGGGGCAGATAACACATAAGCTTGCTATTCTTTCTGCTCTTTTTTTTATACTTTTTGTATGTACAGTATGTGACTGATTATGTTTTCTGTATGTTATGAAATAAATTGTATTTAATTATAATCATGATCATAATCATAATTAAAAAAGAGGCAAGCCCATTCACTGGAAGAATGTGTATGTTTTCAAGGTAATTTTGAGCAATAAACGCACAGAATTCAACACATTCTACCAGAAAAGTTCCACAGTGCACCTTTAACCTTGTCTCCTGACCTGTAGTGGAGGGTGACTCCAGTAGCGGACTCCTCCTGACAGAAGAAGGTCGGGGGCTGAACCTTTGGGTAGCTGAAGCGCAGATACTCGTGAAGGTTGTCCAGGCCGTTCACAAAGTCGCGCACATGACGACCCAACACCTAAAGACACATGCCATAGTCTTTATTATTACTATCCTAACGTCTGGAAATATTTTTGTGTCTTAAGTTTTCACCTTCAGAATCCTGTCATAGCCATACTTTCCCACAAACCCGAGGAAGTAGACTCCCCAGGAGTTCATCAGCTCATTGTAAGGCGTTCCTGTCACTCCGCTGGCAGCCTTTGCAATGCGGGGAATCACACTCTCACTGTACACCTGGCACAGCCGAGCAATGAGTCACAAAACAAGCTGGCACGGTTTATATAAAACTGCTCAAATTACTTGCATCTCATGACTTGACTCAAAATGTAGTAATATGTGATTGGATTTGTTCACGGCCTGCATATTTTACTCATGTATATGATATCTATTAAGTATTTTTAGATAATAGCTTACATCTTATCAGCGCTGATGTTGGTTTAGAATTTAGAACTCAGCACATTTTATATTATGTCCATTTTGTGTGAATATATATATTTTAATGTTCAAGTATTTGGGTTTTGAACTGAATGAAATACAACTACATGCGATGTCCTTTATTCATTTTAATAATAATGAATTTTATAGTTGTAATGCAGTGATTTTTCAGCTTTTATTTACCCAACACACGTCTGCATTTTTAGAGAGGAGCGTCATTACTTCATGCCCATCATGCACACACATTTACAATATACACACAGTACCTGGTGAGTGACAAAAGAGTGCAGTCTGACATCCGCCCTCTCCCGGACCAGTTTCCACACATCGTCTCCGTACGACTCCTTGATGAAGTCGTGGAGGCTCTCGCACAGCAGCCCATACATCTCCACTCAAACTCTGTCAAAACAGCTCCTCAACTGATGGACTTCTTCTCAGAGGCAGCTGCAAGCGAATAAAAAAAGCTCACAATGATGACTCCTTTTCCCGCACCAACAGCTGAATTTTAATACATTTAGCTCTCAGACTAAAACGCTATCAGAGAAACTGCAAATTGGCTTTCCCCTTGAGTCTACCTGTGGAGTTTTAGCAGGTCAAATAGTGTTCCCAGTGAGCTCCAATGGGTCAAATGGTTTTAAAGGTGCTTTAATTATACAAGCCCTTGAGACAGGAGAGCCCTGTATTGTTCAGGAGACAGCTGTCAGCGCCTTGTGCCTGTGACATGAACACGCTCAAGCACTCAAGCCACCGCTCAAATACAGATGACACCAGCAACTAGACAATACCATTTAAAATCACATGGTGTAAATTATAATGGTTTCAGGTTTTAGTCCAATTCAACGGTTCTTGAACTTTTCACACCAAATACAACTAAAACTATATTTGGCTCTTCATATACCACCAGATCTAAAACAGGACTATACCATCTCTGAAAAAGACTAATCAAAGTATGATGCAATATGAATAGTTCTGGAGGACAAACTCAAGGAGTCAAAAATAAATGAAACATTCCTGCAGAGAACCACAAGAACCACACAAGTTGTCTGTGCACCTCCAGTGGTACACACGGTGGTGGAAAAAGTCCTGAAACATTTACTCAAGTAAAAGTACAGTTAGTACTAAAAAAAGTACTAAAATGTACACTTTTGCATGTACTATGGCCAAATTTTTACTTATAGGTAAGAATACAAAAGTAAAAAAGTACACATAAAAAATACAACTCAAAGAAATATACTGGTTACTAGTTACTTTTGTACTCAGCTATAGTTTAATTAATGAAACTGTTTAATGCTGAAATATGTTCTATAGTATTTGTAATTATTTACTTTTCATCCCTGCTAACATGTACCACAGTTTGAGAAATGTCTCGCCCAATTACAAAATAAATGAGTAAATAGGCAAGTATTTTTATCATAAAAAGTGTCATTTAAAGACCTGAGATTTTCCTCTAAAATGTGAATTATTCAAATGCGGATCATGAACTTTGTGGATCGCATGCTTTAGTTAGTGATCCCGGCTGTGGTGAATTGAAGTGAAACTTTTCTCCTTGCACTGCAGACACATTCCTGTGACTTGGGTTTATTCTATATTGTCTGTCCAGCGCTGGGGACTTCCCACTAGGCCGGAGGATTGGAGGCACAGAGCAGTCGGCCAGGTACAAAATCGATATCCAATCTCAACGGGGATAAAAAGAAAATGTTTTTTCCCTGAACTCTCCTGCTGGGCCCAATGATTCTATTTGTGCAGGAGAGACTCCTCTGAGGTCCCAGTTGAGGAGTGCATCCTGACCGCCTGCCAGAGCTGCCAGAACGACAAGGAAAAAGTCTACATTGTGGCTGATGGATATGTCAAAAGAATTAATTTTTGCAATTTTAAAATGATATAAAACTCATTTCAAGTGCACAATTCAAACTAAATAGCACACTAAATTGAAACACACAATGCATGAAACACACATGCACCTAATCCAGAGAATCCATGGAACAGTGATTTCTGTGTAAAAGAATGACAAAAAGATAAACCATAATGCTAACAGAGGATGTGATGTTCTTGACTACAGAGTGTAGGCTATATATTATGTGCTATGTGTATTCAATGTATAAAAAAAGCTTATGCATATGTGCAAGTTAGATTTGACTAACTTGTAGTTAACATATTTCAGATTTTGCTGGTGATCTTTCTTAATTTTCCCTAGTTTGACCATTTTGGTGAAGTTTATAATGTTTATAATAGGCAGATGAGACATGAGTAGAGAAAAGTTCTAGTTACCTAGCAACCACAACTGTAATCGGAGCCCAAGCGTGTCTAATTGACACACATGATTTAAAGAAAACTGACATTCAATAGGTTAACTAAATTAATGTTAGAATATGTTGTTCCTTGTGTGTAAAGTTTGTTTGTGTTTTGGATGGAATTGTACGTTTCGATGACAGACAGAGGGATTCTTGGAATTCTCAACTTTTTTTATACCCAACCTTTCTTCACAAAATACAACTTGACTTATGTATAACTATGGCCAAAGAATTAATAGTTAGAAAATCATGAAAACCTGTCACTTGAATTTGCCATATTTGATTGATTGTTGTATAATTGACAAATTTCCCAAATTTCGTTTCAACGGAGAAAGAAGTTTCTCTTTGAATGAGACTCCACACAGTAGTCTACATACTGTCATTCTACTCAAATTTCTGAGTATAACTAGAGCAACGCCTATTGAAATACTAATAAAAGAAATATAAAATGGAGCAAAGGTCAGGGATTATAATTTATTATGCTTGGTCAGACGGCCCACTGAGGGATATGTGTGCAGCTCCCATAACTCAGAGCAGTGTGAAGAAAAAGGACATCAAAGGTCCAACGCCATTAAAAAGAGGAGAGAACTGCCTCACATTTAAACCTTTGACCCCAAACGAGAAGAAAAATCTCAACCTATGATCGCCGTAACCTCATCAGTTTTACAGCCCCTCTGAGGGCCGTGTGCGCGGGCCAACACGGGTGGGCGTTCGAAAGTCATTAGGACAGTAGAAAATAGCACAGTTACTACATGTTTTTACGCTTGGAGGAAAATGTATATGTGTGTTTTGGGTGCTTCCTGGGCACCAGCTGCTACGGCGTACACAAGGGATCAGGTTTTTATTATGGAAGAGGCCAGAGAGGTGCATGTAAATCTTCGGACGTGCCCCTCTCTACCCTAATCGCCCCCTTCATACCTCACCCAGGCAGGCATCCTCATGTTGAAACCTCACTGCTAAAATGAGCCCAGTGAGCTCAGCGCCCCCGGCATGATGGGGTGAGTTTTATACTGAGGGGGGACAGGAGAAGCATCACAGAACGAGGCACAGAAGCACACAGCCATCCGAGGCGACCCCCGTAACAGACAGGTAGGTTTGAACACAAGACGCTTTTATATACATGTGCACTCAGGTGGATACTTTTTACTTTTACTAAACTATATCTTAGAGCAGATACTTAACTGGAATGAAAAGTAAAAGTATTTTTCTTTTCATTTAGTTCTGCTGAAAGGGCTGATGTTCTTAGTGTGTTTATGCTGTTTATCTTGCCTTCCATTTTTTGAGTTAAAATCCAAGCTTTCAAGAAAACAAAATAGTCTATAGATAATAATGACCAAGAGACCTCAAAATCTTTGTGAATTACTTACTTTTCACAATTAAAGTACATTTTAAATTACTTTTACTCAAGTAGATTTTTGTGTGTGATACAAAATGGAGTACCTCTTCCACCCCTGGTACTCAGTTACATTTTCTTACATTAGTAAAAGCTTCCCATTGTGAATAAGTGAGCTTTGTAAACGTTTGCACATCTTACACCATATTTGTTCCTATTCTTTGGAAATACCAGAATCTGTTCTTCATTTAGTTTTGTCAGTCCAATTACAGTAACTCATGAATAATACATTAGATCTTAAATATATCTTACATGAATTCATCACTGTTAAACACTAACCTGACATAGTAGTTTCTAGGCTTTTTAAGTAAAAATCTGAAAACATCATAAAAAGTGATATTACCAACTAAAGACATATGCTCGACAATGAAAGCTGCTGAACTGTATGTTTATTTGCTCTTAATTCTGTAGGTTCTCTTCTATACAGTACAATGATTATTATCTATATTATTTTACTTTTAACCATATATTAGATTAATCAATTAACTGATAAAGCATGCTCATTACTTCAAAAACAAACGTACTTAGCTGTCTTATATTGTACAGTACATGTTCTCATAAGCCATGCATTAAGAAAATAAAAGTATTTTGTGTAATGTTCAACTTACTCAAAGTGTTTACATAGCCTACTCACTTACGTAGCTCATTGTATTTGATCACATATTGATAATGACTCACAAATACCGTTGCCGCTGCAAAGCTTTGGGGCAAATGCGCTGCAGTAAAATAATGGACAATGGTTGATGAATGTCAAATCAATGCAAATACCACAGGCAAACTAAATATTGATTGTTTGAAATTGTGTCACTGTCAGATAAACATGATGATGATGATGATGCAGCCTGGTCTGGATAACGCCACCAAACTGAAGATGATGCAAGCTCAAGCTCTGTGCAAAGAGGCCAGAGGAGGTAAGCTTTTGAGCCTTTGATTCAAATAATTAAAGCGATGACGTTCACTTATTAAAGCACTGGCACTTCAAGTCTGTGCCCATCCAACTGCTTTTACACGGCTCCTGTCAGGACACACATTTGCCAACATCAAAGTGCTGTGCCCATCACCGGGGGGCACATGGCACATCGCAATCCCGGGAGAGGCGGGCGTATTGTCAGGATCCTCCAAACTTCACCAGCGGGGCGTGCTTGTTTTCTCCATGCTGTCTGCCAACTTCACTTTGAAACCTCCAAAAGTCAGTGATATGTGACTGTACGCGGAATATTTTACACTGTGTGATCAAAGACAGGTCCTCGGGGTGACACGGGCTAAGACCTCCCAACACTTATCATGCAAGAGCCAGTGCCACCATCTTTCATGCACACAGATCCTATTTATATGTGCCCAGTTACCCGTGCAACCTCGGACCACAACAAACCTTACACAGGCCTTGACATCATCTCAGGGCTATTTCAGAGGCTCACTGTGCGGTGATATAATACGAGAGGAGACCCTGAACTAAATCTGTGAGGATTTTTAACTTAGTGATGCTGCGCAGGGACCGGCTTTTTAAAAAAGGCCTCCAGCTGTTCAAAGTTGACAGAAACAGGATCAGAGAAGACGCGTCGATTTGCTACAAGAGCTTATTAGTCCATGCATACTTTACTGTGTTTAAAGCAGATGCGTGTTTGAAATACAAAAACAACTGAACAAGAGGATTACAAAATCTGACTTAATCAGGGAGGGCATCTGGCACAAATCCAAAGCCAATGCAAAAGGAGGAAAACTACACACTGAGACACCTGCACCATAGATCTCAGTGTGTAGTTTTTGATTAGTCTTTTGATTTAGTAGTTCATGGCTTAATCCTCCTTTAGAGCTAATCAAACCCTGATTTAGCCCTGGTTATCAACTATCTTTGTTATTTTATGAAGATTGTGCAGTTGTCTTTTTATAAGTTTATTAAGAATGTGTCTTAAGAGCAACATTAAGGCCTCTTTGTTATTGCAGAGCATGTGAACTTGGGAAAGAAGGTCAGTGTCCCCAAAGATGTGATGATGGAGGAGCTGAATCTGCCAAACCGAAACCGTGGCTCCCGCATGTTTCAGGAGAGACTAAAACGTGTGGAGATGTTCACTCTGGAAAACGCTAACTGCCCCAAGACCACCATCAATGTACGAAACACGTATTCAAATCTTATTATGGTGATACATAACCCATAGCCAAAGTGTAGTTTTAATTGCTAGGTTATGCATTACCAGATCCGGGTGTAGACCAAACGGACTGAGGGTGCATCCGAGTTTCAAAGGGGTGCAAAGATTATACTCTTCCATTAAGTGACATTTTTTAACACACCTGAAATGAGGGTGCTGTTAAATAGACCTGGGCCTGTTCATTCCATTTTTTTGTGGTCAACTTATTGGAAATATATAAATATATATATTTTTTTATTGTACATCATTTTTCTAGCACTTTGTGAACTCTTATGTGTATACCTAAAACAGGGCTCTTCAACCTAAGGCCCGGGGGCCAAATCAGGCCCGTCAAGCAATTTAATCCATCCCACGCCTCAGCTATAAAAATCTTGTTTACTGGTTTAATTCTGGGTTAGTGCTTCGATTAGACATGGTTTGGTCTTGGGGTTAGTCCTAGTTCAGACCTGGCTGGTTCTAGTCTAGTCCTAACATAATTCTGGTTCAGTTCTGGGTGGGTGAGCATTGTTGGTAAAACATTGTATGTTATTTCTCACAAAAATCCAATCTAGCAGTAGTTATTTTTATGTATTAACTAAATGTATTGAAATTGTGGGACCCAAAAAGTTGTTACAGTGGCGTGTTGTGCACTTACGGCCCAGAGACCATAGCCCTCCGAAGTTGAATAGCCCTGACATACACTAAACAAATTGCATAAAATATTCCTTTTTCTTTTCAGGTCCCAACAGAAGCTATACCGCCTGAACACCTCACACCAGAGCCACAAGTAGGGAAAGAAAACCAGACTTTCTCGATCCCGGGCAAACATAGCCTGGTTATGAACCTTCAGAAGACCGTAGCAAAGAAGGGCAGTCCGGCCGTCCTTGCTCCAGGTAAATGCTGCCCTGCTGCGTAAAAGGCCAATGATACGGAGCAGGACTAGTGCAATGTCACTGCAATGGCAGGAGGCTGGGGCAAAGTCATTACGCTGATACAGCCATGATCGCTCCCCACTATATTCCCTTTTGTCTGCTTGTTTTTATAGAGCAAATTATACTCCAGTCACAACGTGTTCGAAGCAATTATTCTAAAATCTGACAGGCAGTAATTCTATTATTCAGGAGTCATGCTGAGAATAATTAGTGTAGTCTGTTTTGTCGTTATAACTGCAAGCTTTGGGAAGAATATAATAGGCCCTCCTCAATTTCGGAAGTGCCTTCATATGCCTTTAATTTGCATTTATTTATGTTTATTTGGTTTTGTGCTGACACCTTTCCTCTCCATTAATCAGTGTGTGGAACAGTCACAAATGGCAAACGGGATTGAGTCCTTTTATGGCTACACTATAATACTGGATCATTTTTCTAAATTGTATTCAATATGACTTCCCACTAGGTTACTCAGGGCCTCTAAAAGAAATTCCACATGAAAGGTTCAACACAACAGTGATCCCCAAATCCTACTGTTCTCCTTGGGGGGAAGCTCTGGCCAGCAACAAGGAGTTCCTAAACAGCCTCAACAGCCAACTGCCCGAAGTCCCACAGGGGCAACAACCTGCCAACTACAGGAGCTTCAACAGGTAATAACCCACTTCTCTCCATTTAAAATGCAAAAATAACTTGTCTAAGTAAACATTTAAACCCCATTGACTTGGCAACTCAATTTCCTTCAAATAGATGCATACACACAGTGTGTCACGACATGTTACTCATCACAATCATCCCATGCTGGGCCCGACTCCATGTTTCCAGTCTGAAAACGAATCCAGTCTCTGGCTTGCACCTCCTCAGAATGTGACTGTGATGGCTATTTTAACACTGCCACTGAAAGATGAAACCTTGAGGTGCAGTGAGTTTTTTTTTAATGCTGCCACAAAACCGATAGCTCACAAAAAAGGAAATGTTTAAGTCTACACCTTGGCTGTAGGCAGAACAAAGGTTAATCTTGGGCAGATGGACAAACAGCCAGTGAAAAATGCTCTGGCTCACAACTTGTACGTTTTTTCTCAATTAGCGCTGTCAATCAGCCGACGATAAACCCTGAGGAGGGATCTGTTTACAGTTTCATAGTCAAGATAGTTATGCAGCACTAATTAAATCTGAACTTCACTAATGGTCAGAGCATCTTCACACATGAAACGGACAGACTGGCCTCGCCATATGTGGTCAGGGATATTTGGACACATTAAATTCAATTTATTTTAGTAACGCCCAAAATCCCAACAGCAGTTGCCTCGAGGGGCAACAGAAAAGTGCAGAATATTACTTCACATCGACTTTTAATTCAGCTGTGGTGTCTTTTTCCAGGGCTGCTATGCCGTTTGGAGGCATGATGGCGAGCAGGAGGGTGGTTCCTGTGATCGGGTTCGAGGCTGTGGAATCACAGACGCTGCCAGGAGCTGCTTTAAACCGCATGTGCCAACGGCCCAACTTCAACAGAGCACCCAGGGGATGGGGCATCAATTACAGCCCTGAATCTAATGAACTATGAAAAGTGCTAATACGCTTAAGAACTGGAGCACTGACCGACTGCTTCTCTACACCTTCTTTCACTTTTCCACTGGCAGAGAAATTAAACTGTCTACTACTCAGTGGTGCAACCCACAGGGACTGTCTGAAAGGCCAACAAAGGAAATAAAAGAAAATTAAATTACATTAGAACACATTAGATGACCAAAATGGTAGGTTTAATGACAAATTCAACAACATGAAGACTAAGTAAACCCATAGCTGACAGTTACAGGTTTCAAATAAAAAAAATTAGGTCATGAAAACTAAGATAAAAATAGTCCACCTGATACTCACAATGTAACAAATGTTACACCCTGGTTTTATAATTTTACATAAGATCCTGGTGTTCTGAGCAATAATGGGCCCAAAATACTGTGGCAAGTAACGTCTTACCATATCAAAGCCTGTATAAATGTTGTTGGTAATGTTTTGGCTCAATAATTCACCAGCCAAAGGACACCGTCACTGCGGCTGCTAGAACAGATCTGTTCAGGCCGTGTATTTGGAGCAGATGTTTGCCAAACCCATCTGTGTAATCAGGCCTGGCACATTAAACTGGTTTCACTGTTCATGACGTGAGCCGTGAGCGGAGTGGGCACCCATGCGCTGAGGGTCCTGGGAAGGATAGTGGATTTGACCAGGAGGTCTCATACCGATAGGAGGGGGCATAGGTGGGGCCATTGGACCCATAGCATGGAACATTGGTGGACCAAAACCTGAAGAAAAATACAAAATAACATGTTTTTTTTCCTTACATAAAAGATATATAATAAAATATTCCTTTTGTAGCTCTACCTGGTGGAGGTGGGTTCATGCCTGGAGGTGGGGGCATGGTTATGTTCATAACAGCAGGAGAGCTGTTCGGGTCCAGGTTGAAGTAGTTTGCTGACGTCTCTTCATCCAGTGGTGGTGGTGGGGGCAAAGCTAAAAGAAATTCGGGTTCAAACTGTGCGTTTCATTTAAAAATATCACATGCAAGATAGAAACAGACCTCCAGGCAAACCAGGGACAGGTTCAAGTCTTGAGCCGATCTCACTGACTCCTTCACCCTCTTTCCCTCTTGCCGCTTGGGACCTGTAAAAGTGTTAAGTGAAGAAAGATATGAGGCTTTGAAAAGCAAGGAACCGTTTGGAATGCTTTAATAAATGTGGTAAACTACACACCGTCCCCATTTGACAGTTAGTCTTCGTCCATTGATTATGAGTTTGTTGAATGACTTTTCTGCTGCCATTTCAGCTGCATCTCGTGTAGCAAACTGAATAAAAGCACACTGCTGCCTTTGAACTATGGTGATGGTGCGAATTTCACCAAATTGGTAAAAGAAGCCCCTAAAGGGAAAACAAACAAATTGATGTACAGTGTTATTTAAAAAATAATTACTGTAGTTGCACAAAACCTTGTCTAATTTCATACTTCAGGTCTCCATCTGTGACATTGTCTCCCAATCCACCGATATAGAGAGTAGTGATGGTCTTATCATCAGGTGGATCAAGGCGTGGCATAGTTGAGGCTCGCTTCAACAGTTTGTCAGCTACTGGGTCATTGATGCCATAATAACGATCCTTTATGTTCTGGTCAGCAAGTGGATCATCTGGATCCGTCGGCTTCTCGTGTCTAAGGGAAAAAACAACAATGTAAAGTCCTGTAAAGCTGTTCTAAATAAAAACAAGGTGTGCGCTTTACCTGTATGGGCACTCCTCTCCTCTTTTACATTCTCCCTTCACCCAGAAGGAGCAGATGTGAGGACGATTCCTCTTGTAGTAAGGTGTGGTTCTGGCAAGTTTCAGCAACATGTCGCTTGAGCTAGGGGCTTTACCAATCTGTCCTACAGGCCGTGTGCCATCAGAGTTTGCAATCTGAAACAATGAAAACAAAAATTTTAAGTTAAAGAAAACGTTTTGTCTGAAACACAGGAAAAACTTACGTACCTCTCTTTCCATGTTCTGTGTGTAGTATTCCTTATTCACATCTGACCTTGGAATTTCATCTTTAATAGCAAGTCCTGTGTCTCTGACCTGAATAGGTAAACCTGTCGACAGTGTTAGGTTTCTTATAAGTCAGTGGGGGAAGGCAAATCCAGAAAATATACAATTGACAAAGTAAGTTTTATACCATATTCAAGATCCAGCAGACAGGTCTGACACACATTCTTCATTTTACTGCATGTCTGACAGACTTCGGTCTTTTTAAAGCGCATCCGTGTCCCAGGACACCACCGAAACACAGTGAAAGGACGAGCACAAATCTAAAAGGTATTTACAAATAATAACTTAACTTTTCTACATTATGCTTTATTCATAATACCATAGCCCTGTATTGAACTCACCTTGCATTCTTTCCCATATTTTTCCTTTGTCTATTAAAAGAAAAATAGTAAATATTTGCTCATAGTGTTTTAGAACTGTGTGTTTAAGCATGCATACCCACCATACGAATGTAAGGGTTTTCTCCTAAGCATGTCTGGCAAAGGATTGGGAAGTCCTGAAAAGAAAAGAAATCAGCTGATTAATAAAATTGATACTGCTTATTTAAGTAGTTTTGTGCTAAACCTCAGTGTGATCAACATTAGACTCTCCCTCTGCGGGAGACTGCTGCTTAGGCCCAAGTGCAAGGTGTGGAAATTGCCTAAACCTCAATTTTAACCCGCATCAACTAAATATAGCCCACTCTTGTAACAGTAGTCATTGAATTAAGTCATACAAATATTGTAAGCATTGGTCACCAAATTATAATCTATGACGACAAAGTAGTTTAAAACATTGTTTTTAACAAGACACAAACGCTAGCTTCTTTAAAATAAAGTCTGGAATATTCGGCAATAAATAAAAGATGCAAGGAGAACAAAAATGACTTTCTCACATAAATAATGTAATAATAACGTAGTCAATTTGAGCTCAGCTAATGCTATAGCGTTAGCCTTTATTACGTTGCGATTCAACCGCAAATGTCTTGCCTTTTTAAAGACCACGTACAAGCACTGTCCGTTTTTGGTGAATTTATAACATAATCATATTTATTATAATCCACTCTTAATTAGAAAATATCTGAACTGTTAAGAGGCCATGCTGACTGAATCTAGCCGGTTAGCAAAAGGATAGCATAGCATCAGTAAACCGCGCCAGGCTCGAGGCATTTTAATCAAAGATCCTGTTCACATCCTGGACCTCAGAGCGACAGAAGAAACACGCGGGAGGTCACACTAACATGCCCCGGTCTCCTTCACGTCCATATGGCTTACCGCATCTTCCCAGTTCTGTCTGTTATAGGTGTTTGATCCCAGGGACGTCGCCATTTTGCACAGAGCCAAACAACCCAGGCCCAAAAGAGGCCGACCACAATGCACCGCGGGCAGGAGACCCTGGTCACCTACAGGGGGCGCCCTTCTGGAGTGTGGGCATGGATCTTTGTGAACGTATCCCTGGTAAAGGAAACATGAGGCCACAAAATGTATGCTTTTAGTTTTTACGTTAGTGTCACAAACCAGCCACAAAAATCGAATTCAAAAAGGTTTCGGATAAAATGTGTTTGAACCCGTTTTGGAATAACTTGACTTGACATTCGCTCTGTCTCTGAGGCCATAGTGTGTGAGATCTGGGTCTTAAGCCACTTTTGTAAACCAGTCTGCAGTCTACTTACGCTTCCCCACCTGTTTAAACCAGGTCAGACTGTTGCTGCTGTGTGAAACACCAATTAGTAGTGCAGGGATGTGTTCAGATTAAAGATAGTCAGTAAATCCTTCATGTTTATTTAAGGTCAGGCTGGGGTTGTGAAGTCAAAGGGCACTGGGCACGGGTTTCTGGCCTAATAGATGGCAACTCTTTCACAACATTCATCTAAACAGACAGGAATGCTGGACTTAAACCCCTTTCAAACATTTAAACAAAATTAATGATACACAAGCGCTACAATAATCCTTATCTGAAGAGGCCACTAGGGTGCTTTATGTCAAAAGCACTGGTCAAAAGTTGAACATGGTTCACTTTTTTTTGTTTTTAATATATTGTGTGATCTGGCCTCTCTGTAATAGTGTCGACTTTGTGGATGAACTTTAGCAAGGCATAAGTTAAGGCTTTATTTCTAAAATTAAATGAAACATTGAGGTCTTTAGGCCACCACTGATTAAGCAAAAATGACATTTGTTTTGCATCAAACTGAAGAGTAGTTTTGCATAGAAAACTGAAACTAGAAACTAGATGCAGTGCATGATGACTGTAACAGCTTATGGGCCATACTGAAAATATGAATCCATCTTACATCCAATGATAGATGGTCTGTGTCATGGTAAAGTGTTGGAGAGGATCTGTAAAACCCAGGCTGCAGACAGAATGGACAGAATAGGCTATCAGCCTGTGCCGCGATGGCGCCCCCTGTCGACAATTGTGGCCCACTGCCGAAGCGCGGAGCTGCAGAAAGAGAGGGGCATTCTCAGATTTCCCGACTGCTTCCCAGCCGAGTGAGCTGTGCCGCTGCTTTCACATCACGGCGGACAGAAAAGCAAGACAACGACGACGCGCGCTTCGACCCCGCTCTTTCCTGCGTCGGCTTGAGCGTCCGCACGTTCACGTAGCCCGTATCGAGGTGAGTACATGCAGACACAGCCTCGAAGCGGTGTTTTCGCACATGTTTCGTACATAGCCCCTTGCTTCCAGGCCATACCAGGGAAGGCTGTCTGGCTCAGGCGGAGAAAGGCCAGCCTCGGCCTGGCTCTCTCTCATGGCGAAGAGCGGTGCTGCGGTGGAGCTGGAGCGTTTCCTTTGCGCGGCCAGGTCGAAGTTTGCTGTCCGGGATTAAGCAGCTCACGATTAAATATCGGAATCCTTTATTCGACTCTCTTTGCAACCTGGTACAAGACTGCTAAGTTGAGTTGTTTTGATAACTTTGTCAGTGCTGTTTGATATTAGGTCGCCGCTGCAGCCCTGGATTTTCCCTAAAGTATACTGTAGCTGGTTTTTCGTCGGTCATTTCCATTCTGCACTTCATTGTTTGCACTCTAAAAGGCGTCAATGTGCAATTACTGCTTGAATATTTAGGGTCGCTTAATTGTTGCCTTATATTCCAAAAACCGAGTGAGTATGATGAACCCTGAAGAATATGTGCTGGATGACTTGATAATACTCTGCACACATTAAGTCACTGTTGTCTGTCACAAGGATAATTTTATTTCAATGCCATGTCGCCTAGTAGACTACTAGAGGACTAAACCCCTTAAAAGTTATGCAATGCACAATGTGTTTGAAATGTCTTTCTGAGTAACATCATTTCTGGTTGAAATGGTGCACCTATTGAATGGCTGTGCAGGAAAAGGGCAGTCCAGACCTGCCTAAAATCCATTGCCTTGGGGAGTGCGCTCTATGTGCACCTATATGTGAGGAAGAGATTACTGAAGTAGAATGACTCATGCTTAAATGCATTAGACAGATTCATAAGGACTTTCCCTGGATATTACCTTAGCTGCTGTCTGAAAAAGGCTGTCTTTATGCTGGTGTGTATCTAGAGATTTATTTGACCGGTGCTCTACATTTCCCCCCAAACCATGTGTTGTTTGTCCCTGACTGTTTAAAACATTCAAGGGATTATTCCATTTGCAGATGAGGAGGGGGAAAGTGGATATGCTCTCTCTAGTTTATCTAAATTGTGGAGTGTTGCATCTTAAGTTTGTTTTCTTCATTGGTGCCATCATTTCTCTGGTGCTGTAACCCTCCATCTGACTGCTCCCACAGGCTGCCAGACAGTGATGTAGCGTGCAGTTGATGAAGGCTACTACTGCTGCCATAGCCATTTGATCATACATCATACTCTTTGGACTTGGATGTGCCTCTGAAATACTGTGACGCCGACACGGCATCTTGATAAAATACATTTGGCCTGACGATGTATGGCAGATTATGTCATCAGGCAGCTATTGGCAGTTTATCAGGATGACACATGATCAACACAATTTTAGATTCAAACCTCAAAGAGGAAAGCCTTGTGTGTCATGAGTCATTGCTGGTATTGCTGTGAGTAAGACAGGGGCTTAATTGTTTTTGAAGACTCTATAGCATTATGCTGCTAAAATCCCTCATTTGGGAAGTGGCAGTGCCTAAAACATGCCACTGCTTGTAGTTTTCCATGTCAGTGCCCTTTGTAGCAGACTTGGTGTGTCTGGGGCAGCTCTCTCTTTTGAGTGGGACTAAAGCCAGGCATGAAGTTCCCCAACTCTGTCAGCTGTGTATAAGCACCACTTTGTACCACAGCTCCCTATGGTTCTTGTTCATATAATGCTACAACTGGCACAGGAATTTACTATTGAAAAGGGCTCAAAATAAACACTGTGTGACAGACTCACATGTGCCTCCTGGTTCAATATGCCAGAGCAGAGAGTGCTGGACTAGTCGCAGACTCGCAGTAGAAGTTTATTTGTCTATTTGTAATCTATCTATGGCTTAGTTTGTTTAAAGCACAATATTTTATCCTCAGCTGATCTGGGACGGGGTAAATACATTCAAAATGGCATAGCACAAACCAGTATTAGGAAATGATCCGATGGCATCTGTAATCCTTTGGAAAACCTGGACAGTTGTTTTTTAATAGTGCTTGCATTCATCAGATATTTGGCAGTTGCTTAGGAGTGTCCACATGTGTGACTAGCTGGCTAGGTTAGCAGTACGGCTGAATGCAGGCAGATCAGATTACTGAACGATTAGCCATGGCCTCCCATCCCCGGTTGAGGGAAATGATTTTCCACTGTCATAATTCCCTAGACTGAATTACGCAGTCCAGTGACTCAGATATACTCGATACTAGAGCTGCCGGAGTACTGCACAGCCTAACTGTTGCTCCCTGGAGAGGGGCGATAGGTACAGAGTGCATGGACTATTGTTGCTCTGCTGAACCTAATTGTTTTGTAATTGGAATGTGTCGATCATCTGTTTCTATCGTTTTTGGAAAGAAATATGTAAGGACAAGAACAATTAGGAGTAGTTTAGTGACAGTCCGTACAGTCAATTCTTGTTGTTTTAGCAAAAGGATGCAGACAACAGTCCTGAAACTCTAAACCCATACTCAAATCTTCCCCTGTTGTAAGCACATGTCAGCTGGCCGATGAGGCGATGTAAATCAAGCAGGCCTCTTCTGGAATTTTGCTGAATGGAAAAGGGAGCAGGGAAGAGGCTGGACCGTGGAGGTTGGACTACATTTCCTACTTGCCTTCCCCTTGAGGCAGGAATCTGATACATTCCATGGGCTCCTGTATCCCGACAAATAATGGTGACCAGGGTGTAACGTTTCATCAGATGACACTTGATTGGAGTGTAAAGTGCTGGGAAAGTAAGAGCTATGTCATATGCTCAAAGGTAGTCTGCCCTGGTTGCCCGAGGGATCAGGAAGTATGCCATATGAGTGGTGCTGGTTATATGAGATATATGGATTTATCCCTAGTAGAAGATGGCCTAAGTCCTCGCGTGGCCCCACCCATCTTCATTTAGACAGAGACATTTATATAGATGCAGAACAAGTTTAGTTATGGCAGCAGCGGGGCAACTCAATGTCTTATTTACACACCATTGTGCAGTGATTTGACCCACAATGGCAGCTAAACTGAATAATAATTGCTTCTTAAATTACTTCTGACAAATAACCCCAAAGTCGTTAGGCTGGTCTAGTCCCAGCTTGGCTTTTCTCAAGGCATGTCATGGCACGGGCTTCTCTGTTTCCTCAAAACAATCACATCGCTTTTGTGACCTGTAGTTTGCTTTTTAAGCGCTATAGATGCTATAACACTGTATATCACCTCCTGCACTAAAGTCTATTTATTCTGGAGATACCAGAGGGAAAAAAAAAGCACTGTTTTATTTAGTGGTCGGAACAGAAGATCTCCGGTGTTAATGGACTTCACCTCAGCGCTACAGCGGACCCTCGGGGTGCAGCTTGTCCGTACTCTCAACCAGGGAGGACTCTGCATGGGCCTGGTAATGAAGCCATTTTCAAAGGTGGAGAGATGCAGTAATGGAAACGCACCACTTCACTGTGGGATAATCTAAACCCATCTATCAGTCATACATATATATATATATATATATATATATATATATATATATATATATATATAATATTATATATATATATATATATATATATATATATATATATATATATATATATATATATAATATATAAAATAGCTTCTTCCTTTGTGTAATTAGCCAAACGGAAGTAGTTTTGTGCTGTATGTGCATTCCCTTGAGTGTCTTGTAATTCATTCAAAATGTCAGTTTTCATGGAATCTGATAACACTCCAGCTTGTGCAGCAGCTTGTGTAAATCTTATGTAAATGTTTTGAAATATTTAGGTTGTTTGTTCTGTGCGTCACATGGTGGTGGTGGTGCTAAAAGCTTTCCAAGTGAGAGCATAGGGGCAGACAGGTGGAGCGGAGGTTAGCGGCCCCTCTGTTTATGCAGTTGTCTGGTGGCCTGGATGGGTGTCTGCCTCGCACACCGTCCTACTGACTGCTCTGACATTTGGGCAGCGCCTACAGTGGTTTTATAGGCTTTTTTGCAAGCTTTTATAACTAAAGAATAAGACATTTTGATGGCTGTTGTGGAAAGTTGGTAGTTTAAATGACATAGTGTGAGAAATCTTTTATATTTATCTCTTCGGTTAGCATCTTGTCATCACATTCAAGTACGCTCTCAGATTAGTGTTTATTAGATGCAATGACTGCAGAGCCAGGAGCAAAAAAATTATCTATCATTATCAAATTGCATCTTTTGAATGTTTCTGTGTAGATAAAACAAAACTGCGTGTTTTTAGAAATTGTAGAATAATGCCATGTCACGTTTTCTTGTTAACCAAGTAAACCTTTGTCTTTTCAAATGGCTAAAAGTTGAATGAACAATTTTTTAAGCAGAAGTTAGTTTCTTTCTTAGTAAAAGCATGGCACAGTGTTTTCCCTGACCTGATACTGTCTGAGAGACCTTGCTTTTGTTTACAAACTCGAGCTGGAATAACAGCTGCACTGTCATGATGCAGCTGATACTGTGGAAGAACTAACACCTACACAAAGTTACCCCCAGGTCTGTCTCGTTCCTCATTCACCTCTAAAATGGCAAGGACAGGGCTTGAAAATGGGTTCAATCGGTGGCATTGAACCCAGAGGAGCAGTGCAGACCAAAGTCTATTACAACGTCCCACTTGGGCAGACGGCCTGGTTTAAGTTCGGCTGCACATCATCTGCTGCTCTGTGCCTCTGCTCTGCCTGAGACCACAGCTCCATGCCACAGCAGGTCATCTGGTGTCCACTCTCCCTCCATCTGTGAACTACACTTGGCCATGGTGCAAACAAAGCAAGTGTGTGAAATGCAATCGGCATCACTATCATTTAAACAGCTCAGTCGCATTATTTAGTCGTAATCTTTTAGTGGAAACTGAAAGCATCGTCAGGGTTATTATGGGTCATCTCAGTTTTCAATTGGTTAAATCCTCCCGAGGCATTGACAATACCTCTGTAACAAACTGACCACAGCTGATGCCGCATCACTTCCATTTTGAGTTGCTGAGGTGGAAAGCATTGTAGCGGTGCCGGCCTGAGCTTTTTGGTTCTGGCAGCAGTGAGCGTACCCCTTCAGTGATCCGCGGCGCTCCCCACCCTGCTGTCTCACATCTATCCTGGTGGTATGAGCCTTGTGCGCCCGGCTCCAGTCTGGCAGCTCGACAGGTGTTGGCAGCCCAGAGGCCACCTGCAGCTGCGCCCTGGACACCTATAGACATGAGCGTGTGGCCTTAGACTGCAAATGACAGCAGGATGAATGAGTTTTGTTTTCCACAGATTTTCACAGTTTTATGGAGAAGTCTGGGCTCCGCGGAGGGTGACGGTCGGGTGGTGCGACGGCTGGCCGCTCTCAGTGGGACAAGCTTTTGGTTTGTGCTGAGCAACTCCAAATGTGTTTGTGCAAAGGGCCCGCTGCAGTCACTATAGTAGCGTGCACCAGGCCGCAAACACAAACAGCCTCCCCCTGTGTGAGTGTGAAGTGTCCGGATATGTGCGCTGAATGGGACACAGGTGTCTGGCCCGGCTTGTGTGTTCCTCTGAGGTCTGTTTGTTTTCTCTGGGTAAACAGCTTGACCAGAGATCATTGGCTCTCAATGGACCGGGTGGAGGCCGTGTCTTTTGCTACTAAGGATGAACTTGAAGATGTAATCTGTTCATGAAATTGAAAGTATCCCACAACACAAAGTTGAAGCTGCACAAGTAAGGCTGCTTCTTTTTAGATTACCAGTCCCTCCTTTATTCTTCTTTTTCCCTCCGGCTCCTCTGATCTCCTCCAGCAAAGCAGACGTTTGAAGTTGTTGAAGCTATGGCTTTTTGGTGAGCCCTCAAAGTGCTTATGTGACAGGTAGAGAAAAGCTAGAGGGGAGTAATGTGACTCCCACGTTGTCCAGAGCTTCCCCGGGCTCCGTCCTCCACGCCCCAGTCTCTCTGTGATGTCACTCATAGCTGCCTTTGTTGAGGAACAGCCCAAAGGTGTGCTTTAGGCTCACTGCAGACTGTACTGTGCCTCCCATGGGTGCACAGGACTGGCTAATAGCGTGTTAACTCTTTCGCTGCCTCTATATTGAAGCGTGCAAGCAGAGAGCTGCCTTCTCTGACCTGATCTGATTGTTTGACTGACCCTTTGGCCTGCGCAGATGGCCAGTCCCATAGAAGCTTCATAATAAACATACAGTTAATATCTGTCCCACATAACACCCCCCCATATGGTCTAACTGCTCTGGCTTCTCTGTGCCACCCTCTGTGCTATTGTCTTCACCGCGTTCCTCAGAGCGCCTGTTATTCCTATAACTTGCTCATCGTTTTAAATTCCAGAATCCATTTCTTTTGCCCCCAGGCACTGGGCAATGGCTGGAGAGTGTGAAGCAAATTAAATCTGGACTCCTTTTTCTGCTCCCCTTGGACCTGGGTACGATGGAGCTGTAGAAAGAGGACGAGAGTAGAAAGCGAAGGGAAAAAGCCTATTTCCCATGCATTACAGTCTATCCTCAGGGCCTAAAGAAGACGACGCCAGCAACACCTCCTGTATTTTTCTCTTTTAATTGTTTTTATGCACTTCCTTTTGCTCTGCTGGTTTTGTAACTCCTATATATCTATACCTATGGTACCATACTGTTACCACAATTTGACCCAGTTTATTAGATGTGGTCTAGTGAATCATTAATTGAGGTTATCTAACTGTTCCTGTAATGACTCGCGTGGCAAGGTTCCTCTGTGTTTCTCGCTGATCATGTCATACCCCTCATGCCTCCTTCTATACACATTTGTACTCTATCATAACAATCTTGAATGAAAAGGCACGGTCCCTCAAACATCACTATATGTTTAATAAGTGTAACATGCACTGTAATATGTCATTGTGTCAAAGCACAATACCTCGACTAAGTGCACTGAATGCAAATTAATCTTGTGGGATGGCAGCCGCTGAATAGAGTGCGATTTTGGGGAGCTGAGGGGAGAGGGGAGGGCCAGAAGGAAGGCTAATGGTGGCGACAGAGAGGAGAGCGAGAGAAAAGCGCATGTGAGCAGCAGGAGGGAGGTGGGATGTAGTCATCGCCAGGCCCATTCATCATGCAATGCCTGCTGGGATGCGCTGGGGTCAGTCCCGCACAACACAATTACAGCCTGTTCTGGTGCTGTGCCGGGCTGCGCTGTGTTCTGACTACGTTCACTCGGCTTTTGTTAAATTCACTCTGTTCTTCTAGCGCTCTCTTGTTTTCCCGTCTTTTGTCTTCTCGCTTGTTTGCGGCTGTTTCTTGAACTTGTGCGTTCTGCTGTAACTGCATGATCGGCTGCAAACATCTAAATTAACTGAAGATTTGTGTGTGTTGGTGCTGCTACTGCTGTGCTTCTTGCCGTTCTTTGAGACCTAAAGCACAACTTTGTCTCGTGCTAAATTGCCTGTCTTTCACTTTGCCCAATTGTAGCCGCTCACTTGGCTACATCAGCTGAAGTTTCCATTCATCTGGCGCCTTGAGTAGTTTGACTGACAGGCCTGGCTGTGTGGGTGTGAGAGTAGTAGCATGTTGTTTACCCTGGCTTCCGTTTTTTTGAGTGTACAGATGTTTCCAGTCAACTATATGCTTGTTGTGTACTCTAATGTCAGATGATAGCATATCTGATCAGAAGGATATCGCAGGAGTCGTCTTGTCCATATCTATTTTTCATGCGGTGGCGAGAAAGATGTTTTCTCTGCCAAGAAGCCTTTAGGTTGTGTGTCTGAAGGCAGCAATAAAACGGATCACCTACAAATCAGCTTTTGAAAGCTCTTCCAGATTTTCTTGTCTCAATTATTGCACATGGCTGACGTTAGGCTGTTATTGGCTGCCATCTGGTTCAGTCCACCAAGAGAATACTCAGCTCCATAAAGAAACAATTCAGTTTAAGATTGCTGCACGGATAAATGCTTTATATTGCTTATAAGTCGTGTCGTATCAAATGTGGATGAGCATTACTCATATCCATGTATAACATTATTCTATTGCCTACATTTGAGCAGGAATAAATGGCTAGGGTTTATTTTTGTTTTAAAATGCAGTTAACTTTGCATATGAATCATCATTTATATATTGTGGGGTAATTAAACATTGAAGTAATTCCCTTTTTAGCTACAAGGGTACGATACTGTGCAAAATGGATATTGTGACTACATTAAATTATCATTGAGGTGGAGTGCTTCCAGTACGACCTTCCTACACTGCACCAAACGGACTTTATGCAGTTTACGGTTAGTTATTTGACACTCGCGCCAGTAGATTATAACTCAAACCATTCACAATGTTCATTTTGTTAGACGAGCAGATTTCCACAGAGAGAGAATGCAAGTTATGGAATAGCTAGTCTCTAAACCTTTCCGTTTCTTAAAAGAATAAATAAGTGTGTGTTTTCCTCATGTACTTGTGCTCCCTAAGTGTGTGACTGTTTACTGCAGTAAACAACCCTGAGGTCCTTGAGGTTCACTTGCCCAGCAGTGTGCACTTGTTTTTGGGTGTGGCCTTGGCCAATAAGACTAATGGGACACTCTAGGATTGACTTAAAGAATGACAGCTCATTGCCAGTAAATGCAAATGTGAGTTTGAAACACCCATCATCTGGAAAGACTTTAAAACCACGAGTTGCCTTTAGCAAAGGCTTTTATTCTTCGAAATTCATGTCAATATTTATCAAATGTTAAACTTGTGAACGAACTTGTGCCCCATTTGGGGCTGTAGTCCTCTGCATGCCATCTGCCTCAATTAATCAACTGTAATGAACCATGCGTGATACAATAAGCTCTCTTAATATCTGTATACTTTAACCCAGAGCTTCTCAAACTTTTTCTGGTGCACCCCCCTTGGGAGATTAAAAAAAAAAGTATCCCGGCCCAACAGTCTCTGGGACATTTCACTACTGTAAATACGGTGTTTCAAGGAGAAGATGCACTCGCCTTCTCGTCACTGTGGATCACTTTTACTACGCCGGGTCCTCAGCCGTCACACACAGACTGCTGCTGCTGCTTCTTCTTTGGTGGTGGTTTATCTTCTTCTTTGGTGTTTTATGGCGGTTGGTATCACATTATATTGGTGTTACATTACCGCCATTCTTTAGATTTTATTCTTTAGACTTTATTCTTCAGACTTTTATTCTTTAGACCTCAGTGGTTCCTGGGGCGCGGAGAGCGCATTTTATCCTTTAGTTTTTTGTTTAATTGTCTTCAAAGCCCATGGGATCAAAGTGGAAAAGAATCCAATGCACATACATTCTTTTACATATGCTTTATATCGTCACATGACCGGTCAGTAGCAGAGCAAGTTCAATAGTTAGATTCAACAAGGGGAGTGAAGCGTCCAGCCAAGTTGAGAATACCAAGTTCTTGTTGGAATAAACCGGACGAGTAGCTTTCTATTCAGATGCGTAAAACAGCCAGTTTTTTCGGCGCTCGCCGGCAAGACTTTACGCACCGCGTTTTCTGATCGTTAGACGTTTGGATGCGCATTTCGTTAGATACATGCAGTATTTTTTATATATATATATATATATATATATATAATTTTTTTATTTAGAGATCGCTCTCTATCGTTCTATCTCTAAATAAAAATAAAGTCACCCCTTATGCAGGGCTCTATTGGGAAATTCATGTTTACAGATTTTCACATACTACTTTGGTGGTGTTTTATGGCAGTTGGTATCCATAGTATCCATAGTGTTACATTACCGCCAGTCTTTAGACTTTATTCTTTAGACAGGTATATAATAGGTATTTGTAGTCTCCAAAACATCAAACTGTATTTTTTATTATCATAGAGGAGCTAAAATTGTAGTATAATTTTGGCACAGTTGGCGCATATTTGGATAACTTGTTCCGAATAAATGTTTGATTCAAAAAGGTCAACGGCACCAAAATGCCTATTCCTAGAGATCTGAAACTTTACACAGTTGCTGTCAACAAGATAAACGGCTAATACTCACCATAAGCATACGCACACAAGTATGTCTTGCTTAGGACTAGGGATGTCACGATTTATAATTTTAGAGTCTCTGGTATCATTAGGAAAAATATCACAATTTTAGGATTGTTCATGATTCTTTGCAAAAAGAAAGGAAACATTTATGTTTAAACTTGCAAATATTCTTGTGAGAGTAAAATTTTGTTTTATAACTATTAACCTCCCTGCGCTTTTAATACAGCATATGAATTAAAATATAATGAGGGGCCAGTAAGCTGACATTTATATTCAATCCATTTGTGGCTATATATAGAGATATAGATATAGCTATATATCTATATATCTATATCTCTATATATAGCCACAAATGGATTGAACAATATAAATGTAAGCTTATTGGCCCCTCATTATAGCTGTTTTAAGCATTATATAATTAGTGAGATGAGCTCCATGGTAACCCTCGGGGGAGGGGCTTGAAACTTTGAGAAAGTCACTTTCTTTGGTTCACGCTAACAACACAGATTTGTGAAGAATAAAAAAGTATTTACAGGTAAGATTACGGTAAATTCTCTCTCGTTGGTTCGTCCAGTCTTGTTGACACCGTGGGCTTGCACCTTTTTAGACATTTCCGCAGTTAACCCAATGAACAACCTAACGTGGCCATAAATAATCGCCATGATTGAAAAACCGGTCAATGTTGACATCCCTACTTAGGACCTTTTTACAAATTGACAATATTCAGGCTTAAAAAAGGATGTATTGTTTATGCTTGGGCTTCTGTAGGGTAAGTTCTGAAGCCCTGACAGTGTTCATATGCACATCTCAAGGAACTGGGAGGCCTAATCTTTTTAATGATCCATCACACTAGCATGTGGGCTGTAAGATCTACTTTTAATAAGCAATACCATTTGGGTATGTCTAACTATTGTACACAGGGCAAAATAGGTGGGTGTTATCTGGTTAAATTAGTTTTTATTGTTTCCAATATTTTATTGTCGACTGTAGCTTGATTTGTTTTTTATAACTTTCACCAGACAGTTATAGTATGTAGTTCTATACAGTTATACGGCGCGACACAGAGTGAGGCGGCGGCGCGACACAGAGTGAGGCGGCGGCGCGACACAGAGTGAGGCGGCGGTGAAACGTGTGAACAGAGGAGGCGTCTGAGGGGGCACAGAGGAGGCGCACCCCATACTGAAAAGCTCTAGTCTAACCTTTTATCTGTTACAAACTGCACACACAAGTTTCAGTTTTTTGTGTGTAAAGAATAAACTCACAATTATTCACAAAACCCCAGCTCACTCACTCAATGTCTTCTCCTTTCTGCTGTAGTCCAGTTAAATCCTTATTAATCCCTATAAAATTGTTGACTGGTAAAGCTTTTGGTCACTTAAGACACCATCGACTGATTAATCAACTTAAGCATTACAGTTAGTCATGAAAAAGTCTGCACCCAAAATGTAATTCTTATAAAAGGATAATTTTCCTGAAGAAAGGGGCACAGCCGATCCCTCTGCTCAAATGTGTGTCTTTGATCACTGGCTCATTGAGCTCATATTTTTATAACCTCCACTTCCAACAATGAAACTTGCCATATTGTGTTATGTGGGCCAACTTAAACCACATCCCTTAGCAACAGCCCGGGTTGCTAAGTACACCTGCTCAGTGGCTCCCTCACCTGCACGTTCGGCCTCCGTCTGTCGCCTGCCTTTTGTGCCACACTTCTCACTCAGGGCCTAATTGTGTTGGGGCCGTGGCTGATATTGAGTGTTGCGCTGGTTAATCCTACTGGGAAAGGGAAGTGGTGTCATGCCGTCAGGGATATGACGCGGCTAATTAAAGGTGACGCTGAAAAGCAAAACGTGAGCTTAAAGGACGCAATAAAAATAGCCCTTTTACTACTAAACAAATTAATGAAACGTATCTGGCAAGTTACATGATCATTTAAAGGTTTAGATATAGATACTGTCGGCATCCGAGGTTACGCCCACAAAAGGACCTCCATCCAATCCATTTGTTTTAATGTAGATGTGGTTTAACGACCCATATTATTATAAATATCCAAGCATGCTATCGGTTGCTTCAGGCTAAATGCTAACGTGATGCTTCCTTTGAATCAGCAGAGTTTTTGTCCACACCAGACCACGCCCATTATAACGCATTATAACGCAGTGCCGACTAGACCGGACCATGTTTCTGACTAGCTGTGAGTGTACTGAAGCCTCCACCACCATAATTAAATGTACTCAGAAAATCAGCTATACTTCTTGACAATATTAATTTTGCTTCAAATATGCTGCAATCGCAATACTTTAAAATGTGGTTATTTATTATTTTAAATGGCTGACTACTTGATTACAAGGCATTACCTGCTGAAAAGTAAATTTTACATCCGTTCTGTTGACATCATAGACATGAAATTTCAATACATCCCGTACTGTGGGCCATGTAATGAGATATGCATTGTAACCACCACTTATGCTGTAATGTCTGAAATGAATGTTATGTGAAGTTACAAGTCCTTGGCTGTAGTTGCATTTACAATGGCTCGTTTTTATTTAGTTGCAAGACAGTCATTTACAGAGAAGTATGAATACATGTTGTTTTGCATATTGATTTTGCGTTTCTACTTTTGCATACTTGCATGTGTCCTGGAGGCCCTCCAGTCACATTAATCGCTGGCGTTTTGCTGTCCCTGAGTGACCTGCATCAGCTCCACAGAGAGCTGTGGTCCTCTGTCAGACCACTCGGGCTCCTGGACTTTACTGCTGCTGTAATACATTATGACAGCTATGCTTCAAGGCAGGAAAGATCAAATAATTCATTAAGATTATGTTGGAGTGCCGTCACACATCACTGAGGTACAGGAATACTACACCAGCACTTTTTCTGCACAGTCATACATTTTTGTGTGCTTGGAGCCATGTTTGATCTTTTTGTTTTGGCTGTCAGTCTATTGGCAGTGACATCTATT
The DNA here is from genome assembly GCA_015082035.1 of Chaenogobius annularis. Classification (NCBI taxonomy): domain Eukaryota; kingdom Metazoa; phylum Chordata; class Actinopteri; order Gobiiformes; family Gobiidae; genus Chaenogobius; species Chaenogobius annularis. The sequence continues at coordinate 293,602 of BJKM01000499.1, read as the reverse complement.
TTCTGTTTTGGCCCTTTAAGCTAAAAGGCAGAAGTTGGTGCCCACAATGGTCACATGAGGGTGGGTCTGTAAACGTTATTTCCTCATGGTGAAGGCAGATTCTTCTTCAGCGGCTCCTCTCAGACAGAAAGCACACCGCGGCTCCAGCACAGATATCTGAGCTGTTTTATAAGCTGCACACAAATTTACTTTTGGAGTGAGTCTGGAACAATCTTATGTCTCACAAGAAATACAGTGTGACTGGGTTGTGCTGTCTGGTTTGTACTGGTGTTTAATTTAACTGCTCTAATTGCATCACTCTGGTGTTTTAAATGCTTTTGGTCTTCATGGTTTTATTTGACTGAGGTCAACCCACAGCAGCTACACCCGACGCAGAGCTGATGAACTTGCTGCCATGTAGCAGGTCATTATTTTCTGTCTACTGTAAAGCTGGATATAATTCCCAACATTGGTAGTAATTAGGGCTACAACAAGTTAATCAATTAATCGCAACTAATAGATTATTTAAATAAACTGCAACTAATTTAGTAATCAAATAATCGTTAACTGGTTTATACTTAGGTTCCAAAACATGCTAAGAATTGAGAACAGAAGTTGTATTACTCAAATTGTGTAGCAGTTGCCTGAAAATGACACGGAAAACTTGTAAATTCCGTGTATTTGATGAAAAGACTCTCTTGTCCATATATTTTCTCCACCAGGATCCTCAAATGGCTTCACTTCAGTTTCATCTGGGTCAAATTCAGTAAAGTATTTTCATCACGTGACTTATGTTCTAAACAACTAATCAATTAATTGAACTAGTACTCACCAGTAGGGCTGCAACGATTACTCGAGTAAATAGAATAATTCGATTACAAAAAAGCTTCGATTATTATTTTATTGCCTCGATGATTCGTTTAATTTACATATTTAATCAAAAACACGTGAATCTGTGGCGCGCGGAGCGCTCCGCACGGAACGACTTGTGGCGCTTTTGTTTCACACGGAGCTTGTTCCGCTCTGACGAAGGTGCAACAGGAAGAGAGAGCGGCGCGTTTTAAACTCACAAGTGCGACTGGGAAGAGTTTTGATGAGTGAAAGAGCCATGGATCTATTATAATAATCCCGAGCTGCAACTCTAAACACTGCATCTAGCTCCGCCCACACCAGCCCCTGTGCCTTCGACACGCCACCACAAGTCCGAGACGCGGAGGCCAAAGTGACCGGCACACGGAACCAAAACGGCAAAACGCAAAATGCAGAGCTCAAAACGCCAGGACCACTGGTCCCACCCAACATAACGTTTTACAAATGTCTTATTTTAAGTGATGTGACAGAGCCACTGTAACTGTTTACAATCTATTACAAGTTAATTAAGTCCTTTTTATATATATTCTTTATATACAGAAATAACAGTTTGGACTGAAGTGAAATGTTGCTGTTTTGGGGAAAAATGTATATGAAATTAAGAATAAAATGTGTTATTTTCAGCAGAAATTCCTTATTTTGTATTTGTTTATTTCTATGAACTATAACGTTTATCTAAAAAATGATTTAATATGCGTTTAAATGGTTTACTGAATGTACAAACAAATTTACCAATTAATCGAAGAAAAGAATCGCTAGATTACGCGATTACTAAAATAATCGATAGCTGCAGCCCTACTCACCAGACTAATCTATTAGCATTATCTATTAATCTATTATCTACCCCGTTAGTTGCAGTCGTAGTCATCGAAATTGTCCTTTTTAGATATGAACACTTATTTCAACGCTTATTTCAGACAATGTTCCAGTGAAGCAGAAACATGGGCCTTTTCCTTTTTAAAATGTTAAATGTGCCCCCATTATGATGCCATGAGATGTTTTATTTATGGTAATGAGTAAAACATTTTGTTTCACTGTACTTCTGTCCCAGCAGCAGAAAGCTGTGTTTCCTGCAGCAGAGCCTCTCTCTTGTCCCAGGGGTCACTTAAAGCTGAGCTATGCATAAAAACATGTTTGTTGAATTTTAACATGTTTTGGGCAACTACATTTCTACATACAAATTAGGAAGAATGAAGCATGCATGGTTTATGCAGATCAAGTAGACCGCTTTACTCAGATCTGTCTAGTAAGTCTTTCTCTCCGTGATGAACCCTCCCCAGCCCTGTGCTGAGCCTGTTTTCATTGTGGAGGGCTGGCTGGCTCTAAAGTAATGGTGTGTCAGCCTGACTGAGGCTTGGATAATGAACATCACAGGCTCTCTTCCTCTGGCCCACTCGGCTCACCTTTCCTCAGGACTGTACACTGATCTGTCCTGGCATCAGACACATAATGCAACCCAAGGTCTTCCTGTCCATCATCCTGCTCTCATCAGATGCTTCTCTAATTAGATGAGGCTGATTTCAATAAACCTACTGTCGTCTCCACTCTATTAGTTATATTAACACAGGGATTCCTGGCCTGTAGTCTTCTATCATTCCTGCGTCTTTTCACCAGGGGGCCAATCCTCTTCTCTTCGTGGATCTATGTAACCTAGTTACTGAGGCCCAGCAGGGGAGCCCAATCAATTAATGAACAAAGGCGGCCACTCACTGCGCCCTGACTGAGTCTGGGACTATAAACGGGCCGCTCCCCAAACATGGTCACTGTCAGTGGCTCGTCTGATGGATGTTGTTTTGCTTTGTGCTGTGCCTCCGAGCCTGCGGCCACTTCTCAGCTACCTGTTAGACAACACCAGCGAGCCAATGTTTCTATTGAATGTGACATGTTAAAAATAGATTTATAGTTTTGTCAGATATGCACTGAAAGCCTTCCATCCCAATTACACTGAAGTTGTCAGTTGATGAGGTATGGTTTTCTTTCTCTTTCTAAAGAACACGCTCTGCTCTTTGTTTACTGGAGTGCTCCTGTAAGCTGTGCTGTGGAGCTGAACAAACAGTTTAAGGGTGAGGTCAAAGGTTTAATGTCCATTTTCAGTGATTTTGATCTGTCTCCCCTGGCAACAGACAGCCTTCCTCTTCACCCACCTGTGCTTTGTCATGTCTTTCAGCACTTCCTCATCCCTCTGTTTTCTCAATACCTCTTTTGATCCTATTCAATCCACTTTTTGTGCCTCTCTGGGTCCATCCCTCTTCTGTGCCATCTTTCGTCTGTGTCTCTGTGGTCCCTCTGTCATCCTCTTCTTAATCCGGCTGTTGGTCCCCAGCACCCCTCCTGGAGTTTCCTGCTCTCCCCATAGTGCAAGATCAGGGAGCAAGCTGTTGTAACAAGCTGTTGAATAATGTAAGCTAAGGCTATAGGCCACAGTTTCAGTTAACTCTTTGATCCCTGATCAGTCAGTGTTGAGGTGGACACATCACAAATGACAGGCCGGCAGCTGGAGAAAGCACCCTCAAAGGCACTTTGGCTCCCCTCATCTTAGGCTAAAGTTTCTCATCCGGTTTGATTGTTGTTGTCTTTATAAAGAAGAAAATGTGCAGCGTCCCTATCTTTTGTTATTCAAACACTGATGTATAATTAAAGGGTTAGAAAAGGCGATGTTGAATTATTGATACTGAAGCAAAAAATGTCATGACATTCTGATCTGCATAGGTGCCACACTGCCCTTATTTTACACTGCAAGTCTAGTTAATATTTTACCAGTTTTGCTTTTTGACAAGCTCTGTATTCTACATGCATCTTTTGAGAAACATGCTCTTTTTCTGCTGTAATTTTGTAAATCCTTTTTTTTTTTTTTTTTTTTTCCATGCATTTTTACCATTGCATAAATCGCTCACCCACGCTGCCAGCGCTCTTGTACTATATCGGGGATAGCTAGATAAGTTGGTAGTGCTAAATATGATCAGCATAATAAACAGGAGGCAGCAGAAATACAACCATTCATTGAAACAAAACATTGCATAACCCCAGTCCTGTTTTTTAAATGAGGTTGATTGCCACGCTTCAGATGCCTGTCCTAAATCTGGGATGAGGTCTGACTTCCAATTTGTATCAATCAACTGCCCGAGACACTCATTCCAAATCTCAAAAGTTTACAGCCAGCAAACAAGGTCTCATTAACCCATTGTAATCGATAGAGCTTCTGCTTCTGCTTAAGTGCTTCTGGTTGGCTTAGAAGCCCATATCCTGAGGCTAGAAAGTATTGATCTGTTGGACTGATTGGAAGTTTCCCTTCAGGAGGTGAAGGATGGCACGGACACTCTGATATTTTGGCAGCAGTGGAGTGGGTCTGGAGGCTGGATCAGTTTACTGTCTGCTCCTGCGTTCACTGTTGTCCCCACACCTGTTACAAGCTGCAGAGGTACACACTGCACTGCTCTGTATGGGGTTTTATGTTGAATGTTTGATGTAGCCATTTGCTCTCGTTAGCAAACAATGCAAACAATTACTGTGTTACGTAGGTTCAAGGTGGTGGCCCGCATTCACAAAACCACACTGACAAATGGCTGCTGGTGGTTTTTCAATGACTGTCTACAGACCATTTAGCTTATTGAGCTACAAAGTGAACTTAGAAACCCTTTTTGTAATCTGCTTGGTTAATGTTTCTAGGGATGCAACTATCGATTATTTTTGTAGTGCATTTTTTAAAAAATGGGATACATTTTTGTCTTTAAAGTACATTGTTCTTTATATTGAACATGAAGGCAAATAAAAATTAACATTAACACACAGGTTTAAACTAATTAAAAATAATAAGTGCACCAAACTTTATATTTATTACCAACGCCTGAAAATGGTAATTAACATTCTGAGTAATGTGCACTCAATATTATCTAACTGATAGAAGTAATAATTAACTACTCACACTGCCGGTTGACTGCTCGATGTTGTTAGCAAAGATTGCTGCTGTGGCTGGCCTTTTCTGCACAAAGTGTGCACACAATCATCTTATTTGGCCATGGGTGTAAATATTCCCACACTTTTGACGACTTAAGTTGTGTTTTTTAGCTTTCGTCTTTATCGGCTGTACCTCGCACCACCATGATTTGAAAACGCGTCAAAAAAGAGCACGTATTTGCGTCAATGATGTTTACGACGTTCGTTGTGGTTCTAAATGTTTCTCAATATTTGAAACAGAAATGTATTACAAAATTGCATCTATGGCTATAGGTTATTGGAAATTGATAGATTAGCCGAACTATAACTGTAACTAGGGATGTCTGTGTAATTCCTCATTCGTCCAGGACTGTTCCATTGTAGAAAAAGATTCAATTGTAGTCATCTGGACTCTGTTTTAGAAAAAAACAAAACGTTTTGACTCTCACCCAATTGTCATTCTCAATCTGTGAAACAAGTCTGAGGACTCTGGTTTATATCCTACTCTGTGAAAGCCCTGCCCACAGGACTATTTTAGAAGCAAAATTAAGTGGTTTTAATTAAATATATACGTACATCTAAATCTAAACTACTTATTCATCTTGCTGTTTTAGTCACATGTATTTAATTTTTTTCATTCAGACAGTTCAATTTTATAGTGCTGGTCACAACCTTGAGAAATAGTCATGTGTGAGTCTCAGTAATAATCGTTAAATCGTGATGTTTTTTCTCACAATAATCGTAACACTAAAATTGTGTTACCCTAATTGTGACTTATTTGTCACATTAACTTAACTTTTCAGAAAGTTTTATTTATAAAATTAGACGTGTGTCCAATTTTATTATAAAATTGGACACACGTCTAATTTTATAAATAAACTTTATTTTATAAAAAAGTTTTATTTTATAAAACTTTTTTATAAAAAAAAAGTTTTATTTTTTTTAATTAAAAAAAATAAAACTTTTATAAAATTGTGTCCACACGTCTAATTTTATAAATAAAACTTTCTGAAAAGTTAAGTCTAGAGGAATGGTCATCTATTAAAACATTTGAATGAGAAAAATTGTATTGTTTTTGGTCAGGAATAATCACAAAATCTTGAGGTTTCTTCTCGCATTAATCGTAACACTGAAATGTCATATCGTGACATCCCTATTTCAAATAAATATCATCATACTGAACCTCTGAAAAGCTTCAGGAGTTCAGTTTTGCATTTAGATTTGTAGTTTGTTTACGCTGACATGGCCGCCCCCTTAAACCCAACACGAGCTCCTTCACCCACTCGATGCACATATCTATACACACATGGTATTAAAGTGGCGGGAAGTATGTAATATGCATGGAGCTGCACAGTGGCATTTAATCCATAACTCTGACAGGCTTCCCTTGAACTGACAGGGAAAGCACATAGCTCTCTTCCCACATAAATACTCCAGCAGCTCTCCTTCTCTAGGTCCACTTTGACTCCCGCTCGTTCTTCTCTCTTAAGGCAAACCATGAAATATTGTTTTGTTCCAAAGTGTTTCTGGCACCATGCCCGTCTTGACCCCATGCACCGGATCTTGCTTCCCCTTTGGTAAACTGATCTGTGCGTCCACGTAAGCTTAGCGGCGACTCCCAGCACCAAGACGCAGCAGCTGGAGATGGCAGTGAAGCGGGAGGAAAAGACGAGCTGGAGCAGCAGACGGCATCCAGATAGACCTGTCAGCCCTGACAACCACACATGTGTCAACACCACAGTGTCAGAGGGGGCAACTGCTCAATTAGGGTCAGGCACTTGGCTTTGGGCAATTATTTTTACATATAATCCAATGGTGATGTCAAGAAGCCACTGATGCATGTACAAACTGAATTCAATCTATTATGAACAGTATTAACACTTGAGCGTTCCTTTTAAAGGAGACATATTATGCAAATTCAACTTTAATGAGCTTTTAACCTTGTTACTACAGTGTTTCCTCATGATTTAATTTACTCGAGTTATATTTGGATTGATTTGTGCATGTTTGAGTTATCTTGTATCCAGCAACTGAAAAACCAAACAAAAAAAATCCTGTTTTCCCCTACCCCTATCTCTGCCCACATCCCTGTACTTTCTAAAATATCAAATAGCCACTTTTCAAAAAAATGAAAATGTGTAAATGACAATCAGCTGCTTGTTTATGGTGAAATGTAGCTATGAAGAGGCGGAGCTTGTCACTATGAAGAGGCGGGGCTTATCAGTTCTGCAGATTTGAAGTCAATGGACCTGTTTCTATTGTTACTAAGCAGTTTTAGATCAATATTGCCGTTTACGATGAACACAATGTAAAATGATGTACTTATGTTCTAGCTCAATAAGTACCTGAAAATGGCATAATATGACGCCTTTTTAAAAATAACTAATTTTAATAAAATTGTGGCAATTTTGTTCCAGCGTTATGGGAATGAGGTGCATGTCACATCAAGACCAGAAGTGTGTTGACAGCGTACACAGACAAGCATTCACTCACGTTTTCACAAGAAGGATGGTAAAATATGTGTCATGTTTTGGCTTTGCTTTGAGCTCAACATTTTCTTGACAGCCAAAAAGTTTAATTTTGGTCTCCCCGCTCTTCAAAACATGTTGGACTTAGTCCGAAATTCTCCCACACGCCTCCTGGCAAACACAAGCTGAGATGTCATGTCGGTGTGCTTCTTCAGCTTTTTTAAAGTGGCATTTTCTTTGCCAGTCTGCCATAAAACTGTGACTAGTGAGTCACCCAGGCAACAGTTGGTGAATGCAGTGTCTTCCATCTCGTAGCTGTGAAAACCCATAACTTTTTCCGTTCTGACAGTGGCTTCATGGTGGCCCACAGCTGTGCCAGATATAGTTCTTTTTAATGACTGACCTTTCTGTTAATTCACTGTATTCTTTTGTCTTTTTATCTTTTATTGAAAGGATTCAGATGTGACAAATGGTTCAAGCCTTGAGGTATTTGATATGGGCTGTAGTTCTTAGACAAGCTTGCTAATATGGTTAAAAGTCAATTTTGTTTAACGTCAATGTAAAAAAAAATCAATTCATATCCTGACACAGATTTTGCTATCCAAAGTCTCAATTCTGCTCCAAATGACATGTTTTTACTGACATGGGATTGGCTGTGGAGTTTTTGATTTAAAAAACCTACGCATATCATTGGATTAGATTAGAAATTATTTAAATGTCTCGATAAATGTTAAATTATTGCTCGACTCGAGTGAATCATGTTACATATGATGGGTTTTTACTAAACCTCTGTCATTCTCCCCTTCCTTTAGATGTACAGAACTTTTATTCTTGCCAATGCCACAAAGAGCATGAATGTGATCCCCGACGACTATATTAGTAATTCTTAATGAAAGGAAAATCTAATTCGGAAACTTATGCTATACATGGATAAATAGAACAGGTTGCACAGGGATTGGCATTTGTTGGAAAACCTATGCAAACTCAGAATATGATATGGGAGCGGATTAATTGCCGACCTCGGAACTGCGAAAGAGAAAAATATCTGATGTGACAGAAGTGCTGTGGTTTTTCTAAAGAGCAAAGTACAATGTTTGAGACGGGAGGGAAAAGCTTGGATAGAAAGACACTCAGAGGACTTGTAATAGGATTCACGGCTGCGGCTACAACTGGGGGTGTAATTATTGTTGTTGTGATAAGCCGGCTACTTATTTCTCTGCGCTTGGATATTTTGCATATTTAGTAGCTACAATTACCACACTGGGGTCGCGTGTCAAGTGCAAACTGTTTGTATGTAAAAACATACTGTATACTGCTTCACGGACGCGTTTCCCCCTCACACCCATTCATCCGCTGCTCTTGATTATACCTTGAAAGCGAAAAACGGTGATAATGATGACTGCGTTTTCGAGCGGGAGCAAAAGCCCTATCTGTTTGATCTGGCAGGCAAAAATATGGGCAGCACAACACAATCTCATCGCTTGTGTCAGCTATTCTCCGGCACCGTGAGATTCCCTTGGGAACGCGTTTCTGCTGTGCAAATCAGTCAGATCGGTTCGGGCAGTTTCTTATCTGGACTTGAAAGAACGGGGAAGATGGAAAAGGGGAGGTGTGAAGAGTGGCGTGCGAATGTGAGGAGCGAGAGGACTGTTCCTTTGGGGGTTCCTTCGGGGGGCATTCGTACCTGAAATTCACCGTCGAGATACTTGAATTTAGCCCGTCATGATCCCTCTGCTTTTGTGGATTGAGTGACTATATTGGACGTTTATAGTGTTTGTATGTGCTGGAGCCGTGTTACTGCGGGCCTGGGGAATTTTTATTAGTTTGGCTGTTTTTTCTTTTATTCATCTGAGCCGACATCTCTAGTGTTATTGTGATTTGATAGCATTTCTAGTTCAGATCAGGTCAGCAGCACACGTTTTTACGGCTGCTCCTCTGCTGGTGTAAAAGCCTTCATAAAACCTTTTCACTTGAGTCAGAGATACTGTTCAGTGGCGTTGTATTGGTTTCCTTAGTTGAATTGACACTTGATTGTGTGTACGTGTACGTGTGTGTACGTACGTGTGTGTGTGTGTGTGTGTGTGTGTGTGTGTGTGTACGTACATACATATATACACACACATATATACATACATATATATTTGGATTGAAGTTTTATCCAAATAAAAAAGTATCCAAATAACAATAGTCCAATCCAACAGAAATATGTTAAATGTGTAAAACATGTCTTTAGTTGCATTAGTTGAGGTATACTTTTTTAGACAAATTTGAAATTACCGTGAAAATGTATCCCAAAATGTACGATCTAAATTTGGATATACTGCCCTCTATATTATTACGTAATATCTTATAACAAATATTTGCAAGAGTTTTATAATGATTTGAAACACTCTTGCATTTCTCAGAGTGCTTTTATGATGGGACATAACTACGACAGCCGGACGTCCCATGAGCCACACACTCTATGACTTTCACCTCTGACTGAAGCCTATTGTCCCGCTCGAGAGTGGAGCCCCATTACCGGAGCCATGTCCCAATAGAGACATTGTGCTCTCCGGCCGTGCTCCCCTTGTCCTTCAGACGCGTCCCGAGATGACAGTAGATAAACAAAGGGAACAAACAGACACTCCCACCCGCATTGATTTTGGCCTCTGCACCCCTCCCCACAAACACCACATTGATTCCACCTACACTTAATATATATGAAAGCCCCGTAGCCCCTCCTCCCTTTCTACCCGCACTGACAAAAATGATGAATGTGGCTGGGTTCGCTTCCCCGCTGCCTTGTGCCGGCTGTCCGAGTCTCTACAAACCTATTTCTCCCCAATAAAGTGCACTTCCCCTTCCTGCGAACTGGGTTATTCAATTGCTTCAGGTCCCTTCTATAATTTCCACGTATAAACATGTCATCGGCACAATTTCAGCGCCGCGGGGCATCCATATGCATGATGTCAAGTCGCTGAATGTGATCAACAAAAAAGAAAACGTTTTCTTTTTATAATGCACAGTGGTCTATCATTTTCTGTGCCGTGGCTGTGGGATAATAGTCTGCCATGCCACTCAAAGATGGCATCATATAGGGAGCTTTTTTAGTTGGGTCAGTTATTTCTTCCTTTGTTGACATAATCAGTGCACTTGCTTGATGCATCTTATTAATGTGTCCACAGAGTTCAGGCTAACGTGCTGTCGACTCTGATCATGTTGGCATTGTGTGGATTTACTTTTAACTTTCCCTTAGGATCATTATCTAGTAAATGCTATCCGTTGGCCTTGGGCATTGCCGTTTCCGTTTTTATTGTTAAGTTCTAAGAAAAGAAATGTCACAATATCACATTTGACTGTTACAATTTTTGGGAGCAAAAATATCACCATAACTCTGAAAAAGTTAATTTACTGTTTCAATTTACTTTCATGCTTACGTTACCATTCCTCAAGTTGGTGACCAGCTGAATGATCAAGTGACGTAAACAACAGATAAAACAGCGCTTTGATTTAAGCTTTACTTTTATGGTTTGGATTGAAATTACTCTATTTTGCTTCAAAATGTATTTTCTTATGATTGTGACCTGAATGATAACAATTATCAATTAACCCAGGGGGTCCCAAACCTTCCCGACTGGGACCACCAAAATAAGCACACAATCGACCCGAGACCCCAGTGCCAAAGGAAAATCGCGCCTGCAAAACATTTAAAATCAGGTTGTAATGTGTATTTTGTAGTCATTTTTACCTTATGTCATTGAAATATTCGGTTATCAATCAAAAATCAAAAAGTAGATTGAATCTAGTGTCATCATTTTAAAATTATATATTTCAAGTCATCTCACGACCTCAGTTTAATGGTCCCAGACCCTCACTTTGGGAACCACCGAATTATCCAGATAATCCTGACATCTCTAAATGTAAGATTCATCGCAATGGAATCTAGATTGCAATTTGAGTGGCCGCAATTAACAAATTGCAAAAGCTGCCATTTTTGGTCTTGAAATACATAGTTTGTCTTTTCACATTTCAGTCTCCTGAACGTGTTTTAAAATTTGAATTTTGAACAGAATCTGATTATTAAAATACAAATTGCAAATCTAATTACAAGTGCAATTCTTCTCAGAAAAATTGCAATTAAAAAATCCAAAGTTTCGCAACTCGTTCAGCTCTATTCCTAAAGAAGAATCTACTATATTTGTTTGATGTTTTACTTTAGGTCCATTGTCTTGTGAATGTTGTTTGATTTGAGCGTTGCTCTTCCTGTGGTGGTGTTTTTTTTATTACCTCTTGATAAGAACCTGCTATATATTTTACAAGTGGCATGTTCATTTATTTGTTCTGCAGATCCAGTGTCCCCATGCCTTTGTAAATGGGCCACCGTGTCTATAAATAGCCCTACGGTTGTGAGCAGTCCTCGGCGACGTAGCGGCAGGTTTTATTTTATGTGCCCGCTGAAGGTGATCGAGGCTATTGACGAAGGTGTCCCGGTCTCATCGCCGCTCCACCTGCCGCCCTGGGGAGCACTGCAGTCTCCATTTCTCCATTTCGCTGCCTCCTAATGACTCCCTCTTAGCGCTAGCCACGGTTTCCCCCCTCGGCTCCCGCTGCAGAGCCACACCAGCGTTTCCCCGTTGAGACGCTGTTCTTTTCACACCGCTCTTAGATCCCCGCGCTTGTCCCCTGTACTTTTCACTTGAGAGCACAGATCTGAGAAAGATGAGGCGGTTCGGCAGCCGAGCCTAAAAGATAAAAAAGACTCTGAGATTGTCATGTATATTTTATTTTTCTCTAGTGTTTTGATTCATCTCACTCCTAATCTGAATGAGTAATATGAATGAGTAATCATAACATTATGCCGTGCCAGCTCAGGTTATCTTCATTGTTTGTTGACGGCAAGCGACGTAATCCTTCTAATGGGGAAGGACCTAGTTTTGAGAGTGTTAAATGTATTTTATACAAGCGTAATAGTGGCTCCAGAGACTGTTCACTGTCAGTACATACACCTTTTGCTTTATAATTGGGGTCCCTCGTCAGATTTAAAGATGATTCTGTCTATCCTCCAATACCGTGTCAACAAATAACACCACAGTCATTTCAATTACTGCAGAGGCGGGATCGGGGTCTTTATGTAAGGCCTTGAGATAAAATTGTAGGGGCAGGGGCAAATTGAGGGAAAAAAAGGCTTTCTCCTTGTGTGAAATTGCCTCATTCTTGGGGACAGTAAATGGAGACGCTGAAGAATGATGATAATTCGGCTGCATGGTTTTACGCCGGTGAAATGGTCCGAAAGTCGCCTGTGTGCAGAATTAGGAGGCAAAAACGACATTTCCTGTCTTCCAAGTCCCTCCGTCCTTCAGGCGGCGGCACCAAATGAATTGATGAGACGGCGGCAGAGGATGTCTTGCTGTAAATGCCTGCTTGTGTATTCAGATTGGCCGAGCAGTGGGAGGAGGCAGAGGAGAGAGATGGCACCAGGCTCCACAGTATTTCACAGTTTAAGACTTGGATCACCAGCCACAGAAGATGCATAATAAGACTCATTGGGATTTTATATTGATTGAACAGTTTTTGCTCGAGGCCAACTCGCTTGGAAAAGCACAGAAAACGCAATGAGTAATGACATTGTTAATACCTCCCTTGGTTAAATTTAGAGAAAATTATCCCGATGACTGTATTCGGACGCTATTTCAATCCAACAGAAATAGGGCTGCAGCTATCGATTATTTTAGTAATCGAGTAATCTATCGATTCTTTTCTTCGATTAATCGAGTAATCGGTTAATATTTTTGTACATTTTTTAGATAAACATTATAGCTCATAGTAATAAACAAATACAAAATAAGGAATTTCTGCTTAAAAATTCACACATTTTTCTTAATTTCATATAAATTTGTCCCCAAAACAGCAACATTTCACTTCAGTCCAAACTGTTCTGTTTGTATATAAAGAATATATATAAAAGGACTTTATTAACTTGACAGAGCCACTGTAACTGTTTACAGTCTATGACAACGTCACTTAAAATAAGACATTTGTAAAACGTTATGTTGGGTGGGACCAGTGGTCCTGGCGTTTTGAGCATTTTGCGTTTTGGCCGTTTTGGCTCGTGTGCCGGTCACTTTGGCCTCCGCGTCTCGGACTTTCACAACAGATTATTCTAACATAACCGCAGTCTCGTGCTGTTTCCATGTGCATTGGCTGTTTAAAAGTACGACTGTGACTGGGAAGCAGAGTTGTTGAGTGGGGGAGCGCGGGGTCCACGGTGGCGTGTCGAAGGCACGGGGCTGGGGTGGGCGGAGCTAGATGCGGTGTTTAGAGTTGCAGCTCGGGATTATTATAATAGATCCATGGCTCTTTCACTCATCAAAACTCTTCCCAGTCGCACTTATGAGTTTAAAACGCGCCGCTCTCTTCCTGTCGCGCCTTCGTCAGAGCGGAACAGGCTCCGTGTGAAACAAAAGCGCCACAAGTCGTTCCGCGTGCCACAGATTCACGTGTTTTTGATTAAGTCACGTGTTTTTGATTAAATATGTAAATTAAACGAATCATCGAAGCAATATAATAATAATCGAAGCTTTTTTGTAATCGAATTATTCGATTTATTCGAGTAATCGTTGCAGCTCTAAACAGAAATGTGTTAGTTGAAATTTAATTCAGACTAATGTGAATTACTGTCGAATGAATCACAAATCTGAAGAAATATCTTATATCCTTTACAATATAACATTTTTATTTTTAATTAGCTCTTTCTGTGGCTTTTCAAAAATTATTTATAAAAACTTTTTTTTTTTACTTTAAACAACATTCAGATTTGACATATCTTCAATATTTACGATATTATCTAAAATGTTATATATTGTCAACCTTGACTTACTAGTCAAAACTGGGCTAAATAAAGACCTTCAAACTAACACCCACAATTATAATTTATGGCTGCAGTAGCAATTGTGCAATTATTAAAATTACTTCAATTATTCAGTGACATAAATGTTATCAATGTAACGTAATTAAAAGCACAATCAATGATCTTCTGTTCAGAATGAGGAGGTTCAAAAGGCACTTTTCTAACCTGCCATGACTTTAAAGCAAAAGTGTCACAATATACTGTATATTAGTTGTATATTTTCTCTAAAGGTTCATTCTGACTGTATAGAAGTAATTGATGGACATAATTATGCGCTAATAGTATATAATATACAAGAGATATAATTTTTGCCATATTCAACCAGTCTTAGTTGCAACCGTTTTTAATTTGTCTTTATTCTTTCTTGTTGTTTTTTTTAACCTTGTTATGATTCAACCAAAAATGAGTTTCCCAAACTGATTCGAGTTGTTATTCTGTAATTGTTATCTCGATCGACACTCAAGTGGGTTGCCATAACAGAGCCACCTCTCTCCTGCCACTCCACTCAATCCACTGCAGCGTGCCTCTATTGTGTCTCATTTCTTAATCCCTTCCAGGCATCTCCAGCACCAACACAGCTAGCATAAGCACATTTTGTACTGTTTGCAGTGTCGAGATTAACGGGATTACCGATCAGGGATTACACTGGCGTCATTCTTACCCATTTAACCTTGACCCAATGCCCTGGCGCAAAATGTGTCTATTCAATCCGTCTTAAATGTATGTCCTGCCCCATCTTTCCCATGGGCCGAAGCTCCGACAAATTGAAGTTGGTTTGTTTGTTTGTGGAGGTTTTAATGAATCTCCGGGGCCTGCGTGTTGTGATCCGTACGCTGAGCTGTAGATCCACGCTCACAATGGCCCTTTGGTGGCTGTCCCATGTATAACCTCTTTCTCCGTCTTTGAGCACGACGTAATTCAGGCGTTTCCATAGAGAGTGTGCGGTTGCCAAGCGCACGACAGGTCATCGTTTATTTCGGTCAGTCCCTTGTTCCTAGATGTGAGGGGACGCGGCCAGGAGCAAAGTGGAGAGGGTCACGGAGCACTTTACGGTTTTTAAAGACAGCGGCCACTTCAAAGTAGGCCAGCGCAGTCATTTTTTAAAGTTTTAGTACCACAACATTTATACATGTACCACCGCTATCGTCTTTATAGATGAGAACTACAGTTTAAATGCTTTATTAGAGATTCTGGCATATGTATCTGTAAAAGTCCTTTTGTGAGTTATAAATCTGTTCACATATTACTGTTACTTTACTATTACTTCCTCATTACAAGCTCTAACTGCTGTTATTACGGCCATTGCTGCTAGTTCTGCAAATGTTGTTATTGCAATCTGACACAGTTGGTCCATTCAGCATGTTTTCAAATTAGGATTTTGCCTTTTCATTGTTCATGATTGTGTAGCTTTAATCCTGATTTGGCCAGATTAAAACCTTGGGGGGGGGAGTTATAATTTCATGTTTAATTTAAATGAGAACAATAAATTGATATATAATTCACAATTGTGTTTTGTAGTGTTGTAACAAACTAAAATTACAGACACAATTTTGATACCAAGGAAAATGCTTGGTTGGTTTTGATACCACAATGATGCAATAAATATAAAATAAAATGCAATAAAAAGGACTGCAATCAAAAAAAATAATAATAATATAGAAAAGTCTATAAAATTGCCATGTGGTTAGGAAAAGGTTATTATTTTTATTTATTTTTAAAGGTCCAAGTTTACCCTATAAATGTGTTATCTGTTACTATCTGAGTTTCCAATATTTTCATTTCATTTTTCCCACTTTGATTATACAAGGTGCACATAATGACAAGGCCATGATGTATGTGACAATTGGTTTTGAATTGTTGAGATGTTTAATGACCTAAGGGGGAAAAAAACAGTTTGTACTCTTGAGCTTTAGCCTCTTTTAAGACGTTTATTTGTCCAGGCGATCACCCACAGCTTGTGCAACTCAACCTGACAGTGTTAATGTACCAAGTCCCTCGCTCGGCCTGGGACCCTTTCGTCTTATTCACACTCTGAAACAACAGGGCCACAGAGGGGTGAGGACGAGCATGCGGGGGAGAGA
This sequence comes from Chaenogobius annularis, assembly GCA_015082035.1. Lineage (NCBI taxonomy): Eukaryota > Metazoa > Chordata > Actinopteri > Gobiiformes > Gobiidae > Chaenogobius > Chaenogobius annularis. The sequence goes on along the minus strand of BJKM01000499.1, from coordinate 277,382 downwards.
TGGAGACATGCGAGGCTACATATGGTCCGCCGTAATGTTGTTTATCCAATAGAGAGTTGTTGCAGCTGAGCACCGGCTCCTCACCGTCTCTCATTAATCTAACAGTGCGACTCTGGCCCACTGCCCATCACACGCACAGGGAGCAGAGCGCTGACCACCCACCGTCCCACTTCTGTACGCTGGCACCGGCCAAAAACCACACTCCACACATTATTCTGGGTTCTAAATAGTAGAGCTGAAGTTGAAGTAAAAAGTAGGGTTGGGCAACATTGACAAATTGATATCTCTTTTGTTGTTCTTTTGATTTTATGTTTTATGATTGTTCTCAGTTGTACATCAGATTTAGACAGTAACTCAAAGTCAGTGCACATGCACTAAAAACTGCGTCGTTAAGTAGAGGCAAGGCAATGATGCAACCTTCACAAAAAAGTAGCGGATGCAGCGTAACAGCGGAGATGCCAAACCGGCATTTGAGATCTTTTTTTAGACTCCTGAAACGCAGCTCCAATGTGGATAACACCTGTTTTAGACAAAATATCTTTGCAGAGTTTAGCTTGGCCTTAACCTTTTTGCAGTTTTTGGTTTAATACTATATTGTAATTTTGCATCTTCCCAACAACAGTTTCAATATTATCCTTAAATGCTTTGTGTATAACTTGTTAAATAGTACGTACCCCACTAATTGTGCAGTACTAGTTATTTAAGTGACCACTATTACTAAATGGCTTCAATTATCAGCAGTTTGTTTTCCTCTTATGTAAAAGGCCTGCTAAACCCGCAGTGCATGCATGTTCTTAAATGCTTGCATACGTTTCTCCAAAATTGTAGCGCAGTTGGTGAACTGAATCTTCGTTTAAAAATCTGTTTCAAACCCAATTGTTCAGTTCCTCATTGTTCCCCTGCTTGTTCCTGCTTCACCTGCCGTCGCGAGCTGCTGTAAAAATGATGAAGGCAATATTTAAATTGAATTGATGTATTCTATTGTCGGAGATTGATTATCACCTTGGGGGGGCATTTCTCTCCTCATTGCGCCTACCAGCCCGCTATCCCCCGAGCTCCCCGTTGATGTCTTTTTCACCCCTCTCCACGCTCTGCCCCCTCTCCTTCTGGGACACTCTCAGCCCCGTGCATGTGTGCAGTTATATACAGATATTTAGCTGCTTTTTCAGTATGGAGCATGAAAACTTGGCCGGCAGATCCACATTAGTCTTCATCTACTTCCCTTTATGCACTTTCTGGCACTCAACTCTTTGGTCTCTGTGCACTTTTTTGCCTCGTTTTAAAACTAACACATCTCCTGGCTGCTTCTGTGAAATCTTTATATTGTCATTTTCCCCCTCTTTGTTTCCTAAATCTATTATTGGAGCTGACGGAGCTTGTGTTTTGTTACTTAAAAGCTGCACTGGAACTGAAACACTAGCCAAATAATATGGGTGTGTTGACATTTGAGATCTGCTTTGCTTTTAGGCCTATTCTCTATCACAACACTGTTTGTATTGGGTAGGGGGAAATGGCTGAATGCTGCTTTATACCAGATGTAGCAGCTGTTTTCCCCTCGTTTGTGTGTTCAGAATGAATATACATAATTATATCTTGTGCGTAGTGATTGCAGTTAAAGGCAACATGTAGTAAATGTTCATGTTCTTAATGTTCTGAAAAGTAATATGACTAAATGCGGGTAACATCACAACATTTGAGAGTTACAATTATTGTGAGAAGCAAGAAACATCCCAAGTTTACAGCTATTCTCTTATTATCCTCCACAAATTTCCAAATATCCTGTCTTATTCTGCGTAAAAGCTGCTTAACCCTGTAGTTTAATCTGTAAAAACATGTTCTGAAATGCATGTGATTATTGTAGTTTATAGTTTCACGTTTCAGTCTTTTGTCAATTCTTCTGGATGTGAACAGAATCCCACTATTAAAAACATAAATCATAAATCTAATCACAATGTTTGTCAGAAAAATCAGATTTATTTTTTACTCCATCTACTTTCATTCACAATTGTCTTATAGATTATCCTTCCAAGCGTTTGACCAGTCTTTTATGAACTACGGATGATAAAATGTAACACTTACACTTACAACAGTTGTCACGATTAAATAAAGGGAAATGCTTTATACTCATAATGCCAGATTTAAATTTTAACTTTCACTTTTATCTCATAACATCCAGGTCCCTTTTTGTTGCTAATTTTGTTTTATAAAAATTGTGTGCATTGGGGAAGCAGGCTTCTGTCCCTATGGTCCGTTTATGTGTCACTACTTAGTCTCCTCACTCAGCCACGTCAACGGTGTCATCAGGAACAACTACGCCCTGCTCAACGATGACATTGTTTGAATAATCATCAAAACGCGAACTGCACAGAAATGGCTGTTATCTTTGCCACATCACACAATGCCCAAAAAGTATTCAGCCGCTCCAGTCAATAACGTGTGTAAGACGTGCCAATTGCATGCTGATTCTCATACGTTTTTACTTCCACTGATTTACACCGCACTAAATTATGCAGCACTGATTTGCTCCTCATGAGCAAAAACACTGTAAAATGTGTGAGTAATAAACTTGAACACCCTGTTGTGTGTTTCAAGAAATAATTTTGAGCTAAACCACAAATTTATAAATAGCCCCGTCTTGGTGGTGCTTGAATTTGGCGACATAAAAAGACATGAAACCGGTTTGCTCCCAGCGCCATGTTAGAAGTCATCTGCGGATATCTCCCCTGCTCTCCGAATTTGTGCCGCTCTCATTTCCTGCGGCTGATCGTGCTCTGCTATGCTGTAGCACGCTCCCTGTTTCTTTTAAGAACAAATAAACAAAGATATTAAAGGGGTCAATCTGCGAGCTACAAGCCCCATTGTCTGAGCCTGGTTTTTGTGATGCATTCAGTAAACGCTCACCTCTTCTTCTCCCCACATTACTATGCTTTCCTATGAAAAGGGGAACTTGGAAACAGCTGAGAGAAATAAAGAACTATCTCTTCTTTTTGCTATTGCAGAGTGAGATTGGCATCCTGTTATAGCGTAGCTGCAGGCTACAGGACTGCCAAAGTGCAGAGCTTGATTACATTGAAGCTATGGCAGTGGTGAAAGACAAAGACATTCTTCATCTACCGTTTCCTCAAAACCTAAAAGCTCACTGTAAAGTGTTATACATAATTGTTGCGTGGGTAAAATCGGATAAAAAGCTTCAAAGATCATTTGGACAATGTTTTATAAAATTAAGAAGTTTTGGCTTCCATGTATTGGGCCATTACAGGTTACAAAAAGTTTTGGGTTAAACTCCTCCTTGAGGGCAGGGCTTAGTCAGCTCAGAGCAGTATGAAGTAGTCCAGTTCCTCAGATTGAAAATTACTTTTGCATGGAAGTTGAAGCATCTTCATTTTGGTAAACTTTGTCCAAGTGGATCTTTTGAAACTTTTTCTACAGTGAATCACTTGGACTTGGACAAATGAGGAATTACACAGACATGGGTAAATGTATAAATTTGAATTGAGCTAGGAATCACAGAGTCCGTCTCGATTCGAAACTATTCACAATACAATAATATCATGATTTTGTAATACACGAGGTAATCAAATATTTCTTTGTTAAACAACAACCTGCACAAACTTGAGAAGAAAAATACTTATTTTAATCCTTAACTGAATATATCAAAGGTTTCTTTCTCTAAACAAGCAACATATTTGTTGCGCATTCTCAAAATTTTGCAGTAAAATATACAAAATAATACTTATGGAAATAAATCGACAGCAGCCCACGTTACAGTATCACCAAATTTATCATAATGATATATCAATATTTTTGTACACCGTTTTGGAATCAATTATTCCTCTACCGTTACACCGACTACTATTGATAATACATAACCAAATGTATTTCTCTCCTACTTCAACACATATACTGCCATTTCTGCAACACTATCTTTGATGGCACTAAAGCTTTGAATATTACTGTTATATTTATAGTCATACATGTTGCAATACTGCCATCACTATATGGTCGATACTTAAGTCTGTCTTCTGAAGTCTTCTCACCCTCTTATTGGCAAAAGAAACCCCACTTTGCATTATCTGATATGTGTTTTATAAAAGGATTACTTAAAAGAAACTAATCTATGAATTATCTGTAATCTTGCCTTTTTCAGGTCTCGCTGTAAAAATCAATAATGCATCAAGCGCAAGATAAATGAAGGTTGTGGCAGGTATCGCTGTAATGAGTGTGACATGACTTTCTCTTGTATTTTTAATGTGCTGCACCTTTAATTAAAACTCAAATTATAGTGCTCCTTATAAACCCATTGATGGCTTTATCAAATTCATTTTATGTCTAATGTGATTATGATGAGTCCTAATGGCTTTGGTGGACATTGTTCAATGCTTTTGCGTTAAGATGGTTGTGGCTCACAGTGGCTGTACGACCCACTCTCAAGGGTTTTTAAGTGGTGAGTGCGCACCTCAACAGCCCTGTGTTTTAATGGACTGAGCATGCAAAGGTTATGATGGTCTGTCACTTCTCTCTGCAGTCTCTAAATGGAAGAATTGTGTTTGAGTTCACAGTGTCCTGCGCCTCACAATTTGTACATTCACACTTTACTTGATGAATATTGACTTAAAGGCTGCAATGTGTGATAGGTTTGTGGAGGTATGAGTAAAAAAAACAAAAAACTTTGTTCTATTGTTGCCAATTCTGTCATTGTCAACCACCGCTCTGATTTTGAGTTTGGCCCATCAGCTTTCTTTCCTCTCTTTATGTCCTCTATTTGTGTCTGGGCGCTGGTAAGGATTTGAGGGAAATGGAAGGCGAGTGTCCCCGCGGGTGATGGCTTCACAGTCGGTCTTACTGGACTAAAATGAAGATTGGCTCGCCTGAAGCCTTTGTTGTCACTGCCACTCTGCCTATTGATTATTTGGAAGCGCAGGCATGAGTTTACATTCACGGACACACAGGGCTGAGTGCATAAATGTGTATGTGTGTGTGGGTGCAGATGGGCCTGGCAAGTTTTACTCTGACTAGTTGGGAGTTTGGCTGTGTTGGCACGTGGCGGTCACACATGCATCCCCCACACACAACTGAGCCCACTCAAAAGAATATTGTTTATTGCTATTGGAGTCCAGTCCTGGTTCTCAATGTAACAAATGTTTCCCTATTTTTTCCAGGTCAAAAGGGCATCCTGTGGGGATGGTTATGCTGCGATGACCTGTGTGGCCTTTCTTTCCTCCAGAGATCATCCTCCAATCAAAACTGTGGGGCCAGATCCAGTCAGGACATGGTTGGCAGATTCACATGACAGACAGGTGATGGAGTCTTCTATCATCTCTCTGCACTGACGCGTCCAAACGCTGCCTTCGAGGCATCAGTCTGTGAGGCCCCAGACACTGCCATGGTGACATAAGCAGTGCTGCAGTATGAGGGCGAGCCATTGTGAGACCGTGTCCTTTCTTTCCCCAGTCGCTGCTGCGGCTGCTTCCTTCGCATGGTTTGTGTTTTTCTCCATATTGAGACTTTGAGACTGAAATATTTGTAAATAGTCCTTGTAGACTTTTGTAAGCACGCCCCGCAGCGTGTAGCCTGGCTGGCGGGGCAGAGCGGCCCAAGAGACGATGCTGGGATGCGTGACCCGTGTCCGACGGCTGGTGCGTCTCCTCCCCTTGCAAACCTCCCTGCTCCTGCTCTTCCTCTTCTGCACCATCAGCGTCTTCATCTCAGCCTACTTCCTGTATGGCGTCAAGCGGGAGCTGGAGCCTTCAGGAGGGGGCGTGTCCGGGTCAGAGGGGGCGTCTGCTGACTCAGACGACCTCCGAGTCATCCCGTCGAGGCTGTTACCTCTGCGTGGAGTCTCTGGGGGTCCTGGAGGAGACCCTGCAGGAGCAAGGACAGATCCTGTGGTTCTGGTGTTTGTGGAGAGCCAGTATTCTCAACTGGGTCAGGAAATTGTGGCCATTTTGGAATCAGGCCGTTTCCGCTATAGGACAGAGATATCCCCTGGTAAAGGAGACATGCCCACACTAACGGACAAAGAGAGAGGGCGATTCACACTGGTAATTTATGAAAATATCCTGAAGTACGTGAACCTGGACGCGTGGAACAGGGAGCTGCTGGACAAATACTGTGTGGAGTACGGTGTCGGCATCATCGGCTTCTTTAAGGTAAATCTGTCCCCTCACACCTCGGGCCCTGTCCATCTGCTCCGTCTCAGGAGATGAGACTCAAAGGTTAGAAAGACCTGTCTGCGCCAATATCACTTGGTCCCATTGCAGTGTCCTGCTCTATCTGCTGTGATCTCTCTTCTTTCACTGACACTTATTTTATTTGTTATTTTTTTTAATACTTTTTATCAATTTCTACCTCTCCTCCTCTCTTTCCCAGTAATTCCCAGATGTGCCTGTTTGCCGAAGGCCAGTTTTCAGCCCTTATTGTTTTAATCACCATGTCTGAGCCATAAGAAGAATATAGAGAGATGAGGAGGTAAAGATGGTGGTCTATGTAGGTGAAGGTTAGGAAAGCCCACTGGGATTTACTCTGTATTGGGGAGTGTACAATGTGCATTTCAGTGATAAAAACATCTGTGTTAACATGGAGGTTTTGATTTTCACACCGGACGGAAGTATAATAATGGTGAGGATGAGAATGACTATTATGATGATGATTATAGTCATTATGATTATATTAGACACATTAATTTAGTATGCGTTTGTAATTTTTGATAATTATTTTTGTCTTTGCTTTTAACTAGCAAGCAGAAGAATCTATTATCATTCCGTACTAATAACTTCCTGTGTAATGAAAGTTGGGCTGTACACAGAACACCTCTTGCTAAACAGAGATCAGAAAATGGCTCAAGGACAAGATAAACTGAAGTTGTTATGAACATCTAAACACAGATGGTTATGATTTAATATTACTGAGTCCACACAGAAGCTGGTGAAAGATTAAGTGTAGTAGTGTGTGTGGGTACAGAGATGTGACAGAATTGGAGAATGACGACTTCTGAAGGGGAGATTTTAATGAATAATAAACCCCTAAGACTTCAAATGTTAAAGGACACTGCAGGAGGTTATTCATTTGACTCCAGTCAGCTCTGCAGATTGAGCAGCAGGTATGAGCTGTCTGTACCTTCACGTTTGACTAGACCTGGCATTCCTTATTTCACACATGATTGGATGAATTGAGAAATTATATGCAATACATTTCTGTCTTCATCACTCCAGTGTATGATGAATCTGTGTGATTACTCCGTTTTCATTAGGCTAATGAAAACAGTCTGCTCAGTGCCCAGCTCAAAGGCTTCCCACTTTTCCTTCACTCCAACTTGGGCCTGAAAGACTGCACCGTGAACCCCAAGTCCCCGCTCCTGTTCATCACTCGGTCAGGGCAGCCCCTTCCAGGACCTCTTCCCGGGGACGATTGGACCGTGTTCCAGTCAAACCACTCCACATACGAGCCTGTACTGCTGGCAAAGACCCAGTCGGCTGACAGTGTGGCCTCAATCGGGCAGAATGCGGCCCTGCTCCCCTCTGTGGTGCAGGACCTGGGGCTCCATGACGGCATCCAAAGGGTTCTGTTTGGCAATAACCTGGTCTTTTGGCTGCACAAGCTGGTGTTTGTGGACGCTGTGGCCTTTCTGACTGGGAAGAGACTGTCCCTGTCCCTGGACCGCTACCTTCTGGTGGACATAGATGACATCTTTGTTGGAAAGGAGGGCACCCGCATGAAGGTGCCAGATGTAAAGGTGGGTTTAACATGAAGTCCTACAAGTAAATACGACTATTTTAAAACTTTACCTAAAATCTAAAACCTGTACATATTGTCGGCTGCCCTCTGCCAGTCATCTAGAAACCCCTTTCCTCCTCCTCTTCTATTGAATGCGTTTGTCCCAGTAGGCCGCTCAAAGCTGACAGGCCCCACTGCTCACACTGTCACAGAAGCTCTACAGCAATGAATATTTCAGGGGCCCAGAGACATACAAAGAATGTTGAAAAGCTCCTGCCCGCGTCCCCTCAGAGCAGAACAGACCCCTTGCATGTTGGAGGCAGAGACTGCAGTGAAAGTTGTGGTGGAAGCTTCAAGGCCTGCTCACTGGCAGCACTTTTAGAAATGAATCATACCCTGACAAGATGGAGTGAGTGAAGGAGAGGGGGTGATCTGGGAGTATGGAGATCAAATGAAACAAACACTCGAATCAGAGAAGAGAAATGTATCAAACAGAATAAAGTAAAGGGAGATGCAGATGGGACATGATTTGTGTTTACCAAAAAACTTGGACAATAAAATATGCATGTGCTGGAGTTCATTAATTCACCCTTTAGTATCGCGAGTATGTACTGTGCAGTGGCTGACGTTTCTTTTCCTCTCACTTTCTAAGGCCTTGTTGGAGACACAGAAGGAGCTGCGCATTCATGTTCCCAACTTCACATTCAATCTGGGCTTCTCAGGGAAGTTCTTCCACGCTGGTGAGATCGGTTGATTATAGTGGCTTAATAACTCTTCAGTGATGACTCAATGCTTCAGCTCCTTCCCCTCGTCCCATTCTTCACACAGAAAATTTTACTTGGCTCATTTCCTCCATTTTTCATCACTGACCATATTTCACCCATGGCACTGCTTTGTCACTGTCCACAGTTTTATCTGAGTAATTTCCTCTCTGGTTGGTCTGACTGCTGTGTGTGTGTCCAATCTCAGGCTCTGATGAGGAGGACCTCGGAGACGACCTGCTGCTGTCGTTTGTGAAGGAGTTCTGGTGGTTTCCTCACATGTGGAGCCACATGCAGCCCCATCTCTTCCACAATCAGTCGGTTCTGGCCGAACAGATGCTCCTTAATAAGAAATTTGCCATGGTGAGTCACAGGGTCAAAGGGCAGACTCAAGCCCACCTACGCATTGCCTGTGAGAACGGTGCAGTTGTCAAGGTCCGTGACAAAATAAACAACACTTCAAATTACTAATGGTTTGTATATACATAATCAAGGCTAAAATTCTCGTAACTTAAGTATGCTTTCTGTAAAATGCTCATTGCTTATACTGTGTATTTTTTGTACTATTTTTAAAAGTAAAAATTGTAACATGTTATTGCACTTCGTCTTCTCATTAGAATGCGGTCTTGTCTCTTGACCTAATTTGCTGCAGAATTTTAGCTCCAGCTGTTTTTGCGCAGTCAAATTTACTCTTGTTATTGCTGCTTCATTGATTTTTTGAGGCATGTTAAAATGTTGATATTGGTAAACACAACAGTGACATTGGAATTCTACATTGTTCACAAGAACTATTGCTACTAAACGAAAGCAGAAAGCAGCAAAGGTAATTTCTTGACTGTCCCTGGTCAACAGATAAAATTGGCCAATAACTAATAACCACACAAATATAAAAAAAAGTTTTATCTCTGCGCTTAAACCTACGGGCCTTTGAAAGCTGACCACATTCATTAATGTGTTCACAGGAGCACGGGATCCCTACGAGCATGGGTTACGCTGTAGCCCCCCATCACTCCGGCGTGTACCCAGTGCATCTGCAGCTGTACGACGCCTGGAAGAAGGTCTGGAGCATTAAAGTGACCAGCACCGAGGAGTATCCACATTTGAAACCTGCTCGCTTCAGACGGGGATTCATCCACAGCGGCATCAGTGTAAGACAAAGTGTACACCCCTGCAGTTTAATCCTTTTCCTCTAAAGACTAAAAACAAGGTGGACAATAAATGGGTTTATTATATGATTACGCTTGTTTTCTTCATACTGCTGCAAATTTTTTTTTTAAAGAAACTGGAAAAAATACTTCAAACTATCAATTTGACTAACAAGTTGTGCATTTATTTATTTTCATGCCCATAGACTTGTGGGAAATACTGAATTTGACCATTATCTGATTTCTGGATTTATCAGATTGTTGAAATGTAATTAACAGTTTCATTTGACGTGATTCTTTCTAATTGTTCACAATTGAGTTTGACAAGGGATGAAATGCAAAAAAGGGTAAACTAATGACGAGAAAAGCAAAAGAGAAAATGTTAAAGATTGAGTTATTTCAAAATCCATTGTACTCCATTGTAAAATGCCTAATTTGCGCTAAAGTCTATTGATTAACTACCACATGTCACCAAGGGTTTTTGCTGATCAGATTTTGTGCGTGTAAACACGCACCAAAAAATATCGGCGCTTGCAGATTATTCTACTTATCTGATTTTTACTGGCCATGTAAATGTGCCCCCTTATTAGACTATTTCATACTACATTATATCCATTTAATTAATTGTGGCAAACTCCTCTCTCTCTCTCTCTTTTGTGCTCCAAAACATCTTTTACACGGTAATGCTAATACTAACGCAACCCAGTAGCAACCATTATAAGTCTTGTAGGCGCCGGTGTATCCACAATGGAGTGGGAGATAATGCCTTAAGTAAGCTTGTCTCACATGAGGGACTTGTACCGCTGTCTGTTGAGCAAGCCCTCACAACATAACCAAGACTGACACGGCTCACAGCAGTGCATCAAATGGCCACAAACAACCAGTCGCTCAAATGTCAACGCCAAAAAGCTAGGCTTCAGCTGGCTACACGGCACCGGCGGCTAAAGAATAATATTAGTTATCAGAGCAAAATGAAATGGATTTCATTGAAAAGGCTTAAAGAAAAGGGAAAATCTTATCTGTTTCTCACCACAGTTGACCTTCAGCGCTGATAGCAAACAACTGCTGCCTCAGTCCAGTCCTTTTGTAGTCTTGGCATTCAGGCCGCCTGTGTGGTCTCAGCGCTCCGGTCCCGTCCTTGAGATAGCACCGTTTGAATGGGCAGTCTCCACTGTTTAGTGATGATTGATATTCAGTTCCCCAGACACACCAAACTGTAAATGCATTTCCATGAATTTCCATATAGACTCAGAGTGAATAAAAGGTTTGCTTTGCCTAGATGAGCTGCATAAAATGAATGTTATTGAAAGCAAACAATGTGTGGGGTAACTGCCTGGAGTAATGACGGCTCTTGTCTCGGTGGAGGGCCGCTGTTTATTTGGTGAAGTTCATTTGTTTGGGGCCACCTTGTGTCGATGTGTAATATATTTTCACCTTTTTCATTGCACTTTCTGTTTGGTGATCTCACAGGTGCTTCCCAGACAGACGTGTGGTCTTTTCACGCACACCATTTTCTATAAAGACTACCCCGGCAGCCCCAACGAACTGGATAAACTCATCAACGGAGGCGAGCTCTTCCAAACCGTTCTGCTCAATCCTGTGAGTGAAGCTACTTTGTCTCATAGCTCAAGAAAAAAGTTGAAAGAAAAAAGTTGAAAGAAACCACTTTTTACTCACTTGTATTAGATTTTCTACTTGGTAAAGGTCATCACTGATTTTCTTTGCGTGCACAATCTCCATGAACAATCCTTTAGGCAAAAGACTTCAGTTACTATCAACAGACACCATGCAGATTGCTTTGATGTAATATTATTATTAAATTATATCCTTTATCTTGTTTCAATCAAACTTCAATCATATTGTCTGTTTTTTGTCTAACAACTATCTCTAATCAATTCACAATATTGTTTTATCTATTTGTACAGATAAGTATATTTATGACCCATTTATCAAACTATGGGAATGACCGCCTCGGCCTCTACACCTTTAAAAGCCTGGTGACGTTTGTGAACACATGGACCAACCTGAAGATGCAAACCCTTCCACCCATTCAACTGGCTCAGAAGTATTTCAGCCTGTTCCCATCGGAGAGAGATCCCCTTTGGCAGGTCAGTCGATAACGATTGTATTTGTTGGCATTGCATTTATGTATATTTGAACAGTAGAGACGCACGCCCGTTATTCTGAATATTTGCAGTTCAATCCCTAATTTGGGATGGGCAATATTTACCAAAATCTCAACCTGTTTTTACATAATCTAGATAAAGATATCAGATGATACTTTCACAATGCATCAGGAATGTGCTAAAATGTGCTTATAAATGTCTTGGTTGAGGTTCAAGTATCGCATAAAAGGTGAATGGACCATAACTTTAACCACAAAAGGCCAGAAATACTCACTTGTTTGGGGGATTATATGAGACATAGGTGATTATACTTAATATTCTAATTTTACATCTCTCCAATACTATTGCAATCTCAATAAATATTCTACTTCTATCTTTGATAAAAGCATATCATGGTGATGTGTCCGTAAGCAAAATACTTCTTTTGCTGTTGCTGCTGTTCTGGCTTGTATTAGTTTGCTCCTGAGCAGCTGTGATTGAGACCAAGTGCTCTAAAGGAGTAATGGACTGTACTCATCAAGCAGTGCAATGTATTATTATGTAAATAGATATGGATGTGATTAGTTCTCACAGAAAAGAGTTTAGATTTACACTATTTTGGAAACGTGCAACATCTATGTATAATCAATGATATGATAATATGATATTTCGGGAAAGTTGCTGAGTTTCTGCTGACAAACACAAGTTGTCCTAAATGAATGCATGGCCCTTTGGTTTGGTTAATCGATGCAGTGGGATGATGTTGCACTTGATGTTGCAGATTTGAAGGTTCAAATATGTGAGCGTGTCAGTTTCCCTGACTGCTGCAGCACTATTCTGTTTTATAGCTGATCTCTGTTTGCTGTCGAATAAACAAGGGCTTGTTTATCTTTTGTGGCTACAGGATCCTTGTGAGGACAAAAGGCACAAGGACATCTGGTCTAAAGAGAAAACATGTGACCGCTTCCCTAAACTGCTCGTCATCGGCCCTCAGAAGACAGGTCAGACAAAGTCCTTCTGTGCCCCCTACAGGATAACACAATAAATTAACTCTCCACAGCTTTGACTTTATTTGGTGTTCTGATTCCTGTAAACATGTGAGCCCTTCTGTGTTTCTCATTATTTGCGTTTACACAGGAACAACAGCACTGTACCTGTTTCTTGGCATGCATCCTGATCTGACCAGTAACTACCCGAGCAAGGAGACGTTTGAGGAGATCCAGTTCTTCAACGGACACAACTACCACAGAGGCATTGACTGGTAGGAAACATGATCACTACATTTAACCAAACGAATTACATTCACCGTATGGAGCGTCTACAAATATTTACATTGTGTTTAAAAGGCTTTACACCAGCACTACTCAAAACAAATCCCTTTGAAAACTAAAATGAGTTGGCAGACGCATATTTTATACATGGAAGTTGGATCGCTAATATCAGAGTGGTTATATTTCCTTGTCTTTTTATAGTATGTTGATTGCCAAGTTGTATCACGAGTAAACACCCACACAACATGCTGCTAAATTCTTGGTTAATGAAACCATCCTGAGCCTTATAAAACACTTTCTACTGTTTTCCAGGTATATGGAGTACTTCCCCCTCCCATCCAACACCAGCTCCGACTACTATTTTGAGAAGAGTGCCAACTACTTTGACTCTGAAGTGGCTGCTCAAAGGGCGGCGGCGCTCCTGCCCAAAGCCAAGATAATCACGATCCTCATCAACCCGGCCGACAGAGCGTACTCCTGGTATCAGGTCCGTTCTGAGTCACACACTCAGAAAATACCCCGTTCTCTCCTGAGGTGTAAGATTTTACACCACCCACAACTGTTATTTCTGAACAAGTCATTCAAATGTATTTGTGTCTTGTGGGGAATGGAGTCAAGTCAAGAATATTATTCAGCCTATTCTTCCTGTTTTTAATTAAATTTGAGAAACTTTAGAGTTCTCTGCAATGCAAGTAACTTTTGTAATGCACTCTGGTGTTGAGGTGGGATTTCACCTGCCAGTGTTGCACTTCTGTCTTTTATGTAATAGAAACAGGTGTGTTTTAAAAAATAGTTTTTATTCCTTATTTCTCATAAAACCTAGTTATGCAGCACCTGTGATGACTTTGGCTCTATAATCCTTGAATATTGTTTAATTTGTACTTCTCAAGAGCTCTATGAAAACATAGGTTGAATAAGTGGTGTACTGTTTCTGCTGCAGCACCAAAGAGCACATGACGACCCAGTTGCTCTGAAATACTCCTTCCATGAAGTCATCACTGCGGGACACGATGCTCCCATCCGACTGAGGGTCCTGCAGAACCGCTGCCTAGTCCCAGGGTGGTACGCCGTACACATGGAGCGCTGGCTCAACTACTATCACTCCAGTCAGGTGGGTTCAGAAGGACTAGTTGATAAGGCTGCAGCTAAAAACTATTTTAGAAGTCGACTAATTGGTGATCGTGTTTTATAATATTTATATCGAGCGTTTGACATTTTTTACCAAATAAAGGTTGAAATGGGGTGTTTGAAGGCTTCTAGATAACGAAAATGTACAAATAAATTCTCTATTATTGTTGAAAATAAGAAATGGTTTATTATTTTTTGCCATATAGTCTAGATAACCATTATCAAAATAAGATTACGGATATTTTAATACTTTCCAACTGGTTAAATAAAATGTACAGCTTTCTTTTTTATTGTTTGTTTTCTTTTATATATATTTTTTAAATGACACTTTGTTTCTGTGTCCAGCTGCTGGTCTTAGATGGGCAGATGCTCAAAACTGAACCTGCTTCTATCATGGACAAAATCCAAAAGTTTCTGAGCCTGGTCAATATCATAAATTATCATAAAATCTTGGCGTAAGTATCAACTTGAAGCCATTTTTAAATACATTTTTTCCAATTACAATTCTCCTAATAAATATGACTCTAACTACTTCTCACAATGTGCAGGTTTGATCCCAAGAAAGGGTTCTGGTGTCAGCTGCTCGAAGGAGGGAAAACCAAGTGTCTGGGGAAAAGCAAAGGCCGAAAGTACCCCGACATGGACCCTGAGGTAAAATTGGTTGAATAAAACATATGCGTTAAATGTATTACTACCTTTTCCTCATAAAACCTTTTTCTTTCTTGTCCTCAGTCCCAGGCTTTCCTCAGGGACTACTATCGGGATCACAACATTGAACTTTCCAAGCTCCTGTACAGAATGGGTCAGCCGCTGCCCAGTTGGCTCAGAGAAGAGTTGGTCCACACGAGGTAGCATGACGGCAGCGGAGAGCTCAACTCCACAAATAAAACCACTACTTAACCCCTTAAATCTGCAGGACTGATGTATCATACTCAACACGTGCGGATGAAGAAGGATAAGGATCATGGATGTGCTTGCACTGGCCTGCTTCATGGGTCCCTTTGGAAAACTGGACCTTGTTGTTTGAGGAAACGTATCCAATAGGCATTTGCTTCCTTATAATATGAAATATATAGAAACGTGACGGAGACGGACGCAGCCTCATACCAAGCTGAACACCAGTGAAATAAAAAGACTTCACAAAGACGGCATGGATGAGAGACATTGTTCAAAAATGCCTTTGAGAAATATTTGTACGCAAGAACAGGACAACCAGAGTTTCGACTGCGGTTGAAGCCTTACTTGATAGGCCTTGGTACAATCTAGTTATCACATTTACAAGTGCCAGGACAGAATCTTCATCATAATATGGACGCTTATTATGAGGGTTCTTATTTTTGTATTTGTTTGGTTTTTTTTGTTCTCCTTCGCCCTGAGATTGTTTTAATTATTTAATGCTGTCTGTATTGGATTGTTGTAGAATGTACCAATTTAAACATTGTAGCGCAATTACAGGTTACTTTAGGTTTTTTTTATTTTGTCATTCTTCAGCTGCTCGGGCCTCATCTTAAGTCATTTTCTTGACCACTGCTTCGGCCAAAGCAGGAACAGTTGGATACACGACGTAAGCACAATTTATAAGGAAGTCAGACATTGACAACAATACCGCATTTACAGGAAAGCACACACACACTACAACAATCTGTGAAGAACATTATAAGCTAACTACTGTATTAATTCTGCACTCTTGTCTGAAAACATTCACAGAGTGTACAAAACTTTAAAATTTTCACATTTTTGTTGAAAGTTGAGATAATTTTTTTGCCATCTTTATTGGGGAGTTTTAGGAGAGTGAGAATGTTGCTAGACCCTGTGAGAAGACCCAGAACATTTGGTTGTCATTGAAGACTTTACCACTGCAACTAGATGTCAAGATTAGATGATAAAAGCTGCTCTTAATTGCAATAGTTTTGTACAATGTTGAGACAAAAAATGCACATGTTGGTCCATTCATTTTCGGACTTTGAAATGTACATAAAAGCGACTCTTGGTAGACCTAAATTATTGAATGTCTTTGGGTTTTCTCTGTCCATCTGCTCATTCCCGTAGTGTGAAATGTCCGTGCTGTACAAAAGGTTGGGAGTGTTGTACAGGGGAGTTTTGCTAAGATTGTCTTTTATGTCTTCTCACTGCCAACTACTGTACAGACTAAGGTACTGAGTCTTTCCATTTAAAGTATTAAGTGATAATCCATAACGGCATCAATGGTACTAATCTCCCGGACTGTATGGTAAAGATTTGTAATTGTTGTCAATAATTTTTACAGTGTAACTAATATTGTTGGTGCTTTTTAATTTGCAAATAAAACACCACTGTATTTTTCAGTACATGATTATTGTCCTTGCTTTGTATTCCTACTTGATTAAACAGACACTTTTATTGTCACTGACAGGCTAAACATTTTCAATCATCTGACTAACAACATATGACTGCTTAATAAATGGGCCAATCAGAGTGTTAAGGGACTTCCCTGCGCACCTTACCCTGGAATCAGTTTCTTCCTTGTTCTCACAACTTAAGCAGCTCCACAGTTGTGAACACACAGTCCTTTGAACAAGTGCGACACCAAGAGAATGGAGCACGCCTCTGAAGATGCGCCTCTGGCCGCGGAAAGCCGCACAGAAAGCCAACAAGCCCTGATCCAGCCTGCTGGAGCCACCGGGTGAGCAAACACAAGGGAAAGAGTCTTACTATATATTAACATCGCTTATAAGCCTGTATCAAATATTGTAACTTTACTCTTGAGTCTTCATTGGGCCATTTATAATCAATTAGACAACATCCCTGAATAAATACTGTGATTAGATTATCAAAATGTAGGCCTACTGCTTTTAGTTTTGTAAAAGAAACCGTGATGGGGAACAATGTTGTTGGGCATCAGTAACTTTTGATTTCACTTCTGCCTGGCTCCTAATGACGGTGTCTTCTTATTGGTTGAAAACTGAGTACACTAAAATAGAAAATGATAAAACATTGAGTTTATAGGTTAGGTTTGAAGAAGATTTTTTTTGCTTTTAATACTTCTACAACTGATCAAATCTAAAGTGCTTTAGACATGATATGTTGCTGTATAGACTAGAGGATAAAATAAATTTGAGTGCAGCAAATGCAAAACTGAAATAAAAGTAAAGGTACAATAAAACAACGGTTCTCCGCTGCTCTTGAGTTTGGATCTGAGAACAGTCTGGAAGATTCCACCCAAGAGCCTCGCAGTTGTTCTTCAGTGGGCAGTAAAATCTTAAAGTCCTAAAACAATGGGCAGCAAGTGTAGGTCCATTAAAGTCAGGGTGACAGTCTTCCTCTTTCTTAACTGTGTTTACAGCTGCACTTGTGCAGGGCTTCACCTCCTCGTCAAATGCCTCTTATAATCCCTCCTTTTGTGTGTTTGAACAGAGGCTCAAACAGCCGTGCTCTGAAGATCGCGGGCATCACCACTCTGGTCTGTCTGCTGGTGTCCGCTCAGGTCTTCACTGCGTACATGTTGTTTGACCAGAAGCAGCAGATCCAGGGGCTGCAGATGAACCACCAGAAGATGGAGAGGCAGGTGGAGAGGCGCCATCAAGGTAAACACGCAGTGTCTTCTGTCTTAGAAAAATCCGTTTTATTTCTATGATTTAATTGTGCTTTGCCGTGCAGTGGCTCCAGAGAAGATGGCGATGCCCATCGGCAGCTTGCCCCTTCTGGACGTTTTTGATGATGAAGATTCAAGTCCAACAACACCAAAAGCAGAGCCAAAGGTTGTTGCAGCAGCCACCATCTTGGATTACTTAACAGAAAGAACATTTTCTAACCACTGCCCTCTTGATGGTTAGGTACCGCTGAACAAGGCTCCTCCCAGTGTGAAGGAACAGCTCCAGGAGTTCATGAAGGTTTGTTGTATTGTGTTTGTTTTCTTCACATCTAACATGTCCTTACTCTACATCAACAAATCTCATTTGGGCCTTACTCTTCTCCAGTGGCCAGTTTTAGCCAAATCCATTGTTCATTATCAACAGCGTTGCACTTTCATTTATTCAGGATTTTGAGCTTCCTCATTTCAACAAGTCGTTCCTGGCAAACCTGCAGGACCTGAAGCAGCAGGTGAATGAGACTTCCTGGAAGGTAACTAACCAATCTTTCATCTTTGTTAAACTAGTTTCAAAGTGATCATTCTGAAGGCATATGTACTGTATGTATACTATTCCAGAGCTTTGAATCTTGGCTACATTACTGGTTGATCTTCCAGACGGCCCAGAAGGCTCCCACACCAAGTCCAGGTTTCTTTATTACCACGCAGTCATGTCAAATTTTCAGCCAAAAGTTACCTCAACTCATTGTTTTACGTTTTAGCCTCCTTGGCCAGGACCAAGTGCCAGACGGAAGCTGCTGCCGTTGTCAGAGGGATGTTTGGCACCTACAAGCCTCAGTGCGATGAGCAGGGCAACTACAGGTCCATGCAGTGCCTGCCCTCCACACGACGGTGCTGGTGTGTGAGCCAGAGCGGCGTGCCCATCCAGGGCTCCATCACCCACGGTCGTCCCAACTGTGACCAATGTAAGACATCAATTTGAACCAAATGTTCCACAAAAGTGACGGCAGGAGCTAACATTTTCTGCTCATTTTAGTCTTGAGCACCGGCCGCACTAAAAGTGATGCTCTGATGATGGACCTCATTGGTAAGTTTGACAAATGTACATAATACATATTATTTCATTTCTCTAACCATGATGTTTATACTCTTTCAATAAAAAAAACTAAATGGTGTGTTTTTCCAGATGAGGAATAAATCTGAAAGGAGCTGGGCGACTGTCTTCACAAAGAAATGATTATTTGCATCTATTTTTTGTTTGTTTTATTTTATTAGAGGATCTGTTACGGCTGTAGTTCTCAGTGCAATACTTATATTATAATATATAGGACTATTAATAATGTTAATTTCATACCATACATGGTTTTATTATTCTTAAATTGTTGTCTTTCGTTTTGCTCTATATAATGCTGCTTTAGAAATAAAATGCTTACCAGTACGTTGAATGTTCATTTATTCCACCGTTCATTTTTGTTTTGGGTTGCTATGGTCACTGAATTACATGGGATAATGGCCTGTTAATTAATAACTGCAAACACTTTTGAGACAGAATCGTATTAAATATTCTGAACATAAGAGAACAGACACAAACCAGCCTGTACTCTGTAACTTCTTTATCACAGAGAAATAACTAAATAAGCCACTTTGAGTTTGTCTCGTCATTACAGACTCTTTAAAGGCGTGACAATAGCACAAAGTATTATATATTCATGTGTTTACTTTCATCTTATAATGGTTACCTGTACTTTTACGTTACTGCATTTGAGATATCTGTGACTGTCTGCATGGAAACTGATTCAAGTAAAAAGTATTGTGGGTTTTGGCTTAGAAGAACTATGAACATATTGAGTAAACATGCAGTAGGTCTGTGTAGGCCTGGGCTCAGACTGAACATGTCTCTTCCTTGGTTTCATCACAATACACTGGACACTTATTCAGTGTCGTAGTTTTCATAGTTTGCTCTTCATGGTTTTCCTATACTTATACTACAAACAGAACTACTTTCATTTCTTTTTGTTCCCCAGTTTCTGTATTTTTACTTATTGATTGAAATTGATTAGGCCCCCTTCGTCCACCTGCATTGGACTGTGACCCCATATTGTGACATGATGATATTCCATAAACTATTTGGGTATTTATTAAAAATCTCTTTGTCCCTCATATGTCTTGACACAGTCTCACAACTGCACTTCTTTCAGTTTTCTGCCTCTTGGCAACAAGTGACACACCATAAATCGGACCAATCAGAGCCGCCCCAGATAAAAGTAACAGGGACTTCCCTCCGTCCCGCATTACAGGACCTGCTTCTTAGTGATCACATTATTATTGTGCGCTTTACACAGATTGACTCTATTGGCTTTATTGGAAACCTAATGGAGCACGCGTCTGAAAATGCACCCCTGGCCGAGGGTCGCACGGGCAGTGAACAAGTCCTGCTGGAGCCCACTGGACCCCAAGGGTGAGAAAACATCTGTGCCAACCTGTTTTACTCTAACTCAACTCATTTTTGTTTTGTGGGATCATTTTCAGACACGCGCAATGTTAATTGTATTGTATTACCATGGTTAAGTTTTGTTTTTGTTTTTTCCAAACGTAGACGTGAATCTGCTTATGGTCAACAATAAAGGCCTGTTTGAGTTGCTACTTAATCCCAGTTTGGGTAACAAGAAGTTTGTCCTCTCCTGGCAACAAGTGACGCAGTGTTTTGCTATTGACTGTAAATAAATAAAGGCAAAGAATTATTTACCATACTTCTTTAGGCCCCACAACTTCAGCTTATTTGCTGATGAGATAATATTTCTAATTTTATTGCCTGAATGAAATTATAAGGGTTGCCTAATACAATCTTTGTTGTCTGTCTAATAAAGTACAGACATTAAACTTATCGCCCATAGAAATGCTTCCTCATCTAATCAAGTGTTATTATTGCTCAGATAAAATGGAAAACAAGTGATGGCACAGTGGATACATTCACTTGTTCTGATCAGTCTGATTAAAATCCCTCCTTTTGTGTGTTTGAACAGAGGCTCAAACAGCCAAGCTCTGAAGATCGCGGGCATCACCACTCTGGTCTGTCTGCTGGTGTCTGCTCAGGTCTTCACAGCGTACTTGGTGTTTGATCAGAGGCAGCAGATCCAGGGGCTGCAGATGAACAACCAGAAGATGGCGAGGCAAATGGTTCAGCGCCAAGGTAAAGAGGCATTCAGGACCAGGTGGAAATACAGATTTAAAAACTACTGGTATACATTACGTCTCCATTTGAAAACACAATTATGAAAGTGAAATTGATTGTTATGAAATGTCATTTTAATACACTTTTGGCTGATTAAAATGCAATAACAAGGAAATGGGTGACAAGATCAAGGACTGGACTGAAATAACTTTGGATATTTACAAAATGGAAAAATGTACTCTTACTTTGAACTCGAAAATGGACAAATTGACCGTACATTCGACCAGGCTGGCTGTTTATTTTTTGGGCTACTCTTTGATTTAGTCTTTTCACTCACTGGTCTCGTTCTGTTTGTTTTTTTTAAATATAAAACGAAATGTAACATGTCAGTCATTTAATCCTTTCAGTGACGCCGAAGAAGATGGTGATGCCCGTTGGTAGCCTGCCTCTTCTGGACTTTTTCGATGATGAAATGCCCACCAAAAGCACCCCAAAACGCCAAGCACCCACGGTAAGTTCTCTTGGCCATCACCAAGCATAGAAGCACATTATGTTTACATGTATGGTTTCATGTCCCCTAATGCAGACGGCTGTGGCTCCTCTGAGTGTGGAGAAGCAGCTGCAGGGGCTCATCGAGGTATGTTTAACACCTGAAAGCTACGCTACATTTCCTTCAACTGTCCGTGCATCTTCTCACCGTAAATGTTTTTCCTCCCAAACAGGATCATGAGCTTCCTGAAATGAACGAGTCTTTCCTGGACAACCTCCAGAACCTGAAGCTGAAAGTCAGTGAGACCGACTGGAAGGTGAATATTCATGTTATTACGTTATTAGGTCTTATTTGGCTAATTCGTCTTAAAAGTCGCTAATTAGTCTTAAACGTCTACGTCACAGAGCTTTGAGTCATGGATGCGCTACTGGCTGATCTTCCAAATGGCTCAGAAGACTCCTGCTCCCACACCACAACCAGGTTAATACAAAGCTTTACAAAGTATGGTTAATCATTTATTGTTGTTTATTGTTATTTTTCTTTTCCAGATTCTGGCAACAAATAAAACAGAGTGGTTACGCTAACCCTAACCCCAGTCTGTTACCAAAGAAACAATGATTCATCTTTCACCTAATTGTCTTCCATTCAGCTTGATTTTAAGGGTGTTGATTTGCAGTTTTCTTGCAGAAAAGGTGAATGATATGACTAATACTGTATGATGGAAACTTATGTATTTTTACTTTGGAATTTAAAAAGTGAACTATCTGAAACATAATAAGCAGTGGCTCGCCCAATTTAATGATATACTCAACTTTAACACAGTAGTTTGTTTTGGGACACAAAAGATAGTGTTTCTATTGTGTACTCTTACCAATATTTTACTACATTTTTCAGACTTACAGTGTATTACATTATGAAATAAAATCAATGACTTCCCCTGAGCTGTCGTTTTTGTTTTTTTTTCTTCGATTTGTTGTATTTTTATTATTTAGACTACTTTATTTCATAATTGTTTCATGTTTACTCCGCTTCTCTATTCAGCTCAAACTAAAGGTATCTAGAGTCTGTAGCACGTCATTAATCACAATTTTAGACACATATTTGTGGTTGGTTGTCACATGAATTAAATGTCTTTCCCCTGATGTAATTCTACCTTGATCAGTGAAAGTCACACTCATTCATAATTGATCTGAATGTAATCAAATCCAGTTGACCCAGTCCCTTTGCGGACTAGAGCCTACGAGGTGGACATGAATTCCCCTGTAAGTGACATTTACCATCAAACTCCATTTTTGGGACTGTTTCTGGATTATATCATGTATTTTCTAGATGCTTGAGGAGGCTGAAAACGTTCGTGTGGGGGTTTTTCTCACATCACTCCCAGGTAAAAAAAGGAAAATATCACATTTGCAGACACTGGAGGTACTGACATTTTTCAAAATGTCACTCGTGCGCCCACAGAGAAAAACACTTGTGTGGTTATTACACAGGATGGACATGGAGTGGACCTTCTGACTGGAAAAGATGAGGTTAGAAAATGCTATTTTCCCAATGCCTCTAAGTCTATAGTGTTATTTGTGTTTCTAACTATGCTTTGTGTTCCACCAGAGCACAAAGTCATTCTCATTTGACCTGGTGGTGACTGGTGACGGTGTAAAAGTAGGTGACACTTTTTTTGTTTCACCAAAATGACCTTTCGATGGTTCTGAGCTTTCGACTTTATTTTTTATAGGGAATTTATTCTGACTTCCTGCAGCCTCTGGTCCAGTCTGTGCTTAAAGGTTATAATGGAGCGGTGTTGTTTCACGGGGCGTCCGCAGAGAGGACCAGTGCCCTCATAGACCAGAATATCATCAGACAGGTGGAGCGCTGGAGATATGTTTTCAGGCTACAACACTCCTGGTTAATACTCGCTTTGAATGTTGTTTTCTACTTTAGATTTTGATCAATCTGCTGAATGGTAAAGCACAAGAAAAGGATGATTCTTTTATCGCCTTGTCATTCATTCAGGTTTGTGCTATTGTAAAGTCAGATTATTTAAAACGTATTGAAAAGTGAATTAAGCCAACTAAATCAGGTCTTTTTTTAGTTTTGGCATACTTTTGTTTTGTTTTTTATGTTCAAGAGAGGATGTGTATGTGTGAATGGCACAAAAAATATCAGGGAAATTTCAGTTCAAACGAAAGACCCCACGCCAAAAATACAAAATGAGAAATATATATTCTTGTTTACTATGACTCATCAGTGGAGAAGTTAGAGAGGTTTCGGTGTCTATTTCCTTCATGCCAATACGGTTCAGATGTAGAAGGAAATCTGTCAGTCCTTCCATTTAAAGGACTCAAAAGGTTGTTCCATTTTATTCAGTACAACTAAGATTGTACACGATGCATTCAATTTGTCCTCAGTTCTACCCTGATGGCACCGCTGTGGACGTACTCAGCTCCAGTCGAGAAAAGCTCAGACCTGTGACACACCCAGTTCTTGGAAGGTCAGTCAGGTCTAACCAGAAAACATAACAATTTCCAAAAGCGTTGACACTCAGCCAGTTCCACTGCCTTGTGTTTGTTCTACAGAATTGCAGGAGGTGTGAGTGAAATGTGCGTGAGCTCCCCAGAAGAGGCCTATAATCTGTACGAAACATGCAGAGACAGAGTGAGGTCCAGTCCAGGAGGCTTGTCCTGCAGGTAGGTCAATTAAACGCCGGTCACATTGAGTACACCAATGCCATCCATAAAGTGAATAGCTTTTTAATAGACTCATTATTATAACTATCTGGAACGAGTCATTTGTCTCTGAGCCAATGTGTTGCCGTGTGCATGCGTCGATGTGGAAGGTGGAAAGATGAAATGAAACTTTTCTGACTATTTTCTTGACCTTGAATATTATTGGACAATCTCATCAGCTTATAGTAAGTAATAATAGCATAGTTCAGTGGTTAGGACTAATCTGCTAAAAAAAAAAAAAAGCAGGTTCAAATGGCACAGCACACACTTGACAATCAGATTTTTTCTGCTTGTATGTATGATGACAGATTACAAATAAAGATGCACTATTCTAGATTAATAACAGTAGAGGCAGTAGCATCCGCAATGTGTCCTTCTCTTTTGTCCATTTGACAGAATTCAGTTATTTTTGTGCTGTGGGACCTACCTGGACGTCTGAGGTTCTGCACAGACAATAGTAGATTTAATAAAAATGTAGTGGATTTAGTAATTATAAGCAGTAACAGAGTGAAACTTTTTCATGCACGTACAAAATGCCGAAACCCTGATGAAAGGTTATTTGTACCAAAAGACTGTGCATTTGTTACCCTAAGAGTTGCACCTGTGCGTTTGAGCTCATGGTGTGAGTTGTCTTAGATGTAGCGCCCTGCTCTCGGTGGCTGTGGAGTGGAGGGTCCAGAGCGAAGTGTGCCGCAGCCGACTGCAGCTGTTCAGCCTGGAGGGGGGAGCCAGCAGGACAGACCTCCGAGGGTGAGGCTGGTACACATAACTATCAATTACATCCACGCAAGAAGCTCCACCATGATGACACATGCCAGTGGTTCTCGAAGCGCTTTCAGGTGCTACGCAGATTCTTCTGCAGTTCAAATATTTGCTGAATTGAGAGTCAATTTAAACAAAATGTGTGTCCTCCTTTTAGAACTAGCATAGCAATTGTGTCATATTTTAAAACTGGTTTACATCTGGTGGGACTTGGGAGGCCAAATATTTTCTTAGGTGGTACTTGGTATGAAACGTATGAGAGCCATTGAGCCCTTTCCGTCTATTGACTTAAATATGAACTTATTTACAGCTTCAGTTTGGTTAAATACATGGACTATGACTATTTTACCATGTGCCAATGATCAGGCACTCATTCTTCCTCCTCCTTGGACCACTTTTGCTGAATATTAACCACTGTAGAGAGGGTTTGGACCCAGTGGTTTCGCTATCACAATTTGGCACTTATCAATTTCACTATTCCCTGACCTGTTATTGAGTGTCCCTAATGTTCCTAATTATTCCTTATTGGCGTAAAATAACATAAACAGATGGTTTTGAAAATTGGCAAATTAACGAAACTGACTCCAAAATCTGTAGCCGTCGTCTATAATCATTTGCTGACATGTGCTTAGTTATAATGGCGGTAATGTTGTGCAGCGTCAGCCCTCTTGTGAAAGCGCTGGACCAGATCCAAAGTGAAGTCTCACCTGAGGACAAGCTTCTGCCTTTCCTCCTTAAAGACGCCCTAAGTGGAAATAGCAGGACCGCACTCCTCTGCTGCCTCCATCCTCAAGGTGAGAGCTTGTATTACCCACAATCCCCTGCACGTTAGATGGGAAATGTGTTTAAGTGGTGTAAAACTGCTCTGTGTCCCGTAGGTGTTTTGGATAATGAGACCCCGAATGTTTTGACTTTGGCCCAGAAAGTGAAAATTCTGGTAACTAAGCCAACGGTTATTCGCTGGTGTCCACGGGCAACCGAGGAGGAGATTCGGGACAAAATGGCTGCTCTTAGGACAGAAATGATGTCGGAGGGCGAAAGTGAAGTTCAGAACACTTACAGGCTGGCCCTGTTAAACCACAACCTGCAGGTGTTGGTCTGAGGGAAAAATCTATATTTATGTCAGTTTCATGACAAAATCATTTACATCCAACACATTTCAATCTTTCTCTCAGGTTGTTAAAAGTCAGTCATGGGAGAGGAGGCGCGAACTGTCGAATAAGATAAAAGATAAAAGAGAGGTTGTATTTGGATTTTGAATCTGTGACATGAGCAAACAAACAGATTTTGTATCATTGGCAGGATCATCGGTCGGCCACTGGAACAAGCTTAAGTGGAGATACTGTACCAGAGACAGTGAGACGCTTACAAGATCAGCTGAGATACGAGATGCACAAACATATACGTGGTACTGAAAGAGGCATTGGAAAGATCCCTCTTATGTCAATAATGAGAGTAAACATGTTTTAAGGATTCTCTACTGAATGAATGATTCTGTGTTGTAAAATGTCTCTGTAACCTTGATGTTCTGATACACTTTCGGTTACAGTTTTTTACAAAGTGTGAATTCAGAGCCTGTAATAAACCTCAATTCAATATATTGCACATATCTTATTATTTTATATTGAGGAAATGCTGTCTTTCAGATGGTAAAGGAGATGCAAATACGGTGCAGAAACAGGTTGAAAGAATCCACCAACTCAAAGAAGCTTTGAGAGAAGAGACACTCAAACACAGCGCTGCTATAGATAAACATGACATTTCCACACAGGTTTGTGCAGTTCAACAATTATTGCTCCCAACCAAATATAACACTACATACTTGTGTATATTTGATTGCAAAATGTGCTTACCCAGTACTTTACAAGTGGTCTATTGCAGACATAAATGAGATTTATGAGCTCATAGGCGGGCAACCCACATTTATTTTGCCTATTTAATGATCAAGTCTCAGCTGGAGTATAACAAAGCGCAGGAGCAACGGAGGCGGCTGCAGGAGAATCATGGGAGATTAATTCAGGAGGAGGTGGAGAAGATGGAGAGAGAATTGGCACAAGAGCAGCCCCCGGTAACTATAATGAGACGCACTATTGTTTAACATTATTCAGTACATGATATAAATGCTGCGTCAGGAAAATAAGGCTCTCATAAAATTGTACTACTGTCATTTCTTTATTGCTTGCAACGTGTTTCTGTATATATTGTAGACAGAGGGTCTCCAGAGAGAGTTACTGGTGTTGACCAAAGAACGGCGCGTCCTGGTTCTGCAGCTGGAGGCGCTGCGTGCAGAGCTCCAACAAACTGAACAAGACCTCACCCATCTAAACAACACACACCAGACTGAGACGCACGGTCTGAGAGAGGAGAGTCTGCAGGTCGGAGGGTCACTGTAGATGTTGTTTTCAAATAATGCTAAACTATACTTGATAACTCTTTGTACAATTTAATAAAGCTCTAAATGAGGAACTGAGAATAACAAAAGCAGTGAATTTTAGCTACAGTAGGACATATGTGACAGAACTGCGTCTAAAACAGACATATTTAAACAGTTACTATTAGGGATGCAAGTACACTCAACGTAATATACATAATCCTCATAAATATAAAGTCAGTAGGATTATCACAATCAAAATTCATGTTTGAATCAACACACAACACTTCTCGAGATTTATGTGTTGGCACAAAAAAGAAAAGGTTAGGCTTGTTGTCCTTTCAAAGATGAAGATACCAACGTAGGATTAACACCGATAAATAACTGTTTATCTCCTGGGGGGCAATTCAAGCACATTTGGTCAATAATATGAGATATTTTTTACTTTTCGTATTCTGTTTATTGCCCCAGGAATGACAAAAATATTTAAACTCTTAAACTGTTTTTACTTAATAGCAGTAATTGTTTTCCAGGTCTCAAGTCAATGGCTCACAAGTCCAAGTCAAGTCCAAGTCCTTTGCTTTGAATTTCAAGTCCTTTCAAGTCATTGTACGAAATAACCAAAAACAGATCATATTTTTGCAATTTATTTAATTTTTGTGAATGGTTTTCTTTTAAAAAGTCCTGGCCACATCTAAGTATCAACTGTAGAGATAAAGCAGCTTTAAAAAAAACGAGAAGCAACAAATTACAGGGCTCCAAGTCGAGTCCCAAGTCTTAGTTCATTTTATAAAGTCCAGTCTCAAGTCATCAAAATTTTGACTCAAGTCCAAGTCCACACCTCTGCTTCATAGAGTAAATAAATAAAATGTTATTGTGTGCATAGATAATTAGCATACAATAAACATTTAACATAAGCAATTCACATCAATTGAATTGTGAGAAAATTGTAACGTTGTCTCCCTCGTAACTAATAACGTTAGTTACAAGTCGGTGTAATCCCTCATTCGTCCAGGAGTGTTCCATTGTAGAAAAAGATTCAGTTGTAGTCATCTGTAAACTGTTTTTAGAAAAACAGTTTTCTGTCCATCATCATTAGTGTCCAGATGACTGCATGTTAGTGTTAGGGTTAGTGTTATATGAACCATCTCGGACTCTGAAGACCTCAGGGACCTCCTGCTGGTGCCAGAGTCAGGACTAAACATGGACCGGCCTCCTGCTGGTGCCAGAGTCAGGACTAAACATGGACCGGCCTCCTGCTGGTGCCAGAGTCAGGACTAAACATGGGGAATCTGCGTTTCAGTTTTATGCAGCTCAAATCTGGTACAGTCTTCCTGAGGATGTGAGACAGGCCTCTACTCTGGCAATGTTCAAATCTAAGCTAAAAACGGTTTTGTTTAGCTGTGCATATGACTGAAAGGATTCTATTTGCACTCTTCTCTTTTATGTCGTAAACTGTTTTGTTATTTCTGTCATGTCTTTTCATTTTAATGCATTTTTCCTGTTGTGTGAAGCACTTTTGCCTTGTATACAAATTGTGCTCTACAAATACAAAACTTTAGTTTCAGCTATTTTGCTTGTAGTCTTATTGAAGTTTATACTTAAAATATTTGTAAATCAAGTTTGCCAAGAGTTTTAACTTACTATCACACATTTACAAAAAAGACTAAATGTGAACTTCTTGGCTAACAACACTTTGGATGCTGTTGGGAAAATGCAATTTACCATCTGGCAAGATTGTGTTTAGTCCTATCCAGAAGACACACATGCAAAATTATGTTTAATTTGCAACTGTTGCTAAACTTGTGTTTAAACTTGGCCAATAACACACACAACTCGATTTTTTTTTTGTACAGCTGATATTAGTTTTTTGTATGGCCCATGCTTAGGTGTTCAGAGTGTTTCGGGACGTGTGTGAGGGGCAGAGGAGGACGTCCGAGGAGAGATACCGGACCGTGCTGCTGGAGGCCGTACAGGACGCGGGTGTATCTCTCTGCTCAAAATCAGCAACTGCAGGCGGACAACAAGGAACTGCGCAAAGGTCACTGCGTTTTAATATATCCTAAATCAAATCAACCAATGATTCAATCTGTGTAGTATGTATTCACGTGATTCACTTTGTCCACAGCATTGGCAGAGTTGAAGGACACTCTGGCAGCTCAAGGAGAACCTAAACCGAAACAGATTTGACCAAAAAATGCACTAAAACAAAGTTGAGCAGTTTCAACAATTTATTTCAACTCCAACATATCTTTGACAAAATAGAAAGGTTAAAACCATAATTCTTGCACGCAGACTATATATAAGCTATGAGTTTGTTTCTGTCACAGTGCATATTCTGTGTGAAAAGATGCTCCATAAAAAGATGAAATAAAGGCCATATAATTAAAAGGCAAAAAATAGTGGCATGTCTTCTTTGAAATTTTTTTTTTTTTTTTTAATTCAAATATATTTCTGAAAATGAACAAACACCTCTATTTGTAGTAAAGGTAGGCGGCCAGTCCGATCATAGTCACAGGAAGCAGGAAGACAGGAGTAAGTTGCAGTCCTAACACAGCCCATGACATGAGTGCATTCACAAGCATAGAGCAGGAGATTACAAAGAGTCTGGTGATCCCACTGCCATGCTTTAGCACCACAGACATCAAGAGGCCGTTTACTGCCTGTCCTGCAATGATGGTCCAAACTACTATCGTGTACCCCTCCAAGAAACCTCTCCCAATTGCGCCCGTGGAAAATGAGGACACCAGATTTAGGCCAACTCCAAATACATATAGGTATATATTTTGCAAACTGAGAGGTAAGTTCTGTCTTTTTAGCACCATTTCTGTATAGACCGCTGCCAACCCTGACACACAGCAGTAAACAAATACAAGAAAAAGACCCCAAGTGGTAATGTGAAGTTTTGAACCTTCATTTGCACTGTCAGTTTCATTTAAATCTAAATGACTGTAACTATGGCAAGCCCCCGCCGCCATCAGAAGCCCTAAAGCAAACCACTGTCTAAATGTCAACCTCTTTCCCAAGCAGAAGCAGTAAAAGAGTGCAGTGAAGGCAATTTTCAAGTTGCTCAGGACTTGATATGAGCTTGGATCCATATAAGCTTGCATGACGACCACCAAGTTATTGTTGAGAGCGTACAGTAGCGCAGGGACGGCGTAGGGGGCAACAATGACGAAAGGCGGGTGAGATTGTAAAGCAGAAAAACTCCCAGTTACAAAGAGAGAAACAAGGGAAATCAGAAGTTTCGCCAACTCGATCATGACAACACATGAGGACGGGTTAAAAGGGACCTCACCGTCAACTTTGGTCAGTGTAATGAGCGGTGCATGAGAACCATAAATAAGGACCATAAGAGCAAAAAGGCAGCCCCATCTCAGTCTCATGATCCACTGTGTGTTATGCAGTTTTGGGGAGGCAGGCCCCACATTTTCTATCACAATCATCCTAAACTTTAATAAATACTACTTCTATGCATCTCCCTTTAAAATAAATACTATATAGTGCATAACACAATTACAATACAGCTCAAATAGTCGTCATTGACTACGTGTACAAGACTATCTTTCTAAATCTAGATCTTGATTATATTTTGGTTTGATGTACTTGATACAGGTCAGATATTTGCAACACAAAGCAAAACAGTTTCACCAAATTGTGAATGGTGAAGCTGATATTACATAAAAAATAAAAAGCAGTCTTTTGAGTCCAAGTTTAAATCCAGTTATTCCATTGTGCCCACTTGAGATAATTAATCCGTCACGAGCGTTATCATCGTCTTGTTGCACATTGTCCTCCGCCGTAGATATCCATGTGGGAGTTATTATTTCGGTCCCTGTTTTGCCTTATTGAATAAGTCCTTTACCGTCCGCTCGATGTTGGGCACTTGATAGGCCTGTGCCGCATACACACCCGTGACAGTCCCCAGCAGCACTCCCAGAATAGCAGAAGAACGGAGTTTGGCCACCACATATCCGGCGAGAAATCCCTTCAGGACTGGAGAAGCAAGCACAGTCCCTCCCTGCGAGAAAATATTACAAATAATGAGTAATAATTTTTTGCAATCAGCTCATTTAATACCTACATTTAAATTTAACACAAATATATATTAATGCCAAATAAAAGAGAAGAGGGTGTCCACTCCACTTTACTGTCAGGTAGTCTTTAAAAGTAAATAAATAGTTAATTACTTCCGTGTATCGTATGAGTATAGAGCAGACTATGGGGGCCCCACTAATAACATTTTGCCCTCAGTCTAAAAACAAAACAAATGTGCTATAAATGATACTTTATGCTTGTGGTAGAATTGTCATGAACACGTAGCAGGAGTTATATTGAATCTGTAATCAATGCTTTTTTTGATCAGTAGAGGCAATAAGTGACTTTTATGCTATCATAGTCTTTGTATAATGATTTGATGGTTAAAATACTTACTTGGGGGATTCCTGTTGAAATTTCGCCCTCAACCTTTGATCGGAGCTCCTCAAGTTGATTTTTAAGCTGCGTTAGATCCTTCAATTGCTTCAAGGGATCCTGAAAATAAGAGAAATGTCTGTCATGTCACTTTGGAAGTCAGCTGTGTTAACTTAGCCCGGCTGAAAGAAGAGCGGCTGTATTTAACCTGTGTAATTTAATTTAGGTTAGAAGATCACTGCCGAGATGGGGGATTCATTCGACATTTGGAAACAATAAGTGACATCTGAAGAAACACGTGAACTCAATATATTTACTGCCAAAGCCGAAACTTGAAGCGCACTCACCTTGTCATCCGCCATGTTTGCTCTGTGCTCGGCGTTTGATTGATAATCCTGGCAGGCAGAAAACCCATTCTTCGATTATGCATGAAAATGTAACAATTTACTCCAATACATCAGCAAATTTGATATAAAATATTAGTAACACATACAAAAAAGTCATAAACCTTTTTCAACTTATTTTTTATTTAAGTCACTCAAAATAAAAATATATCAAAATACCATGTTCTATGTTATACTAAACGGTTTTACGTTACATTTCATATTCTTTCTATTTAAGGTTTGCAATAAACTAATTTCTTTGTTCAGAAATATAAAAAGTTGTTATTTTTTCAACATGAGCGATGGCGCTTTATGCGACGCAGAGATTCTTTCACGTGTAAAAAACGTAATTTCTGATTGGACTATTCTTTTTCATTCTTATTTCTGATTGGTTTAGAAGCATAGCAACAATCCGCCATGTTTTTACCGAATCGACGACAAACGATGGTACTTTACTGAAATATTCACGACGCTTTCTGTACATGATCAAAATCACAGCCTTTTTAATTTAGAGAGAAAAGGAATGGCCTTCCTGGTGTTTGTTAAAGTGATCTTCTAAGCTGTCAGCTAAAGAGTTGTGTGATCGTAGGTAAGACCTCAATAAGACGCCATTTCATTGGACAACTGGCTTCGTGCAAGCAGTATAGAGACACGCCATTAAACCTTTTACCTCAAAGTTGGCAAGTGCTGTTTTGTAGTTTTGCACCTTTACTATTAGGGTGAATGCATGAACAGGTCCTTGATGTGATTATATAGTTTGCTTAAAACTGGTTTCTATTACCACTCCCATGATGTTATAAATACTTTTATTTTGAATTTTATAATGCATATTCCTGATGATGCTACTGCTACTCATTAGTTATTTCCTCAAAGACTTGTTGTCAGCTTGTCTCCTAATTATTATACTGTCTGTAATGTGGTGTATTAACTATTTCCCTCAATTGTGTTATTACAGAATATCTCTCTGTGTCTAGTTGTAATCTAAAAGCCATGGACAAAGAGGACATTTATGAGGTGATGAAAGTGACTGAAGAAGTGGAGACGTTCAACAGCCAAACAGATAAGAGTCCTCCAAAGAAGAGGAGAAGCAAACCTCATCACCAAACATGCATCTTAGACAAACCCAAGAAACCTAGGTAATAGATAGTGAATAACTATGAATCAAATGAAATACTGACACAATACTTTTTCTTTATTTTCTTAGGTCTGCTTACCTGCTCTACTACTTTGATGTTCATCAAGTAATGCAACAAGAAGTACCCAATTTGCCACAGTCAGAAATCAACAAACGCATCAGTGAGAGCTGGAGAAGGCTCAGTGTAGCAGAGAAAAGTTACTATTTGGAGAAGGCGAAGTCGGAGAAGGAGGGAACATACACTGTACGTTTGTTTTAGTTTGTGTTAATTCATTTCTATTTCTTTACATTATTGATTTCATTTCCATCTGAGATCCTCATTATAACTTTACTGAAAGTGTTGAAAGCATCAGTCGAAAAGGTCAAGTAGTATTGATTTTAGTGCAAAACACTCTTTTTAAAAGCTTTATACATGATTATGTGTTGGATTTGTAATCGGCTATTAGGGAATCGAATAAGTCGGAAAGCATCATTGACTTTTACTTACTACAAATGTAACAGAGACAGTAAAGGAATACAATGGGATACCTATCTACACATTTAGGGCAGCGATTGCTTATGTTAGCACAACCATCCTGCAATATAATTCACCTTCTCAAGCTTAATAATGCAACACTTTATGTGTCACACTCTACATGTTCATATTTGTCATTGTCATTGACCAACAGCTGAAATTTTTACAGCCCTCACCCAGTCCATCAAAAGAGCTGCCAGGCTTCCGCAAGATCCTCCCCAGAGCCAATTACTTTGTCTTGGCCAAAGGCTGCACTTCTGGTCCTCAGCCAGGAGACGCCGTGTCAGATGTGAGCAGAGAGTCTTTGGATGGAGCAACAGGAGCGCTCACAGTGAAGGCGGAGTGTCCCTCTTCAGGACCCTCATCTGAAATGGAGCAATATCCACCGACCGTGAGTCTGGACGAGGTGCCAGAAGAAGCAGCGCATTCCAAAACACATGGGATACTGCCTTACACCTCTTTTACGGTTTTACCCAACACTGAGCCATCTCCCAGTACTGTCAGTGGGTCAAAACCACATGAAGAACCCCCACAAGTTGTTGCCTTAATACCCGCTCAAGTAAGTTTTTTTCCTTTATTTCTTTTTATTTTGGCTAGTGAATCATAATACAACACAATAAATAGATGTTCCTATATTTCAGAATCTGCTGGCTCAAAGTTCATTGGGCAGTGTCACCACTGTGGGACCAGTAATGATGATGTCCAGTGTAGAGCAAAGCCCCAAACCCTCCTATAACATGGTAACTAACATAACATATCATGATGCAAATAAAAAGTCTTTAACCCTAAAAGCAGTGCAATTTTCCTCTCACAGCCAGTGAAGACGTACACCAGAAGAGGTCGTGGTAAATGTTCAAACCCCAGCTGTTCATTTATATATGTTACTCGACACAAGCCTCCAAATTGCCCTGTATGTGAGCAGTATCTTGGGGGCAAATGGATTCCTGTTGAAAAAAATGAGAAATCCAACAAAAACAAATCCAACAATAATGTAAGTACAAGCAATGTCTTTTGACCTCAGCTACATGCAAAACAAATGTATACGGTTGTGCAATCTGCATAGGCTCAAATTGGAAACCAGAGGAAGAAGACCAAAGTGAAAAATGTAGTGATGAAACAATCTACATCTAAAGAAGAAGTTGCCAAAATCATGGGAGCGCAAATATCCTCCAGTGTAAAGCAGGCAACACTAGGGGGCAGCAGCAGCAAGACAAAGGAGCAGATAAAGTAAGTCTTGGTGTTATTCTTCACACAGGGTAGAGATAGCGCTTGGAGGGAAAACAATTAGAACATTAATACATTATTGATTAATGCTGACCAAAAGCACAATCGTCTTACACAGAGCAAGAGATGACAAAACAAGCCAAGACAAAGTCATTGTCCAGAAGAAACCAGTGAGACCCATCCTTCCTGCTTACTATAACAAAAGTAAGAAAAGATTAGTTAAAAAAGTTAAAATTGAACAATGATAACAAGTAAATGTGTCAAAATGATGGTTTTGTTTACAGACAATGCTATGTTCAAAATTGTAACTGTGCCGTCGAACAAAGAACAAAATACAAGTTTGAATTCCACGTCTTCAGGTACTTAATCTTTGTTTTCAAGTTTTAGACTGAGATAACTTTGTTACTTTTGTGAATGTTGCGATGCTGTGACTGTGAAACAAAGGCATCGTCTTCAGTTTTTGTTTTTGATGCAGTTTCTTTCTGACCACAGTAATTCAGCAGCCTCTAACAGGACTCAAACCAAGCACTTTAAAACAGCTGGGAAAGACACCACCGACAAACATAGACAAACCGGTAACACAAGAATTTATGTTTTTAGTGGAAATAAAGCATTAATGAAGGATCAATTGCCTGTTTATTTGTCACCATTCTTTTTTACGTCAAGGCTTTTTCTCACTTTAATGGTCTTGAATAATATTTCTTTGTGTTTCTTTGTGGTAACAGTAACATGAAAATGTGCTTTGTATTTTCAGATTGCCCCTATGTCAGCAGAGGGCAGCCCTACTGTCGCTTCACTCGACCGAAGGATGAATCTAGTGTCCGTGGTGCCTTTTAAACAACGTACGGTCACCAGCTTTGTGAGTACAAACCACATTATGATTTTACTATGAATGAAGAGCTTAGTATGATTATTTTTTTTAATTTTTTATGAATGCGTTTTTTTACTTCAGAATTTGGGGCTGCCGACATCCCGTGGTAGAGGCTGGTGTAAAAACCCTGCATGCGACTACATGTATAAGAACAGACACAAGCCTGCAGTGTGTCCAAAATGTGGCTTATCTTTGAATCAAAAGGACAACAAGGGCATAAAGGTAAAACTTTGAGAGCAATTTTTGGATTCTGATTTGCTTTTTCTGTGTGTACAATTTGTGCTGCCTCCTCTATTGCAACTGTATTTGATTTCCTGTCTTCATATTATAGTCAGAAACACTATTGGACCCATATAAGGCCCTGACTGCGACCCAAAAGGACGTCCAGCGACAGTCGACCATTCTGCTTTTACAGCGGACGCTTCAGTTCGCTGAAAGTGAAGTCGATCTCCAGGACACCCTCAACCTAATCCAGGAGCTCAACAATCTCCAGATCATTTTAGTGCAACAAAGTGATGCAGATCCAGAAGATAACGTGGAGACAGAGACACTTTTTGAGTCTGGCTGGCCGCATTTCTTCGAGTCGTCCTCTACACACTGCAGCCTGTGTAACTATCCTCTGTTTAAAGGAGGACAAAAGTGAGCACAATTCGAAAATGGAGCATATACATTTTGAGGGATTTTCTAACCTTCTTGTTCCCTACAGTACTGTTGCGGGGCAGGTAGAATGCTGGCTTCTCACTGAAACTCTGATGCATAGGGTTTCTCTTCAACTGAAAATCTGTCTCAATATGCAGTGTCTGGCCCTGTATAGTTTCACTGACATTCATCCAGGTAACTCATATTTTAGTGCTTTAGATCTTGGTATATATTTCCATTTTGTGTT
The DNA here is from genome assembly GCA_015082035.1 of Chaenogobius annularis. Lineage (NCBI taxonomy): Eukaryota > Metazoa > Chordata > Actinopteri > Gobiiformes > Gobiidae > Chaenogobius > Chaenogobius annularis. Next base: position 240,747 of record BJKM01000499.1, on the reverse strand, counting down.
TCAAGCATTTGGCACTATGTAACTTGTTTGTCTTTTTGGAGTTGTTATTGCTTTGCCTGGAGTGTTCACAGTAGCATTTATTCAATTGCAGGTTTTTATTGCTCTTGAAAAACATGCGTTATTAAACATTCAATGCACATGCACAGAGTTACATAGAACATCTTTATTATGTGAATACATCAACGAAGAAAAATGTGTTCAAAGGGAAGTACCAAAGTAAATTAAGGTCTATTGTCAACAGTGTTATATTGTTTCAGGGTTGTTCAACGTAGGGAACAGATTGTTGGTTAGTATGGACCTGTTTCTAAAAATCAGAGCCAGCATCAAAGTTGGCCAAACTCCTGCTCAAGTCTTCGAGACCTTACTGGACCATGTGCCCAATCACCAGAGTAAGTAACTATTTGCTGAAAGATTACCTCTCAGGTCAGTTTTCATATGTCTCCTGTGCGTAAATGAAAATATATATTACTCTGTACATGTTTGTAGTTCACACGTTGACTCCAGAGGAAATGAGCCACGTCCAGGAGCTGTTGCAGAGTGGATACTGGGCCTTCGAGTGTCTGACTGTGCGCGATTACAACGACATGATCTGTGGCATTTGTGGCATGGCTCCAAAGATTGAAATTGCACAAAGACAAGACAACTTGCTAGCACTTAAGAACGTAGAGGTGAGACGGTTAAAACACAATTTGTAGAAAAGTACGAAAAGGATGAGCTGACTTGTTACTTTCTAAGACGTGAGTGCTCTTCATGCTTCGTGTTGTGTGTACAGTTCATCTGGCCTGAGGGCTCGGACACAGATGAGGTGCTGGTGGATGACTTTTGGCTGACAATGGAGAGTGAGGCTTTGGAGCAGGCCGTGTTTCCCTCAGACGCTCCCATCATTCGAGTGGACGCTTCAATCATTGCTCCCTTCATCCCCCCATTAATGAGGAGTTCAAGCGTCATCAACACAGAGAAAAACAAAGCCCACGGAGCCACCGAGAACACATCCGGTACAGCGATTTGAGAAACTACTGACATCTGCAATTGAACACCTTCGGGAGAAAAACAATAATCACAGTTATTTGGGTCTTAATTGAAGTCATAATTATTTGAAACTACTTTTGTGTCTGTCAAAAGTAAACTGGAAGAAAGAGAATACATTCAGGATCACTCATTAGTCCTGTTTTATGATTCATATTTTAACGGTCCCATATTGTGAGGTAATTCCCGTTTCATAGTCAACCCTAAGGACATTTAGGATAATATTTTTCGCTGTGCAACATGCATTACACAAATGTTAACAATTTATCTCTTGAGGCCAAGTTTCCTTCCCAGAAATGAAAATTGCTCGCTTTGGTTTCATTCAGGTTGCTCTTTGCTCTTTTCCTTTGAACTGTGGGTGCAATTGCTGGCTCTCCAAAATGATTAAATCTACTAAATGCACCGAAAAAAGAAAAAATAGGGAATTGTTTTGAGGTACTATTAACACTTTTAGAAGGTTAAAAAGATCGATTTTGAAAGATCGGGACCTTTAAACGCTACTGTGAATTCGACGTTAGAGACATTAGGGCAGAGTGGGATCAGACACACTATCCATATCATTCAAAACAGAAATTAATTCAGAATTATTTACATTACACTTTGTAATTAATTGGAACAATAATTGTAAACACAGTTAAACTTTCATCAATTGCACAGCCCTAGAACGCATCTGACCCATGTGTTTAATTATCAAGTTGTGCATTGTGTTAATTGTTGCAGGTGAACCTTCAGTTTTGGTGCGTCTCATTCATGACGGACATCTGAGACTGGATAAACTTGAAGAACACAGTGATGAAGAGTTGAGAACAATGCTTTTGAAATGTGGGTCTCACATCACTCAGGAAATGACTAAGGTACAGTGAACACATTCTGAGGGTTCATTTGATTGGTTGTGAGGATGGGGATTTTTTTTTCTCTTCCCCCTCAGCCGACACCTACATTATATTCCATTATCTGAAATATTACGTGTAGTACTTATATGAGCCCCCTCTCTGGCTTCATTGCTCATCTATTTCCATTAGAAAATATTCTTATACCAATATACACGTTTATGAAAAAATCCCCTAAAATGGGTACTTATCAATATTAGTACCCACCAATAAATGTTGTTCATCCTCTGTGTGTTTTTTGTTGGTTGCTTCATCTGAAAATAAAGTTGGGAAGAAAAAAAACACCTTAAGCTTCCCATTTTGTTTGTTTCTGTGTCTCTTGTCGTTGTTAGGATGAGCTGGTGGTCTCTCTCGTCTCGCTGTACACACAAGTTCATAATGGTTTGCCTACAGCTCCAGAGCCGAGTCCTCACTTCACAGCAGGCAAACTGTCCAAGCTCTGCCCTCACAAGGTACAAACTGTACTGTCAGTTTAGTCATCTCATGTTTTCTACACTGTTCTGTTTCTAAAGTTGTGCACTGAATTGTCTGTAGGTGGTCTCTGGCTCTAAATGCCTGATCAGAAGAGAATCAGCCCGAGACCACCTAGACCTGCTGCTGTCTTCCCGCTATTGGCCTCCAGTGTACGTCAGTGACTGTGCCCAGCAGGTGGCGCTCTGTGCTGATATGCAATACCCAGATCTGGCAACACAGATGTGGGGCAGGAACCAGGGCTGCTTCTGTGACCCTTTTGAAAAGCCGGAGGTCGGTTGATAAGTTTGATTGTTATTTTTAGTTTACGTCCATGCATAAACATCAAACATTGGCACTGCAGGATCAGAACCTTTCAGCTAAAATCTTCAATCTATGTTTTTCATTTTATTCATTTGATCGGAAACGATCATATTAAAGCTGGTGTAACTGACTTTATCCATGTAAATGAGTAAAATAAGTACCTTGTAACAAAATGTCTGCATTTAACCGCATTCGCCATTGGTCCAAAAAAATTTAAATGTTGATTGAAACTAGAATCAATGTAACAATAAACTATTCAGACAGTATTTTAGTGTTTTTTAGGCAAGGCAAGGCAAGGCAAGTTCATTTGTAGAGCACAATTTGTACACAAAGGCAATTCAAAGTGCTTCACACAACAGGAAAAATGCATTAAAATCACAAAGACATGGCAGAATAGTTTAGGACATAAAAGAGAAGAGTGCAAATAAAATCATTTCAGTCATATGCACAGCTAAACAAAACAGTTTTTAGCTTAGATTTGAACAATGCCAGAGTAGAGGCCTGTCTCACATCCTCAGGAAGACTGTCCCAGATTCTGGGTTGCTTGCTTGGTTATTTTGTTGGTTCCGGTCTGAAAAGGTTGGAAACTTTGGATTTTGGAGACAGAAAACTGTGTTCAGCAAATGTGTCAATGAACTAACAATGGCAGTAAATGATGTCGTTTTGCATTTTCACATCTGAACTTGGTTTCTTTTTATTCTGCAGATTGTGTCCTGCGCTGAGCTACAAGACCAGGTACAAAGCTCTGATTTGGATCAAAGCCAACATGTTCATCCCATCACCAGCTCAATGTCCCGCTGGCTGGTGCACCCTCCCGATGACCCCCACACTGAAGACCCTCCGCCTTTAAAACACCACTCTCTGCTCCTGTGCAAAGACCTACTGCCCGACATGGAGCTTTTACATGAGCTGAAGACAGACAAAGACAAACAACCAGAGGATACAGACAATGTTGACGACACACAAACTCAACAGCAGCCTGTGGTTTTTAACAACACTGCTTATTACTACCTCTACAATCGCCTGGTGGATTTCCTCACGAGCAGAGACATTGTAAATCAGCAGGTCAATCAAGTCCTGCAGTCGTGTCAACCGGGAGAGGTGGTCATCAGGGACGCCCTTTACAGGCTGGGAGTGGCAAAGATCGACACAGAGAAAGAGGAGGTAATAGACCACAGTCAAGACTTGGAAGCGGTAAAAGTAGAGACCATTGTGCAAACCTGATTAAACAACTGTTACATCTAATTAAAAACACACAAAAAGTGATTGGTGAATAACCTGTGAGCCAGCTCTTCCGACTGTCCTTTCAAAAGCTGGTGTGGTTCATACGTTTGTCTCATTGGTTAATCCACCTGTCACTGCCATCCATCAGAACTTGGAGAGTTGAGAAAAGAATCCAAACCATTTGTATAGAGCTTTCTGGCAGGATGTGCTAAACGTTGGAACAACCCGATAAACTGCTGAGCCACAGTTTATCACACTATAGCGTCAGAGTACTTGAATTAGGGCTGCAAGATTGATCGCAATCAAATCAAAATTGCTATTTGAATGGACGCAATTAGAAATTTGCAAAGGCTGCAATTTTTTGAAGTACCGCAATTAATTTCCTCCACAAACAACAAACATTCTGCTCACCCTGTTGTCTAGCTCTGTACAAACATGTTCTGAAATACATTTGTTTCTTGTATTAGTTCATAGGCCTGTTTATGCCTTCTCCAAACACAAATCGAATCACAATAGCAATACTTGTCAGAAACTATCGCACATTTTTCCCAAATCGTGCAGCCCTATTTTGAATGAATGCAATGTTTAGTATTAAGCGTCTATTAAAAAATCTACATTGGTTTTTAATGTTAGACAAACTGAAATGTTTATGAGATTTGACGACACGATCCTGGACGACACGATCCTGGACGACACGATCCTGGACGACACGATCCTGGACGACACGATCCTGGACGACACGATCCTGGACGACACGATTCTGGTCTCTGTTCGAGGAGTGTTGCTTGACCAGGCAATGTTGTTGTGAATGTGATTTGTTGGACCTGCGTTTCCCCAAAGCTGAATGTGAAAATGAGCCGCTGTCTCCGATTGACGGCTCTGTGTCCCGCCTCAGGCCCACAGGCGCCGCGCTGCAGTTTTCAGTAACCTCCAGTCTAATTGTAACAGGTACAAGATGTATTAGTGCAAGATCATTTATTACTAATACAGATATGGACTAAATATACGGCACAATTTAAATGGATGTTAAAGGCTATTTCATGTAACAGTCCTTTTCTAGTCCAATCGTTTCAAACTCAGTGTTGAATGCATTATCAACCAGTACAAACTCTAGCCATGACTCTAGCCATTAAACAAATAAGCTTTTTACTGAAAGATTCTATGTATTACCTTTTCAGACACCTGTTGTGCATTCGAGCTGTATTATATTTATTCTTTTATGAGATTTCACGTTTTAGCCTCATGCCTTCGGACAAATTGCTGTTGTGTGAGTGCAGATTATGCAGTATGTTTTGGCTTTGCCTCATGTGTTACAGGGGAATGCAGAATGTAGGTGAAATAGTGACCTGCTGGAGCACTCTGGCAATCAAATATAAATTATAATGTGATGTGCAATAGTCATTTATGCATGTTAATCAGTCAGCGCTTGTATGGCAAATAAACTCAAATAATACCGGTGCTTTATTTCTTTAATACTTCATTACATCGATAGTTGCTTAAATGCAATGTTCTCTTTCCATTTCTCAAACTAAGGCCGATCCATTAAGAACCATTTGTTTAACTTGTGTTCTTTAACTTTGTCTTAGTTTTTGTCTTGACCTGATTAAATTACAAGGTTTTAATTGTAGGGTCTTGACTTCTGATTTTTCGTTTGCTAAATACTGAACTGTATCTCAATGCAAATTGGATAATGTCATGATTTTTGTTTTTGCCATGTTTAAAACAAATTAACATCTTTAATACAGATTATTCACCAATGGCGACAATCTATATTTTTGTTTTTTTTAGTTGCTAAATACAAGTACCAATAGCCTGGAGAAATGTCCTTGTTATTTATTTGATCAGAAATGATTTCCTGCCGAATCAAACCACAGGACAAAAATGATGTGGCTATCAATGTTTTACACAATCAGCTGAATAATTAGGATAAAAGATAAGAGATAATCCCTTCAGGTTGAACAATGACTGATTCTTCACACATCTGAATTTAACATCTTATACAAGGACACACTCGTGGTCCCTTATACTGAAAAGAGTCCCACAACCTATTTTAAGACAAAAGGCTTCCTCAAGTTTTTGAATTGTGCAACAGTGCAGTGATGCACGATGTGGGAAAATTACTGAGGAAGTAAAGGCAGACAAATTGAAACGTGAATGATACACACTGAAGTACATTGTACAAGGCATATATTTAATTTTCTTTGTTGAATCTTCCCTTCTGAGGTCATTATAAAGACTGAGCACCCATGTTTTTGTATTGACACATTAATGAATTCCTAACAATAAGATGAACTACTGAACTCATTTATCTTTTTATATTTATGTGTGCCCTTGGATAAAAGCGTTTCAAAAGCGACATTTTAAGTTTAAGTCATGAAATTTTATGAACACTTGTTTTTAATATATTTGCGATGATATTTGTCTCGTTGCATAAAACACATGTTGTATTACTATGTACTCATGAACATTTCAGAGAAAATAAAGATTATTCTGAATTTACATCTTAAGACTTTATATACATTATCATATTATCAGATGCAAGCACATTCACTGAAATGCCTGAACTCATATTACAAGTCTTTGGTCCATAGTTTGCAATATAGCTTATTAGTTACACCAAAAACGTGCTGGCAGTGTAAGCGGACCTCTACATTTGTGCATCATTCAACATTCATTAGCACAGTGTATTAGAAACTTCACATTGTCAAAACATAAAAAATGTCTTTACAGATTTCCCAGCTCAGACCATCTGCAGCTCGCTGCCTTCAAAAACACACACTGAACACACTTTGTTAATTAAGCCCATAAATTGAAGTGGAACAATCACATGTTGCCGCCGACTGACAGTTACTCTAAGTGTGTCAGAGCAGCACAGAGCAGGGAAACAACATGGCCATTCTTCCCTCTCTCCACACTTGATTTAGCACGTTAAACTCAGAGAAAAATGCTTGCACTGTTTCGGACATTCAATTTAGGTGATCTGAGATTATCGCAGCGCACAGGAGTATGAATAAGTCGCATAGACGATTTTAGGGCTTGTTTCCTCTGAGAAAATAACATTAAAGTCTATTGACACAGAAGTGAACCTGCTGACACAACCCACAAATCCATGATGAGGAGAAGTCACACAGAATACGAAGACAAAACAAGATAAAATAACACTGACAAACTGAAATACTTGAGTCTGTTATTGGAGACGGCTTCAATAACTTTGCATTGTAGACATTATTATTTTCATCCATGTCCATGTTCCATGCTTTGCGTAAGTCTATGCAAAGCTTGTGTATTTCCAGTCATGATCTCCAAAGAAGCAGATCACATGCTTTCTTGCAGCTGCTAGGCAGCAGAAATGATCTCCCAACAGTGTGTGCGGTAAAGCTAATGTCAGCCTTCCCCGCTCTAGTTTAATAGTCTGACTTTGACGTGGCATTTGGATGTGAGTTACTTTTTGTGCTTTTCTTTCTTATTTCTTTCTCTTTTTTTCTTTGACTGTTCAACAAAACTGGTAGTTGTTGGTGTTCATCAGAGGCTGCTCCTCTTCCTCGCGGTCACAAGACTGGTCACAGGGGCCATGGCAGCAGCATTTGGGCTGGTCACACTCCTCGCCCTCCCTGTCCTGTCCAGGCTGCTGCTGCACATTTTGGTAGATTAGCTGTGAAGAGGCAGAGGTCATCAACACGAGGTCCTTGTGGGACTTTAGACAGACGTAAAATGGACAAGAAGTCAATGCTTTTATGTAAAACTGTGTTTATGGATGAATGTACCGTGTGGAAAACATGAAGAATGAACATTAGCTTGTATGCTGTATACTAACACAAACCTTTTTACTTTATTAGCCAAATTCATTTCAGTGGAGCCAATTTGGGCTTAAGACTGAAAGAAACTAAATCTAAAGTCTTCGTACAATAGTTAAAGTTATAAGCAATTTTAAGTCTGAACCAATATCCATTAATGTGTTGAGAAAGTTATAATTTACACCCAAATGCTTTTGACTTTGGCTTATCAACGGAGGCACTATTTTTGACCAATGAAATGTCTTTCTGCCATGACTCATTTAAACTAAACAGCAACAAAACAACAAAAAAGACGCACTGAACATTTTGCAAGTAAAGTCCAGGCTGTGCCCCGCCAAGGCCCAAAGCCACTGGCACAGGCTCCCTACAAGCGGCCTTAATTGTACCAAGATGCTGTTAGCCTTAAAGTGAAAAAAAGATTTCAACAGAGCTATTCTCCGCACATCATCTTCCCATAATTTGATATGCATGGAAGATTATGTCTAAAAATAATAACCTAATTCCCTTCATTCCCTCAACAGTGAAACCATGAAAAGTGGTAGGTTATGCAGGACAAACTCTGGTTTTCTTGACCCGATAATGCAACCTGAAGTTGTTTTGTCCTGGTGCATCAAACTGACCTGCTCCTGCTCGTGGCTCTGTCCCGTCGGGCCGGCCAATAATATCTCTACCATCGAGCTGATCTTTGTGAAAGTGGGCCGATCTGTAGGCTCCAGATTCCAGCACATCTTCATGATCATATACCTGGAAGACATATAGTTATAGCCAGGCATTTTGTACTACAGCAACATTTTTATGAACCCATTTGGACAGATGAGACTTTTGTGGAGGCCTTTGACGCAGTTTGGACAAGAGAGACCTGTTCAGAGACACAGAAGCCCCCTCCAGTTGCATTTTGACCGCGTGAAATAGCAGTTACATGGCCCCCTAGCACCAACATCATGTGGCTAACAGGCAGAACTGAGGCCTGACTCAAAGCAGAACAACAAAATGATGATTAGGCCCTGACTAAGACCAGGCCTGGGTTTCCACAGCACAATTTATTCCGGGTGGTGTTACAGCCGTCATCACACGCACGCACACTTGTGTTCAGATAGGAGTGAGGGGTTACAGCAGGTAAGGTCAAAAACAGTAAATAGAAATAAGTTACTGCTTTAATAAAGCTTTTCTGATGTGAGATAGGGCAGAAAATAGTCTCCTGTTCAGTAGCAGTGAAAGTTAGAGAAACTTAGCTTATCTTTGTTTCATTTATGACCAGTGATGTCTAAAGCTTCCAAAATATATTTACCAGTAGTCTGTTTCACAGTTAAAAAAAACACTCATTCACTTAAGCCACTGTATGATTTTAACTGAAAAATCGCATTATTTGGTCTTTGTGTGGCCAAAAATGTTTGAATTTCTCCACTGTGAGTTCAGTAAAGTTCTACTGTATCTTATTTTATATCATTATCAGGGGCAGCCTCAAGATGATTGCCTCTTAATCATGGGACATCCAACATCACCTCAAATGTTCAAAAATTAGGTGTTATTAATCACTTAAGGAGAAAAATTCAATTTAAACTAGGTTTAAACACAAAGTAAACACTGGACTGTTCAAAGGCGCTAAATACATTATGTGAGCACAGCCATGGAAGACCCTTTCCCCCCAAGAGAACACAGGAAACGGTAAAACAAATAAGAAATTCAACAAACAATGACGCCTTCCTTTTTTGGGGATAATTTCGTAGAGACTGATTCAAACCTTAACAATAATTACTACTTTAATTACCTAAACCCTAACACTTAACCTTAATGAACCCATAGTTTAACTTGAAACCATGTTGTTGATTAACATTAAAGGCTTTAAGTCTGGGAACACAAACCCAGAGTAAATGACCATCAGGTGACAGAATAGGAAGTGAATGGTATTATGGTTATATAATTATTGAACATAAATTGTCTTGAGAGTGGTCATATGACTTACATCTCAGGTGGAGCAAAGTCTGGCTGGGCCATCTGGTATCCTCGCTTCACCATTTTATAAAACCTGGAGTCCACTGCAACACCGGGATATGGGCTCTTACCTGATAAAGAAACATGTTCTGTTAGCCGTTTATGAACCCATCAGAGATAATGTAACTGTTACGTGCCAAACCTAGAGAGAAGATCTCCCATAACAGGATGCCATAGGACCAGACGTCACTCTGGACAGTGTAGACACATTCAAAAATACTCTCTGGGGCCATCCACTTCACAGGTAAACGTGCCTATAGAGATGCAATACAACTTTATTGAACTCACAGTAAAGACATGTACAGTACATATTAAAGCAGCATTTCGTATGACGGGTTTATATATATATATATATATATAGATATATATATATCTATATATATATATAGATAGATAGATGGAGAGATATAGAGAGATATAGAGAGATATTGAGAGATCTATTGGAGATTTTGTGTTTTTGAAATAAATATCCAAACTAAAAATCCACAAATGTTGAACCTTATAATTACTTAGGCCTAGTAATAATTATAGGTCAACAAATCTGCAATCTTACAGCTGAAAGGCAAATCCTACCATAGTATTCTGAGCTGTTCCACTTCCACTCCTTTAAACTCAAAGTGAACTTACGTTTCCTTTTACTACGTAGTTGGAGTCATTCATGATGTCACGTGCCAGGCCAAAATCACAGATCTTGGCCTCTCCACGGTCTGTTAGGAGAACATTCCTGGCGGCCACGTCTCGGTGAATACACTGCAAACATAGCCACGTCCAAAATAAAAAAGCTAATAAATTTATGTCTCAAATAAACTCAAATAAGACCCCATAAAAACATAAGACATTCAATGGGAAAATACCCCTTGCGGCCCCTTGTTAACAAGTTGTCCATCCCACATTGCACTTCCATAAAGCCTTCTTTCATCCAAAATAAGAAAATTATATTTTCTGTCTTAATCTAAGTTCCACTAAATGCTGGGCTAATTTTAGCCCTCACTATCTTCGAAAAAAGAAGGTACAACTTTTTTATACTTACATTTTTACTGGCAAGAAACTCCAGACCCTGAGCCACCTGAAGGGAAAACTGGAGCAAGTCGTCTATGTCAATCGACCAATCGACATTTGATTCATTCACTGTATCAACAAATAACAATTACTAAGAGTCAATAGAATCAAAACGAAAACATTTCTTTCATAAGGGACGTTTTACCTTGAGATAACTCGACTTGATAACTTGATAACTTTGTCGGCTGGGCAGGTCTCATTTCTAAATAACTGCCTGAAGATGTACTGGAGATCCCACTGTCACTGTCGGACATGATGAACCACTTATACCTTCATGTTTTTATAGCTTACAGCTGTTTTATATTTAAAAGGCCCTGTACCTCCGGATGAAATGTTTCCGATTGCAGATGTTCTTGTAGTCGTTCTCCGCAATCCTAGGTATGTTCAGCACAAAGTTCATGAAAGTCTCCGCCTTGTGCCGCAGAAAGTTCAGGAGATCACCCAGACTGCAGTACTCTGTTATCACCAGAACTGGGCCTGAGAGGAAAAGAGCACATTACACCAGGTCCATCAAAGAAAGCACATTAAAATACATATATACATATAAGTGTGTATCATCAGTCTAACCTCCGTATGTGCATGCACCAAGCAGGTTGACAATGTTCTTGTGGTGGCCCAAATGGCTAAGTATCTTCAGCTCAGACATCAGAGCTTCCCTTTCGTCCGAATGAGCACTGGCTGAAAATAAGAAATCCCCACAAACATGAGTCCTCGTTTGTACATTATAACTAGAGCATGAAATGTACTTTTATAATGAAAGTCACCTTTTAACATTTTTACCGCCACACGTGTCACATTGTCCTCGTTTCCCAGACCATACGCTGTGGCTTCAACAACTTTACCAAAAGCCCCAGCACCAAGAATCTTTCCTGCTCACAAAAAACAAACAAAATATGTGTCTTCCTTTTGAGACAGAAAAAAGTAGAAACCGAAATGGGTAAAAAAACGGTTTCTCCTGATTCGTTCTGAGTTCTGAGATAATTACTATTTTCTTACCGAGCTTCAGCTTATCTCGTGGAAACTCCCACTTCTCGTTGTACGGTAGCTGAGTTGGATCAATAAAGGTGTAGTTGTTACCATCACACGCCTCGATGATCTTCCATCGAATTTCATATCGAGGTTTCTGACAAAATAAAGGTAAAGCTTCTGAAAACGTTTTGCAAAGTTGAGTATTCAAAGGCTCAAATTGACTCGTACCTGTTTGTATTTGTAAAGGAGGAACACCAAAAGCAGAAGCAGCACAGTCAGAACTCCTCCAGCTCCGAACAGAGTGGACGTGAAGAGCTTATCTACAAAAATAAAAAACAATATAGAAGTTTAAAAATATATATTTATTATCTAACGACAAATTAAAATAACTGCGACGTAATACATCAGCTTTTTAAAAGTGAAAGGCACTAATCATAAAATGAAATTATGTTGGTAAAGTAGTTAACAAGTAGTTTATTAAGAATGCTTCTGGTTTAGTAACTACTTAATTGATACCCTAACCCCTAACTCTAACCCCTTAATTATGTAACTACTAAGCCTATTAAATTGTCTTTTATAAGTCGTGTTCTTGTTCATGCTTTATTAAGGTGTTCATGTGCTGTAACAATAAAGAAAAGGTAAAAACATTTCTGATTTCTAACTAACCAGACACCTCCATGGCAAATGTGTCGCTGCCCACACCCACGACGTTGAAGGCCACGCACTCCACGGTCATCCTGCGACTGGACGGCCCCACAGTGAGGACGCTCTCCACCTCCACCGCCCCATACTCCTCCCTCTGCACCTCCACTGTGGGCGCCTGCAGCGGGATGGGCATCTGGGTCCCTGAGTTATTCTCCTTACACCTATTTGGAAAGAGCATTAATCAGATACTGACTGAGATCACGTGAGGACATTTGGTGTAGGTTTAACGCAGTATGACAAGCTGCACAATACAATTTTTACTCTTTCTTCAGCGCTTCTTTTGGCTCCCACAGACATATTGAACATAATTTATGACAGTAGAAAGAAAAACATTTTCAATAACACTATCTATTATGTACACAACTCGATAATAAGAGTCAAAACATCTTTTTGTAACCACCAAATTAGTGGTTTGACCATCATAACATGTACCGTATAAACAACAGTGGTGAGATGGCACAGCCTTGATGGATGCCTCTTTCAACATAATCACACAGCTGCCTGATACAGCCAATAAAACTTTTACTTATCTACAATTCCAAATTTATGAAGCGTCATGGAATATTGTGGAGTGAAGAATTATTTTAATGATGAAGAACATATCCATCAGTCAAATACATGTAATGCAGTGTAATAGGTCCAAAACATGTCTAAATTTGTTATAAATAACTCTTCTCACTCATCATATCTGAGACTCTGCTTAAGTCTGCCCACAGAAGAAGTCATACACACTACCAAAAACATCATTCATTAACATTAAGACCAGTTGTGGGTGTGGAAAAAATCAAATAAATCAAGCGAGAGTGATGATAAACAGAAGCACTCATGAGTCAATAAAGATCCTTACAACATCTTAATGTGGAGATTATGAGATAAACTATGAGTAAACATATTACTCACGAGGGCCTGATCCCAAAACACTGGTACCAAATGATTCTCGGTGCGGGATACCCAAGAGAGGTGCAAGTGAGTGTGGTGACATTTTCCCATCGGACGACTGCAATGGGCCTCTCTGTGTGACGGCAAAAACATATATAAAGATCTTATAAACATTGCATTCGTGTTTTCTTGTGTTGTACATTATAACTTGTTTCACTTACGATACATTTGGACTTGAAATGTGATCGAAGCGTTGGCCAAGTTGTTCTTAGCATAGAAAGTGTACTGGCCCTGTTCATGAGCATTCATTCTTTTGAGCTGCAGACTCGCATGGTATCTAAAACAAATGGCCAAAATGAATGGAAAATAGCATAATATAAGAACAAGATATTTCACCAAAACTAGTTTCAGTTTACAACTCCAGTGCGTCATCACAACAGCAAATCATAAAAAAGGAGAAAGGGTTTGTTTTTACACGGGAAAACAGAATGATTTATACTCATTAAATTTGAATTAAAGTGTAAGTAAATTCACCAGACTTTCAGTTAAGTTCTACTTCTACAATGTATCTAAAAATACACTGGCATAAAACTTGATTGTGTAAACTAACCAAGACCTTAGCACTAATCGAATAGTGAAATCTGTACCTGTTGTTGTATCGTATGAACTTGTGCTCCTGTGTTGAGGTCTTGGGGGTGCTTGGCGTGAGCCACTTGTGCTCTATAATATGAGGATACGCTTCCACAACAACACTGAGCTCCAGGTCCTCTCCTTCATTCACCTCCACAGACAAACCTCGATGGGCCAGTTTGGGGGAGAGCTGGGGTTGTAACCGGATGTAGGGCTTATCTGAAGAAAATAACATTACTTTAATGTGATTGACCATATATTTGATGCCTTTTTAATAACACGAATGAGTGCCGACCTACTACAAGCAGGTATGTTGTTGTACTGTTCACTCCGGCTTCATTGGTGCCGATACAAGAAATATTGCCGGTGTCTGCAAGATCCACAGACGAAATGGTCAATATGCTTTGGATGTCCAGTCTGTTCTCGCCACTTGATTTAGCCTCCTCTTCAATAATCGGCTTCTGAAGGCAAGGACAGAAAATCAGTAAAGGGAACGTGATTTTTGAAAAGTAAACTGCGTTGTACTGACTGATTTAGTGGTGTATTTCCAGGTGACATTGTAGTTGAAGTTGGGATTATGTGTGGTGCAGCGAATCTTTAGTTCCTCCCCAACAATGCGGATGTATTCTTCGGTATCCAGGAACACGTACGGTGGAAACCGCAGCTCTAAAGGAACAGAAATCACATTGTACATAAACACACAAATATTCCTAAAATATTGTCAGTTTGCTTAGACTAGTTGTCTAGACTAATGTAGGAGCACTTACGAGGGCGTGTTGGAAATGGGTAACTTTTAGAAGAAAGTTCAATTGAATGGTGTTTGACTAAAGAAAATGAAATGTTCATTGTTCTACATTTTACATCCTTACAAATGTTTTGGGAGATTTTGGACATCAGTATCCTTAAAACAAGAAATAACAGAAATAATACTACTGTAGTAAACAGATATTTTACCTTGTGAGTTAGGAGGAACTCAAGATGAAAAAGAAGCCCTGGCCTTGACTGTGATTATATGTCATTCTCAAATGTTTTTTTATAATATTGATTACTATTACAGTCAAAAGAAAAAACACAGATGTTGCAGCAGATCCTTTGTATTATAAGGTTGAGCATCCCAAAAACAGCTATTTAAACCCGTCAATTATTGAGAGGTTTCAGCTTCCTGTATAAGCAACATTTTGAAGAGTTTTGAAGGGTGTTCATTTTTGGCTCCTCTGAAACCCATGTACAATAACATTTTGTTGTACTTGTTCAATGACAATAATTATAATTATATGAATACAATTTATCATAACATATACATCACAACATTCTTTTTATCCTTTTTAGAATTTCTTCCGAAAAGTTATGACATCTGATAACCAAGTCTCACTTTGGATAACATTGATGGAAAAAGCCTTGGAAGTTTTCTCCACTCCGTTGACTTTGGCCGTGCACACATAGTCGGCGTTGAAGCTTGGGTGGAGGTCGTGAATGAGAATGCCGCGGTGCTTGTACACTGTGTAGTTCATTCCTGACGGGACAGTGGTGCCGTTGTCCATGCGGAGGCCTATGTCTGTGGCATAGGGGTCGGTCAGGAGACATGGCAGCATGAAGTCCTCTCCCTCCTTTTTGACAACACGAAGAAAGTTGCTGCTTGCCCAGAACACACGGTTAGGATCTGCAAAGACACCGTGAAGTGACAAGGAATGTAATGTTATGTTTCTAAGAAAGAGACAACAAAGAAAAGACCAATGAAAGAGGAGATGAGGAAGTTTGTGTAGAAAATAAGTGTAGTCCTATTTTAATCTCCTGCAATCTTTTAATATTTCAGTACTAATGTGTAATGTTTTTAGGATGTCTGCTGCAGTCCACTTTGGCTAGGTCAAACTTGAAATAGGGATTTAGATTTTAATGTGTTTTCTTACCTGGTTAAATAAAGGTAATAAATAAACAAATTGAAGTAGTAATTTTTGTGAAAGAGACACACAAATACAAATACAGAGTCCAAAGAGACCAAAGATGGCTGTTAGTAAATGTAGTGAGTACATACAGTATATTTAGCTTTTTTGAAGCTTTGTGTACTTTTTCTGGTACATTGGGTTCAAGTTTTGGTTAATTTAAATACATTTCCTTAACTTTTTGTGTTTGTCCTCATTAGGGACTTAACTCCTTCCATCAAATATTAGATCTATTTAATTTGTTTAAGTATTTTGGCTGGTACAGTGCATGATCCTGAACATACATGATATACATGCTGCGAACACGCCGGATCATAGCCATGGGCTAATTTCCATCTGTTGACCCAGATTCACTCTCACACACTCTCATTCATACTCCAGCATACTCTTGTACATGTTTTTGGTGGCAGAGGAAACTGGAGCACCGGGAGGAAACCTACCTGGTTTAGACCTGGTGGCCAAGTTTTGTTTTGTTTTTTGTAAATGAGTACATTTTGCATTTTCCCTCAAAGAATATATTGTAAAAGCAGCGCTTTGTGCATAAAATATGTTATTTTATATTTTATTTTATGAGGCATCAACCCTGAAGTAAGAGCTGAAAGCAGCGCTTTGATTGGCTATGCCTGGGTTGTCCGCCCTAGTTTCACTTCCCCATCTGAAAAAAGCTATTATTAAACTGTGCTCGTGCCCAAAAATGTATGTTTGTGAATATTAACAACGTGCCAAAAAGGTTTGTGAAAGCGAAGGATGAGTTACACGGACTTAAAGACCTACTTCTGGTTTCGCGGAGTGAAAATGAACCCCAGCTTTAGTAGAACTGCTGCTGACTCAGGAAAGCACATTTCCCCTCCATGTCTCCCTCCTCTTTGTTCTCACCTCTGATATAGACATGCACGGAGGCGGTGAGCTCGCGTTGCTGTGGCCCGCTGGTGTAGTAACACACATATGTCCCGGTGAACTCCGCAGAGGGCCGCTCCACTCGCAGCGTCTGGACATTTCCCCTCAGTCTGGAGATGTAGCGTCTGTGTTTGGGCAGCCGCGGCCTCCAGGTCACGGGCCCATCGCCCTCACACCTCAGGTCCAGGGGAGTGCCCACCTTCACCACCACCTCAGGACGCGTCAGCGTTTTGGAGTTGAACTGAATCACAGGACGCCTCAACTCCACTGAGATGCACAATGAACATGACATTTACATTCATTTAGTGGTGGAAAGAAACAAAAAAGTAATACACTTTTTAGGTCTTTACAGTCTTACTTTTCTCACTATATTTGAGTGCATGTATCAGCGCTTTCTTTTTTAACTAGATTGAAAAGTATAAAGTACTTTACATGTGGTTTGAGTTGTGCTGAATTAGCTGATTCTTATACATACAAAATACATTTTGCCTCTTCAATAGTTCTGAAATCTGTCTGAAATACATGCATTTTTTACTCTAAAGTACAAATCAAATGTCAAATGTGTTTACAATAATATTCTACATGACCAGAATCTTTATGATGATTTATTTTAGTTCAGTCACTTTTCCTCTTGTATCTGGATTTAAGTAGCTGTTCCTAAAGTAATGCAAGATTAAGTGGCGTTTTCAGCACTAATTTGGTGTCAATTGAATGTGGTAAGGTTGTATCTGTTGTCGTGCAGGCTAGTGGCACTCAGAAGTGTTTTTAGAGTCCAGTCCTTAGTTTTGTACCACTTGCTTGTGTATGTTTTAGACCTGATTCAAATCTGGGTTGGACCCACTAAGCCAAAATAGTAATTTTCTGTGGTAGCTTTGAGAATCAGTGCTTTGAACCATGACTCAATACTCTTTTTGTCTGTTCTAGATTGGGGGGAGAGGGGGTTAACATCCCAAATTTATAACATTAGTGCATGCTATGTTTACACAATATTCCACACAACAAATGCAACATTTTAGGAACAAAAGTACATTTTAGCATCCTTAAAAAATCAATATTTGACGGTGAGGCTGCACTCCCCTGAAGGCACAAAGATGCTAGTTTTTTTGGATGAAGAACAAAGATGTTTTTGATAACACATAGTCTGAAGCTCAAATGAATCAATAATTGTGTTGAGCACTTCAGTATTTTGATGTTGGTTTTGTACAACATATCATTTTAAATCTTTGCTCTAAAAGAGAACTGAGATAAACCATTCAGCATTTTGTATGCAGTCATAACATGTAAAATAATGACATTGACAAAACACTCACCATAATGCACAAAATATTTTAAGAATTGAAACAATAGAATTAATTACAAGAACCAGTTGAAACGTTATGGTGTTTGTTTCACATTAGAGACAATGGAAAGTGAAAAGGGCCAAAAAAGAGACAGTGTTCCAATACATTATTAATACAATCATATATTTTTACGCTACTTATTGTTTTACTCTACTGCAGTGTTGTATCTTTTCAATGTATACCAATACAAATATAATAGAATATTGTTAGATTTAAGTTTTTGGGACTTTTTATCTTTATTTTTGATTGTTTAGTATTTAGTATCTTGCTGTTCTTGTACTCAATGGAGTTTCCCCATTGTGGGACAAAGGTCTCACAAAGGTTTTCTTATCTTCATTAAAGTCAATATTTCTTTCTCTCGCTTTAAAAAAAAAAGAAAAAGGAAATTAATATAAAGCATTACTATTCCCCCACAATAACATCATGCCACTTGAAGAGAATCCCAGGTTACACTTTAACTTCAGGCATTTCTAACCCAACAAGTGTACTAAATGTATATTTGTTTAAATGAGTGTTGGTTGGATCTTACCTGAGGCAGAGGCTGTTAGTCCCAGCAGTAGAGTGAGGAGAACCAGCATCATGGATCAGCTCAGAGCCCTGTGTGTGCAGGGACACACTTCTCTGTCCCCCCACTTCTTCTACAGGAGCAAATACAGGAGGAAACACACAGTCACACTTTCTTTGCCAGACAAGACTCGTGACAGACAGTTTAGTTTTAGTTTAATGTTGTTGTTGTTGTTGTTGTTGTTGTTGTTGTTGTTGTTGCGCTCACCTGCTATCAGATGGGAAGCTCTCAATGTTTCAATAAAAGTAGCATCCAAATTTGTCCTCAAGAATCCCCTTCTGCCTGCCTGTTTTCTCCCTTCTTGTTGTTTACCTTCCCGGATACAAAGTCACACTGCAAACATGAAATCCAGCAACAAGTTGCAAGTGGAGGGTGGATTGTGAGGAGGCGGATCGTCACATCATGCTCAAGAAATTAATGAGCTGGTGCCAATTTGTCACAGAGGAGCGCGACTCCCCCCAGGATCAATCACCTCAGGCCCTGCTGGACCGAGTCTGTCAGGGTTTCCAGCAAAACACAAGTTTTAGCCTTTTCAGAAAGGATCAGACCATATGTTGTAGTTGATACTTTTAATAATAATAATAATAAATATTTTTATACTTTTCCCTTGAACCGACACCTTAACGTGGTGGAGGGGTTTGAGCGCCCGAATGATCCCAGGAGCTATGTTGTCCGGGGCTTCAAGCCCCTGGTAGGGTCTCCCAAGGCAAACAGGTCCTGGGAGACGGGTCAGACAAAGAGCGCTTCACAAGCCCTTTATGATCAGAAGAATAACAAGGCCAGTTACGTCGCCCGGATTGGCGTTACCGGGGCCCCACCCTGGAGCCAGGCCAGGGGTGGGTACGGCGAGCGCCTGGTGGCCGGGCCTTTCCCCACGGGCCTTTCCCCACGGGCCTTACCCCACGGGCCTTTCCCCACGGGCCTTTCCCCACGGGCCTTTCCCCACGGGGCCCGGCCGGGTGCAGCCCGAACAAGTGACGTGGGGCCGTCCTCCCGTGGACCCACCACCTGCGGGAGGATCCGTAAGGGGCTGGTGCAGAGGGATCTGGGCTGCAGTCGACGGCAGGGGCCTTGACGACCGGATCTCCGGACACAGAGACTAACTCTGGGGACATGGAACGTCACCTCGCTGGGGGTGAAAGAGCCTGAGCTTATGCGGGAGGTTGAACGGTACCGAATAGATATAGTCGGCCTCACCTCCACTGACAGTTTGGGCACTGGAATCCATCCTCTCGAGAGGGGCTGGACGCTCCACTTCTCTGGTGTTGCCTGCGGGGAGAGGCGGCGGGCTGGTGTGGGTTTGCTTATTGCCCCACAGCTCAGCCGCCATGTGTTGGAGTTTACCCCAGTGAACGAAGAGGGTCGCGTTCGGGTTGGGGACAGGTCTCTCACTGTGGTGTCGGCTACCTACGGGCGAACAACGGTTGCTGAGTAATCCGGCCTTACTTGGAGTCCTGGGAGGGGTACTGGACAGTGCACGATAGGACGACTAGGACTCCGTTGTTCTACTGGGGGACTTCGACAGTGACACCTGGGAGTAGGTGAATTGGGAAGAACGGTCCTCCCGATCTAAACCCGAGTGAGTGTTCAGTTATTGGACTTCTGTTGCTAGTCACGGACTTGTCCATAGACGAGACACTAGTAAAATGTTGCAAGACAAGGGTGTCCACTCAGTGCACGTGGCACCAAGACACCCTAGGCCGGAGGTCAATGATCGACTTTGTCTGTCATGTTCATTCTTTGACCTCCGGCCGCGTGGCTTGGGACACTCGGGTAAAGAGAGGGGCGGAGCTGTCAATCGAGAATTCACCCGACCTGGTGGTGAGTTGGATCCGCTGGCGGCGGAGGAACAGCGGACAGGACTTTGGCCAGGCCTGACAAGCGTATAGTGAGGGTCTGTTTGGAATGTCTTGCGGAGGCCGCTTTCAGCAGGTCGTTCAATTTTTCTTCTCCACAATCCCGGGGGAAGGCTGGTGGGACATTGAGGTCCGGGTGAACCATGTTCTCGACGCTAACCATTGTCAATGCGGCTTGCTCGGAGCTGTATGGTCGCAAGGCTTCAGGTGTCTGTCGCGGTGGCGGTGGTGGACACTGGAAGTAAGGAGATACCGTCAGGCGGAAGGATGGGAGAACTATCAGGGCCTTGTTGGCTTGTGGGAGTCCGTTGGACGGGGTTTTGGCGCGGCCCAGGTGTGGCCGCAGCTCGTGCTGTCACAGAGGCAAAAACCCGGGGCTGGGAGGAGTTTGGGGAGGCCATGGGAGGAGGAACTATCGGTCGGCCCCAAAGAAAAATTCTGGCAAACCGGTCCGGCGCCTCATGGGAGGGGAAGCAGTGCTCAACCAACACCGTTTTACGGTGCGGGTGGGGACCTGCTGACCTCGACTGGGATGTTGTCAGGACGGTGGAAGGAGTGTTTTGAGGAACCTCCTAAATCCCACTGTCACGTCTTCCGAAGAGGAAGTAGAAGACTGAGGACATCGGGAGGCTGATACCTCATCCATCACCCAAGCCGAAGTCACTGAGGTTTGTTGGCAAACTCCTCGGTGTGCCAGAGCTCCGGGGGTGGATGAGATACGCCCCGAGTACCTAAAGTCCTCTGGATGTTGTTAGGACTGGTCTTGGTTGACACGTCTCTGCAACATCACGTGGCGGTCGGGGACAGTGCCTCTGGACTGGCAGACCGGGGTGGTGGTCCCTCTGTTCAAAGAGGGGACCGGAGGGTGTGTTCCAAACTACAGAGGGATCACACTCCTCAGCCTCCCTGGTAAGGTCTATTCCAGGGTACTGGAGAGGAGAATCCGACCGATAGTCGAACCTCGGATTCAGGATGAGCAGAGTGGTTTTCGTCCTGGTCGTGGAAACACTGGACCAGCTCTATACTCTCCATCGGGAGCTCGAGGGTTCTATGGGAGTTTGCCCAACCAGTCCACATGGGGCTTTGTGGATCTGGAGAAGGCTTTCGACCGTGTCCCACGGGGTTCCCTTTGGGGGTAGCTGCGGGAGTCCGGGGTCCGGGGCCCTTTGCTCAGGGCTGTCCGGTCCCTGTATGACCGGAGCAGGAGCTGTGTTCGCATTGCCGGCAGTAGTTCGTCAGACCGTGTTCCCAGTGCGTGTTGGACTCCTCCAGGGCTGCCCTTTGTCACCGGTTCTGTTCATTGTTTTTATGGACAGAATTCCTAGACGCAGTCAGGGGGTGGACGGGGGTCTGGTTTGGGGACCACAAGATCTCATCTCTGTTGTTTGCAGATGATGTTGTCCTGATGGCTCCATCAAACCTGGACCTGCAACATGCACTGGGACGGAGTTTGCAGCCGAGTGTGAAGCAGCTGGGATGAGAATCAGCACCTCCAAATCTGAGGCCATGGTTCTTCAACCGGAAAAAGGTGTTCTTGCCCTCTCCAGGTGGGTGGGGAGTCCTTGCCCCAAGTGGAGGAGTTGAAGTTTCTCGGGGTCTTGTTCACGAGTGAGGGAAGGATGGAGCGTGAGATTGACAGGCGGATCGGTGCAGCGTCTGCAGTGATGCGGTCGCTGCATCGGACCGTTGTGGTAAAGAAGGAGCTGAGTCGAAAGACAAAGCTCTCGATTTACTGGTCAATCTATGTTCCTGCCCTCACCTATGGTCATGAGCTTTGGGTAGTGACCGAAAGGACAAGATCGCGGATACAAGCGGTTGAAATGAGTTTTCCTCCGCAGGGTGGCTGGGTGCTTCCTTAGAGATAGGGTGAGGAGCTCAGTCACACGGGAGGAGCTCGGAGTAGAGCCGCTGCTCCTCCACGTTGAGAGGAGCCAGCTGAGGTGGCTCGGGCATGGGAGCCTCCCTAGGGAGGTGTTTAGGGCATGTCCCACCGGGAGGCGGCCCCGGGGAAGACCCAGGACACGCTGGAGGGACTATGTCTCTCGGCTGGCCTGGGAACGCCTTGGGATCCTCCCGGAGGAGTTGGAGGAAGTGTCTGGGGAGGGGGAAGTCTGGGAGTCCCTGCTTAGACTGCTGCCCCTGCGACCAGGCCCCGGATAAAGCGGAAGAAGATGGATGAATGGATGGAATAAATATTTTATGACAAATATTTGTGTTGGTGTGAATTATGTATAGAAGATTGCAAGTATCCACAGTTGAACTATCCCAACCACAATTAACAAATTAATTACCATTCATTCAATGGCTTTTTGGGGAAATTCGCATATACCGTCAATAAATACAAAATATTTGTAACGGGGAACCCATTTATCCCTGAACTATGATATTTCTGGTTTAAGTTTAAAAACTAGAATCTTTTTATTGCATGATTCCTTTTTAATGGAAGTACTCTCCTAACAAATGAAAATGATCAAAAAAGTGAATGAAGTTCAGCGTAAATGAGGACAATACTGTAACTTTATTGTCACTGTTACAC
Source organism: Chaenogobius annularis (assembly GCA_015082035.1). Lineage (NCBI taxonomy): Eukaryota > Metazoa > Chordata > Actinopteri > Gobiiformes > Gobiidae > Chaenogobius > Chaenogobius annularis. The sequence continues at coordinate 217,671 of BJKM01000499.1, read as the reverse complement.
AGACATATAAAAATACATTTGTAAACATTAGGAAGAGCTTTGGTACAAGAGCGTGTTTTACAGTGGTTGTGCATTTTTAGAACGTATTACAAGTAAGTGAGAGATAGAATTCAAATGGAAGCATATATGTACAAACACACAAGGAGAAACATGTGAATAATAGCCCTTCGTGTTGGCAAATACCATTAGCTGCAAGATAAAACCCACTGTTTCTATTCAGTTCATACAAAAGCATACGGCAGTGATATGCTGTTCACCTGAGACACCCACCATCACAGACAACAGGTGTTCATTCTTTAAAATAATAATTTCTAGATTCTTGGGAATTCATAAGTTGTGTAGAAATATCTATATGTTTTTATATATTTCATAATAAAGTGCAACATATGTATAAAGTCTATCCTACTTCAGGATTATGCAATGTCATTGAGAAAAGAACCTTTTATTTGATGGAAATAGCTTTAAAATAGACTGGATGACTCACTAAAAGCACAACAATAAAGGCAAGTTTGAGTTTGTGTATCAGTGCATGTGCAGTCTGTCTGTTACATTATAAAAAACAGTGTACAAAAATAGCTATAATACAAATGCTACATCTCCAATGGTCATGAAAGCAGATGACCCCTTATATCCACCTTATTCTGGAAGTTGCCACAAACGCTGCCATTAATTGTAGCTCTTTTTCTGGTAGTATGATTTTGCATATTGCCGCTGTTCTCAACAGCAAATACGTTTCATACAGTCTATGTTTCAAGCCACCCAGAGGAGAGTTGTTGACTTGTTGGTACATTTTATACTAATCAACTATTTATATAATATTTTAGCGGCCAGACGTTTCTGTAGTCCTCCATTGAAATGAATGGACGTCCATCTTAACCAGAAATGTGATGCGGGTAAGTAGCGGTAAAGTGAAAGTGGGCAGGGCAAAATAAGGTGGATACAAACATTTATGCTGTTTTTTTAATGGTATGTTTCAACATAATCGACTGATGAAAGAGGGTTTCATAAATCCTTGACGGAAACAATAATTGCTTTTATCTTCTAGAACAGTACCGTGTATAATTTTCATAGTAAATGTGAAATAGACAATGGAAAGGGTCAACTGTGTGCTCACTGGAAATACAAATATTGATTTCTCAGCGGCTACATTCTACTTTAGTCACGTTTCAAAGCATTGTTATATTCGATCTGTGGAAAAAGGCTCAATTTGGCGGGTTGTCCCACACAGCAAGGCTAGAGGAAGCTGTCTTCTACCTCAGGCGTATCGGCGCGGCCCAGTAAGGCGTCGCGCTCGCTGCTCCCCTCCAGCCTGTCCTCTTCGGGGAGTGTGTCTGCCGTGTCCATCGAGTCGGTCTCCACCTCCTCCAGAGCCAAGGAGCTACAGACAGGAAAAATAAAAGCCAACTTTAACTTTGTCTCGTATGAGTCACACTAAAAACAGAACAGTTATTTATAAATGTCCCAGACTGCAGGAGACGACCCGCCATCTTCCCCTTTTTTTTTACAAAATCACCCTCATAACACTAACCCACATTAAAACACCTAACCCTGTCCTCGGGTTGAATTGTTATTTGTCCTGCCATATAAAAGAGGCAGAACTTCTCACAAGCACTAACTAACTAATGAGGATCAAAGCAAAACTTGGTTTTCAGATAACCAATTATTTTCATATAAATCTTGAGCATTTCCTGCCTCTGTGATCTTTACAGGGAGGACTAATTCTGTCTATCGGTCAAATTTGACTCAAACGTAATATAAAATTACTTCAAAAGCATTGAAAAAGAAAAACAAGACATCTGGGAAATCTGCTGCCAATAACAATGTCTTTGTGTGTGTCCAACACGTACACAAGCCGGCGTGTGGTCATTACCTTAAGAAAAGAAACTGCTATCTGTTATACAAAGCGCAGCATTAAACTCTCTTTGGTTATAGGAGACGGCGTACCTTCCAGGACTCTCTAGTGTGGCATCCGTGAAGACTTCATCTGGTTTGGGGTCCGGGATGGGGATGATATAGTCGTTGTAAGAGGGAAGGGTGTCCTGTGTGTCCGGCTGCTGGCGCCTGAAGGTTCTGGGGACTTGGCTATGGTTGTGGCTCAGAGGAGAGGAGCTGTTCAGAGGCGATGGGGACTCAAACGTCGGGCCAGAGACGGGGAACGGGGAGGACAGTCTCGGTTTGGCCCGGATCACAGCGGGGTGCTCGCTTTTCATGAAGTTATCGTTCACCTGGGTGTATTTCTGTTTACAGAGAATCAGAATCAGAATCAGAATCAGAAAGAGTTTATTGCCATTGTCAATGAACAAAATTCACAAACATAGGAACTTGTCTCGGCCTTAAGGTGCAACATAAAACACTGAGCAATAATAAAACAACATATAATTCAATCAAAAAAGGGCATGCATTAAGAAACTACAAACAATTTAAAATTACTATACAATAAAAATAATTTTAAATTGTTTCTTAATGCATGCCCAGAAGCAGGCTCATTTGTTAGTGGGATTATGTACTACGCCCATATACACTAATTAATTTATATAAAGATCTAATCTAATATATATAAAGATACGATCTATATAATTTATATAATGAGATTTAGTACTAAGCAATAATGTGACTTGTGACAACAATAATCAATCAAATATCAACAGTACAAACTATGCATGATTGTGAGTTCTGTATCAAATTAAATAACTAAATACATTGGTTGGGTTTCCATTCTAAAATTTGATGTTAAAATCTCAGGTGAAAGGCCAGAGTCAAATCTAATAATGATGAACTATTTAAAATGTACAAATGTTATTGCTCGTGCTGTTTTGAAACCTGTGAGCTGACAACTATCTAGCCCAGCCTCCACGTTGACACGCGGTAATGACTTAATAACAATGTTTTTACTTTTTTTCAAACAAATATAAAACAAAAAAAAATTGACAAGATAAAAAATAAACAGACCAGAGAGAACACAGGATAAATAAAGAATAAAGTTAGAAAAAAAGGTCTGTTTGAAAATAGATGAATTCAATAAACAATGGACAAAATGGGACTTTTATTTTGGACATAGTATGCTTTAACCCCTCTTTTCTTTGGATGCCACCTCCTTATTTTGGAATTAATTACTTCTATTGGTGGGACAAGACACAATTCCCACAAGATGAGACGGGACACAAGATTGGGTCCACACTCCACGATGGATTTTGACATAAACACATACATGATCATGTTTAGTTCACAATTAGACCTTGCAACTCTATCTATTTAATATTTTTGCTGTCATTGTAACACTATATTCTTCAAATTATAACTTCTCTAACTAAACTCTTTTTTCCATGCTAAAAATGTAACACATGTAAAACATGTCACATGGTGGTATCATGGCAAGTTTATCTCGCCGAGATCTTATGGCATGAGAGCTTTGAACTTTGTACTAGTTTGTGTCATGTGGTTGGACTGAGTAATAACAGAAATGTTAACCATAAATCATACAGCATTTTTACTTTAGGCCTTTTAAAATATTAAAACAACACGTGAACACAAACTTTATATGAATATTGCTCTTTTTCAAGGATTCTGCGTCAACTAACAGTCATTTGACTGTTTTTTTTCCTGCAGGGACACCTTGTCTATGGTCGACATCTTTGTGTGTTCAAGTTAGCTATAAGGGCTGTTTAATTATGTACAATGGTGCCTTGGGGTGTTGCTTCACACTATACATAAAAATATCTGGGTCAGAAATCAATATTTGACATCAAACTGGTAATAAAACAGGACCAAATCCAGAGGCTGTTCACACATTATTTGGTCCTAAATTGTGCCAATTTAAGTCCTGATGTAGACTTAATTTGGTCCAGTTCTAGTCGTTGCTCAGTCCTGAGCTGGTCTATTTGGCCACTTTCATGGCGAATGTACAAATGTGAACGTACCCTAACTCCATATTAATGTAAATGTGGTAATGAATGAAATTAAATTACTCAAGAACAAAGTAAGATTTGATTTCTGGGACGACCAGGACTTAAAGGTTATGGCTCTGGTGTAGAAGAACAACAATCTCTGTTTCACACACAAAATCCTAAAAACCTCTTTCTGCAAATGTTGTCCTAAAAATATCCATTTCTACTGCAAACCAGGTGTATACAGTGCATCCAGACAGTTTTCTACCCTTCCCACATTCTCACATGTAACGGCCATCTTCCAAAATGTATTAAAAATTGTTTTCTTCAAATTTTACAAACAATACCCCATAATGACAACTTGAAAGAAGATTAGAATTCTTTCCAAATTAATAAAAAAATAAATAAATGCAACTCTGTGAATGTCCTTGAGTGGCTTAGCCAGAGCCAGGACTTGAGCCCAATTGAACATCTCTGGAGAGATCTGAAAATGGCTGTGAACTGATGCTCACCATCCACAACCTGATGGAGCTTGAGAGGTTCTTCAACGAAGAATGGGCATTATATTCAAGACTTGAGGTTGTAAATAGTGCCAAAGGTGCTTCAAAAAAGTATTGAGCAAAGGCTGTGAATACTTATGTTTATGCCCTTTTTTTATACAAATTAGTCCAAAGTGTGTCAAATTTACAAATTTGACACACTTTGGACTTATTGTGACATTTCCGCCGGACTACATACTTAAAGTATGTTAAATGTTTGTATGATGTTTCGCTGTGTCTTGTTCTGTGTTCTATGTATGTTTTAAAATCAAATAAAAACTGAAAAAACAAAATAAAGTAGGAAAAAAGTAAGATTTAAAAGTCAGAACTTTGTGGCATTTTGTTGCAGATTAAGTAAAGCAAACGTGTTGAGGTCTCATCTGTCAGTCAGGGTTTATAAATGTACCTTTTTGTAGCTGTCACTGAGCATGTTCCCGACACTGTGGACCAGACTGGAGAACTCGGGCCTCTTCTCGTACTTCTCGTCCCAGCACTTCTTTATTATCTCATATCTACCACACAACAGTGACAGATTAATTAATGAGTGAAATGTTAATTATCTTTCAGGATACATCATTTAGGAATTATAAAAATATGTATGTTTGAAATGTCTTGTGTTACCAAATGCATCTTTCTACTAGAGAGCTACGTTTTCTTTACAACTTTCAACTTTGAGAACATATTAAGACAGATGTTTATTTTCAGTCTAATAGTACCTTTATGCCATAAAATTATGCTTACCGTAATTTAAATATCAATAGGTTGCGTTCATGTGACATCACAACAGTCTACAATCACTATAGTTTAAAACTGATTTGGACACAGGTCAGAATGGTGTTATTTGCTGTTTAACTGTCAGATTGCAGATTTGTTGACCAGGTTTACGGTCAATATCTCTGTAATTACTTGGCCAATAAACATGAGATAAAATATGTCAGAAAGTTCAATGTCTTCTCTGTCAGCATTAATGAACAAAAGTGAAATTTGAATTTCACAATAGCTTTAGAACATTTTAAAAACCCAACGACATGTTCGTTTTCAGTTTAAAGGACTCAAAGCCATAAGATAAATATGGCAGGTTAGTTAAAGATTTTTTTTGTGGCCCGTAGGTTTTATTAGAGGAGAGGACAGTGTGTGAAATGGGGTTTGAAAGAGAGGGATACGTGTACTGGCATATGTATGCTGTGCCTTAACCACTCGACCACCAAACAAATAATAAGATTCAACATTTAAGGAGTTTCTGTTTGGTTATTTCATTAAAAAAGAGTCAATCTGCCATAGAGCTGGCCCTGCCCTCAATCTGAAATGATACCATATATTTTAGCACGTGAGCGACACCTATCCATGGGCTTCAGAGTGACAACAATTCACAGAACATTTTTATCTTTGAATGGTGAAGAGTCCTTAAAATGAAAACAGGGCTGAAACCCATGACCAGCACTTACACTTCATCTGACGCATGTGCCGGCTTGTTCATCCTATAGCCCCTCTTTAGAGCATTGTAGAACAGTTCATTCATGGGCAAGTCTGGGTATGGTGTTCCTCCTGTAATAAAAGACACATATTTATCCGAGCGGGAAAACAGATCTTCAGGCTCTCCAATGAAACCATTTATTCTGACCCAAAATGAGGAGAGAAATTATCTAAAAGTCCAGTGACTTTGACTCAAGTCCAACCCAAGCAGCACAGAGGAGCTTTGGTAGTGGTGCACAGAAGGAGGATTGTAAGTTTGTTTTTGGGTGTTCAGGGGATACTGCAAATGCTTTGTTTTATGGTAGGTTGACAAAATCATGGGAAGAAGATTTAAAACATACACACACACACACACACACACACACAGAGAGAGAGAGAAAGAGAGAGGGCTCACAATACCCTCAGCAAGGAAATTCTGATTTAGAAGCTTGACTGTGCCTAATAAGACCGAGTCCTCATGAGTTTTCAAATGCCTATGCTCTTGTTATGTATTGTCTGTACTTCAATTTTTTTTTGTGGAAAGAGGTATACTGTGGAAAGAAGTATATTGTTAACATACCTGGAAAAATAAAGTAAAATCAAAATGTTTATTATATAAACAATAGAATCTGATTTTGACTTCCTACAGTTTTTAAAATGCGTGATTGTGGTAGTTAATCATTACTTTTTGCCTTGATGTTATTAATTTGCAATTTTTCAATGGATGTGTACATATTTTCCTGAAACAAGTTATTCTAGATTGGTCCCAAATCATTAATAAATTAAATAGGTATTAAATTGAGATTAATGAAGCTCAAAACCAGAATGGTCGTCAAATTTAATTAAGCCCCAAACTATAGCCATAAATGAGCCTGTATGCTGAGGTTGTGGTCGATAAACCCACATCGGACCAATAGGTTTAAGGGCATGACACTTAAGAAAGTATTTCAAAGCAATATGCGAAGAGAGTGTGACTAACCTAGGGTGAAAATCTCCCATAGAAGGATGCCATATGACCACACGTCGCTTAAGGTGGTGTACAAATTATGGAAAATGCTCTCTGGTGCCATCCATTTCAGCGGCAGAAAGGTCTGAATAGAGACAAAACACAAGTGCATAATTCATAGAAACTGAACTGTTTACTTTAAGCCAAATTTAAGCATTAAGCAGAATATTTATTTATGAGTTCTCCAGTATTTTCTTACAGTAACCAGCAGCACCACTTACACTGCCTTTGGAGATGTAGTTGGAGTCATGCATAATGTCCCTGGCAAGACCAAAGTCACAAATCTTCACGAGCTTGCCTTCGCAGATTAATACATTTCTGGCAGCAAGATCACGATGGACACACTGCAGTAGCATAAACAGAAAATCAAAACATCTATTAAACGCACTCTACATACTGACAACTCGATTATGATAGGAAACCGTGAGGTTGATGATTTTTATACATTTTTGGATGCGAGGAACTCCATGCCCTTCGCCACTTGGAAGCTGAATCCAAGTAAGTCGTTGTGGGTGAGAGCAGGAGAGTCGCTGATGATCAAGTCCAAACGGGCGCCGCCTAAAACGATGAGGAAGGTGAGGATATTTGTGTGTGAATGCGGTTTGCTACTGTCCTGTGACGGTGCTAAAATAATATCCATATATGCAGTTCCTTCAATGTGTACATCCTCTTATGCCTTTGATCAAACAGAAAACGATGCACTTTTAAAACGTAAAATACTTGCAAAGATCAAATAAATACAAACAAGTGTTGGAAAGTCCGGTGTCTGTATGTCTAGTGGATGGAATGTTGGGACTGTACTTTTTATTACTTCCCCATCCCATACATTAGCACACTTTTCAAGACACTTAACTGAATGTTTGATCCACAATTGAGTAGAAAGAGCTCTGTAATAAGTGTCAATTTCAAACTCTTTAGATATGTGGGCAGCATTAAGACTTTCCTTAACAAATCTGTCTGTCTGTTGCTTGTGATCATTTTGTCTATTGTCATGTTTATCTTGTGTTTTGTCAGCAGTATTTTTAGCATGCTAATTTTGATCAAATTTTACTACACATTGTCACATTTTTCTATATTTATTCTTTATTCTTTAAGTCTTTATTTGTATGTTTTTAACTGATTGTGTGGTGCCTGTTACATACAATACAATAATTACCCTGTTGACTTATCGTTCAACAAACCATAGAGTATATTTTGGGGCTTATTATTTATCATGCATACTCATTACAGTGTTTCATTCTACTATTGCTTTATTGCAGCTCATGCTTTATATTTGGTTTTAGGGTTATTGTGTCAACGGAAAAAGTTGTTTCAATATGATTGTTTTTCATTATATTTTCTGCAGCAATATATTCAAATGTGTTATTAGACAGACCTACCTGCTAATAGGATGAAAATGATCTTGCATGGCAGGTTTACGTATTGCTTCCTTTAATATATTTTGGATTTATAATGGCTTAGTTGCAAAAGAATAAATATTTTTCCCCCAAAAGATACTTTAACTTAGCGAGATGTAGGGTTTGTGTGGGGTAATAGAAAGATGATATCCCCAAACCTTGAGGACGCTTGATATTGTATCAACAGTATATTTTTACAACTGTGTGCTTTCCTTCTGTTACATTCAGAATAATCCTTTTTTTTTTTTGTCTTCTAAATACTTGTATTCTTTGTTCTTCAAAACATATTTTCACAATAAACTGTTGAGAGGCACACCTTGCTCTTGGTAGATGTCCTGTTGATATGTGGCCTCGTACGGAGAAGGCTGGATGTCTGCGTATTTAATGGTGTCGCTCTGCTCGTGCATCGGGACATACATGGTGGGCTCGTCTTTGGTCATGTCCATATAGCCCCCGTCGCTCTCACTTCCGAAAGACACATAGCTGAGGGACGTACATAATGTCTCAATTGCAACGATCTACACGTCACACATTATAAAGCGGAAACACATCTGAAGCTCTCTTGATAATGAAAAAAAAACAGTTTTCACACAGAATCAGGCTTCATGTGGCACGTACCCTTTGCGCTGGCTGAGTGGGGTGCTTCCTCTGGAGATGAACGAATCATTGTCCTGGTTTTTCTCACTGTAGTATTGAAGGAAAGTGTGCTTATTCCTGTGCAGGTAATCCACCAGATCTCCATAGCGACAGTACTCAGTCACCAAGTACAGAGGGCCTGAAATTTTGAAGAATGCAATAATTCCAAGCTTAAAATGAGTGGCATTTTAGAACATTGCATTAGCAGCTAGTTACAGAACATTATATATTATACACTAAACAACATTGTAATTGCAGCTAGTGTGAAGTGTAAAACTATTGAAAACTGCAATACATTTGAACGCTTGCATAACTTCATTGCTGTTGCGGCAAATACAATGACCTTAAATGTATTCTGAAGTGTAAACTATTATGCTTATATGTCTTTCCCTGTGGAGAAAATCGTGGGTATTAATTCAACTGAGAAGAAAATTTTCTTTCACAGACTGTTCAATGTGACTAATGACATTTTCAGTATTTTAAGACAGAATGATCTTTGTACAGTTACATGCCCAAATTTACTTGTGACATTAACACTGTCTGCATAACACAAAATGAATGTTCAAATCAATAAACAGATAAAAAGATGTGACTTTTGAATGTATAGCTTTTTCCCCACATTCATTAATTTAAATGACAAAATGGTACTATTAAGCTCATGGGCATGTGGCGCATCAATGGAGAGCATAAATGATGATGTTGGCTATATCTGAGGCAAAACGAGTGCCTACTTCAAAAATGCAGTATATTTCAGAGGGTTCAAAAACAACTTCATGTTTAAAGTGCCTCTGACAGGTCGGACGACTCATTGAACTAAAATGTAGTTAAGATAAATATATTTTGAATTTTTCTAAAAAAATTATAAAAATGTTATCACAGAATAGCCCATTTTATTAGGTTTATAGTTTCACTTCCTGTTTGTAATTGATGACATCCCACTAGGAAATTACCCAGCAAACACTGAGAAAAAACTCATCTAATGTCACAATTTTTTTAATTGTATAAATAAAAATATATGAGAGCAACTTTATTTTGTTGAATGAATGTTTAAAGAGTCAAAAAGTAGTTTGTTTTGTGTAAATTATGCATAAACTTTGACTGGGCTGAGTGTCCCTAGTGTGATGTCACTTCCTGTCATTTTCTACAGATTTTCAAGGTTTTCTCCACAAATACCTACTCGATTGGTGTAAAACTATTAGGTAAATGTACAATAGGTATAAATGCACTAAATAAAGTCAGAAATAGAAAATCGTAAAAACCTTTCATGCCCTTTAAGTTGGGTAATTTACATGGAGCTGATAGTGAGACTGACCGTGTTTCGTGCAGGCTCCAAGCAGGTTCACTATGTTGAGGTGTGGTCCCAGATGGCTCATGATCTTCAGTTCGGACATCAGCGCCTGCGTTTCGGACCTCCGGGCAGTAGCTGCAGAAAAAAAGAGGCGTGAGATCCAGGACAGAACTCAAAGAGTGCCCCTGCCAAATGGCTCAGTGCCTCGCTGGCACGAAGCTGAATCCAGCCTGGCACTAAAACTAAAACTCAGCTTGATGGAGCTTTCGCAGTGACGTTTGTGAAATATTCATCTCCACACAGGAATATAGCAAAGGTGTCAAACTAATTTAAAGGCTTTTCAGAGGGCTACTCAAGTTAATACAATATGAACAATTGAACAAACGACTTGAATCATGGGCCTTTGTTTTGTCTTACATTTTAGCATTTTGACTGCCACTTTTGTGCTGGACTGGGAATGCGTGAGACCGTACGCAGTTGCCTCGACCACTCTGCCAAAGGCTCCGGACCCAAGTGTGCGACCTGTGAAACCCACCAGAGATTATTGTTTGAAGATATGAATGAACTACTCAACCTGAGGAGCTGCGATTTCAAATGTTCTACTCAATAGAATACAGACCACACGCATTTAAAATCCTGAATAAGTACATTATAACAACTATGGAGATGGAAAGGGATGATTTTTAATAACAAGTTTACTTCTTTGGAGTAAGAACTCACCCAGCACCAGGTGATCGCGGGGCATTTCCCAAATCAGGTCATAGGGCAAATGAATGGGGTCAACGTAGATGTACTCATGACCGTCCTGACTTACAGACTCAATCACCTTCCATCTAATCTCATATCGAGGTTTCTAGAGAAAAAAAATAAAAAATAAAAATGGGCTACAATTACGAGTCAACTATTTATTTTTTTATTACAATTATTAATAATAGATAGATCATTGTAATCATTATCTAGACTATACAGACCTTTTTTTTTTAGAGGACGGTGAAATTATTAAATCCAAATGTCAAAAGACAACAAACAATTTTGAATTTCAGCCAATTATTTGTACATTTTCTGAATCTAGAAACCTCCAGTCACAATATTTACACATTTTATTTTATCAATAACGTATTTTAATAGTTCCAATCCAATAGAAATAATTGTTTGACTATTGGGGAAAAAAAAGGCAACGCAAAATAATTATTAGTTGCAACGATAGTAATACATTTGCTTTGAGATTTTTACAGATATGTGTTAGTCTTACCTTTCTCCACACAGCAATGAGAATAATGAAGGACATGATAATTATGACCACCAGGGCTAAAACTGCAGCCAACACTGCCACCTGGGAGAACAACGCTGCAATACAACCAGAAGAAAGCATTAAGTCATTTAAATTACCATACCATACAGAAATAGAAATACGCATTTGGAGGCATGAAATCTGAAATCTGATCTGAAATGAGTATTGTTCACGGCTTCTAACTGAAACTAATGCACCAGATTTACATTTACCAACAACAAAAAATGGAATGACAAAAATGGTAGCAACTGTAAATATACATTTGGGGTAAGATTTAACAAAAACCATTGTCCAGACTTTGAAACCTGTTCTACAATACATTTAGAAATTACAAATCTTAAAATGCTTAAAAGTAGATGATGTTGTTTTGAACTGCTTTATTACTTGATGTTGATTAAGAAAGCCACTTACTGCTGGATACTAGTTTGACGTCTCTTTTGTCGGCGCGTCCCACTCGGTTGGTGGTCTCGCAGCGCACCATCACATGCTGCGGCTTGTGGAAGGTCACCTGGCTCCACACCTGGTTCACTTTCCGGGCCTCGCTGTAGCTGGCGTTGGTCTGGACACTCAGCATCTCGGGCTCGGGGACCAGCGGCTGCCATGCGGAGGTCTGGTTCCTGCACCTGTGATTCCATCAGTGTCTTTACTAAAGGTTCAAAAGTACCTCAAATGTGTGTGTGTGTGTGTGTGTGTGTGTGTGTATATATGTATATATATATATATATATATATATATATATATATGTATATATGTGTGTGTGTGTGTGTGTGTGTGTGTGTGTTATATAGTATACACACACACACACACATATATATACGCATATATACACACACACACACACACACACACATATATATGTGTGTATTTTGTATATGTATGTTGTGTTGTGTTTGTATGTTTGTTTATTTCAACTTTTGATGCTTTAGCAATTACAGCAGTTAAATTTCCCCACAACAAATCCCCAACCTCAGTCTTTTCCTATCCTCTGCATCCTCTTTTCTTAAACCAACTAACTAACTCCTCCATTCATCCATATTTTGTATTTATTCATTTGAGCATCAGTTGAGAATTCCAAAAGAAGAGTTGAGTTAATATGAAAATGAAAATGAAAAATAAAACGCTAACTTCCAGTTCACAATGATATGCATACAGTCATTTCAATTGAATTATTTTTTTTCCTTTATGGATTAACGTTTTACATGGCGAATACAAATATTCATACACCGGTGGTTCTCAAACTGGGGGTCTTAAATAAGCCTTGACACCCTTCAAATGCAGTGATGAATGTAGATTCCTGTTTGCTGGAGTACCAAATCCATTTACCTAGGCCTACGCCCTGAAAATAAAATCAATCAAAAGAAATAAGGCTACATTATTACTTTGTGGGTAGCCTAAAGTATTTGGGGGTCACGAACGTGACCTGTTATTATGGAGGTCGCAACTGAAAAACATTGAGAACCACTGCTCTATACTACTATGAATTCCCACTTCCTGTCCGGCTCAAAACTGTACCTTAAATATTCTGCAGAGGAGTAGTAACATGAGTAAAAATCAACTGTAGTGTCAACAAATGTGTTCAGAGTGCCCTCTAGTGTGCATACAGTGATCAAGAGAAGCACTAACTTGAGCATACTGTTGCAGCTGTACCACTGGATAAATGGAGTCGGGACGCCCTCAGCTAAACACGTGACCAGGTGCCGTTTCCCAGGGAGCGTGTGATCACTGAGGTCTTTAATTTGAGCGGGAACTGAACACAAACAAGATAAGACAACATGCCATAAATAAAAGGTTTAAAAAAATAAATAAAAAGATTTTGTAAGATTTTTCACAGCCCACCTTGCACCTCTAAGTCAAAAGTTATTTCCTTAGTGTCGTCTCCATTAGTAACAAGAGCAGTGTAGAGTCCTTTCTGCTCCGTCTGCACTCGAACCAGGGTGAGAATACTGACATATCTAATAATAAAAAATAATAAAAATGTACACAGCATCACATTAGACTTTTGTGATTTTGGGTAGTTCAGGTGTTGGAAATATTTGTATATATATTTATGTTAGGAAGCTAATGCAGTAACTAAAGCTATAACAAGTATTTTCTTTGCCTTCATAAACATTTGGACATTGCTCGGGCTTTGAAGTGCTGAAAGAGTGCTGCCCTCTGGAGAGTATAATGTTTCTGCTCAAACAGGACACACTCCGACACCTCTGGGGCTATCACCTTCACGAAGTCTCTCTTAAATTGAATATGTTGTGATGTGTAGCAGTTATCCCTGATCGGAACGTCTGAAATCCTCACCGAATCTCCTGCTCTTGACGAGTGATGATGGTTTTGTCTCCTATCGCCGAGCCGCCTTTCCTCCAGGAAACCTGAGGCGGAGGATAGGCCTCAATCTCCACTCGGAGCGCCACATTATCTTGCAACTTTGCAGAAATGTTTAGCTGTTGAGCAGGTTTCACGTTCACAAAACCATGATCTGGGGAAACAGTTATAGGCATGTTTTTTTAATTTAAGAATTACATTGATTTACACATCTATGACAAGCTATAACAATACCTGTTACAGTATATTCTAGCTATTATAAAATAAAGTTGAGTATGTCAACTATTTTCAATCTAAGTGCTACGACACGTATCATATTTTCAATAAAAGTTGTGTGATCTTCTTATTGCTATTTTATGGGTTTGCGGTTTGCTTTTATTGTCTTAGGACCAGTCAGATCAAATTAAGCACTTATTATAGCTTTTTGTTGTTGTTATGTTTCTTTTGTGTTTGTGCAGCCGTAAATGGTTCCTTTTAAAAATATATATACATACAAATACGTAAATACAGTGGATCTGAATATTTCATTAAACTTTTCTCTATTAATATCAAATCAAAAATGCTCTATAAATTTGGTAGTATAATTTTATTGTAAATGGGTTTATTTTAACAAACAACACGGTCACAAATACAGTACATCACCTATTATTTCTACATTTCAACATCTGGGCACAGACATTATCTCCATTTTCCACTAAGTTCCAGTAAAGCTCACTAAACCGTTCTTTAGTGCCTGCACAGGGCATGGGAGTAAAGATATTTAAGGCTTTTGTAAACATAACACAGCTCACTGCAGATAGAGTAACCAGTAGCTCCTAAATGCCGACAGAGCAAAGACTGTTTAAGACTTTCTTTATAGAGTTATACCATTAGATGTATGTTTTCTTTGAGCGCCTTCATGCTATACTGTACTGTAATATTCTAGATCAATTTGTGTCTAAGGTTTATGCCATGCTCTGAACAGAAATAAATAGTCGTGGACTTCATTTCCTTTCAAAAATCTTTGGCCAGAGAAGGTTTACATAAAGTTGAGCCTTCTTCTACCAGAGTAACAAAATAATAATCTACCCCGGATGAGTTTGTTTTAAGTTGGTGTGCGTTTTTACCCAGGACGGTGATGTTGATGCTGGCTGAGGCGGTTTGGTCCAGCACCCCTTCGTGGACGTGACACTTGTAGTTTCCGCTGTGAGCGACGGAGGTGAGCGACGGAGGCTCGAGGGAAGATGAGGCACGAGCGCATGTTCAGCATGTTCATGGAGGACAGCACATCGGTCAGCGGCTCCACCTCAGTCAGCTGAAAAAGACAAACGAACATGACAAACACGACAAACACAATGAACTGCAGTGATTTACACCTTGGTATGAGGGTCTTTTGTAGGCCAAACAGGTCATATAAGTATCTATATTTATTGCAACAATTTTAAAAGGATGTTCAATGTATTTTTTTTCAGAGCTGCATACGCATAAAACAGTGAATAATTGAAATAGGTTCATTTAGCACACTTTTGCCTTTATTCAGTCTTAAAATCTCATTTGTACAGCGTAAAATGTTTGATACAGGGTTTATAGAGGTTTTATAAAAGTACATGAAGTACTATAAACTTGCACTAAGAAAGTACTACTTATGAATGGTTATTTTTGGACAATTCAAAGCTCTTCATCTGGCCATCAAATTGTCCAAATTGCTTCATTGATATAGGGTGGTACAGAAACTTAAAAATTGTCACAATTGGCTTTTTGACGATTGAAATCTGTAGTGTATTTGCTTGTATAGGACCTACACAAACAAATCCGTAAGTATTTTTATATTCAGTTACCTATACTAACTGAACTGAATATAAAAATACTTACAGATTAATCAAAATCGATCTAATCTAATATTTATATTGATCGAATGTATTGTAAATCTGAAGTTGCGTTTTAGCACAGCCCACATTGCACATCACTTGCGCGGAGCGGATCAAATTAAAGGTGTGTCTCTACATCTTGATGTGATTTGGGCTCGGCCGTGAAGCCCAAGAGTGATCTTGAAGGGAAAAGCGTAACAAAAGCCCTTGTTCTCTGCGCTCCCACTCACCTCTCTGTTGGGGATATCCCAGGAAAAGTGCACCAGCTCCACATCGTGCACCGTACAGTTGACCGTCAGCGGCTCTCCCTCCTTCAGGACGGATTTGGACGCGTTGATGTAGGCATCGATGGTCTCTGGGACTGTGACAAAGAGAGTGGAGAAGTGGGTGAACTGCTATCCGCTACTTTTGTTGTTGTTTTATAATTCGTTTGGCCCATAGGCTTTATTGGATTGTACAGTTTAGTGTGAAATGGGAGAGAAGAGCAGGGAGGACATTCAGCAAACTGTCGGCGCTCACAACACTGAAGCCAACACAGAGCCTGGCATAAGTGCTGCTGGTTAGACCATTCAACCACTAACCAAATCGATTTGCTTTCGGAACATTTAACGCATAGGGATAGGCTCAATGCCGATATGAATATATTATTGCAATTGAACAGATTCGTGCTTAAACATACCGTTTTTAGGGTTGAAGCATTGCAAAAAATATAATGGGACTGTAAACTTAACAACAACAAAAAAGCATGCTTATATCTGCAACACTTGAATAATGATAGTTTAAAGGAATCCCTTTACACACAGGGATTTAACTGTTCAGACCTTAGAATCCTCGTTCATATAATTTAAGACTTTGCTTTGACCCTCCTCTGATCCTACCACTCACCCACAATACTGAAGACATAGAAGGCCTGGGACTCCTTCACCTCGCCGTTCAGTTCTCCGCGGCACACGTACGTCCGGTCCTCCAGCTGGCCCCTGTAACCCTCGCTCAGGTCATACGTGCCCCTCACAGGAACATCGGCGTCCTTCTCAAACAGGGACACACTGATGTTGGGGTTGGTCACCAGGCAGGGGATAGTGCTCTCCTCGCTGGTCTTAGTCACCATACCATGGGAGGTCTCGATGAACCACACCTTGGGGTCTGGAAGGAAGTATCATTCAATAAGTACAAAACCTTCAGGTTACAATACATTACAATACAGAAGTAGACACAGCATTATTCACCATTAACTTCATGGAAAAACTTGTCTTCAGTACAAACTGACATTACTTGATTTGGATTCCTATTTGCCTTGAATCCTTCATGGTGGTCTCTTTTTTAAAAAACGATTTAATATGTGCTTTGACTGCTGCAATGCAATTACATCAAGTTAAGACTTTTTCCACAAGGTCTATTCTCAGAAATATAAACATTAATGATGACTGTTTTAGCTGTGCACACAAATAGCAGATGGCGTATCTTGCCCAAAGACACAAAAGGACAGAGCAGTCTTTTTTTTACTTGAGAACTACCCACGTTTTGTGTGTATTTTGTCACTATTGCTCCACGTCAAAGTATCAGTTTCAATTTACCGTACCTGGAACAAATACAAGAACTTCATATCGTTCTCCCGTCATTCGATCGATGCAGATGTAAACACCACTGTGCTTCCAGCTCACATCAAAGAGGGTCATCACACTGGTCATGTCAGTGTTTTGGACAATCTGGAAGCTCCTTTTGCCGTGTTGAACCTGATCCACTTGGAAATAGGGGACGTCATCCCTCTTGAACTCCCAGCCCGTCTCCTCTGATCCCGAACACGTCAGAGTCAGAGAGGAACCCGGGTCCAGGATGAACTCTCTGCCTGCTGGGGTGATCTCCAGGCAGGGCAGCCCGGGACACAGATACAGAAGAGCTGCGGTTTACAAAACAAGAAAAGGGGGTCAGATTTGAGGGCACAGAGGCACCGGGGAGGGGCCAAAGGTTAAGTCAACAAGACAGTCCAGATTTGGTGGAGGCACAAACGATGAAGGATATGAGCTGTTTGGGGCAGTAATGATGCAGTGGCAGTGACAGATGTATTGGAAATGACAGAGGGCAGACGGACTCCTACTGCCTCGCACTTCAAAGCACTGGGCTATCTCAAACGGCAACTGGCTCAATGCGCTGGTAACACTTTAGAATTAATGACACACACAAAGCGATGAGTGTTGGTTGAAGACCAGTTACCAATTGTAGTTGATAAATTTAAAGCTTTTCTCTTGTAAATTAATATATTTTGTTTTCCCACATAAAGTGTATTGCAAAAGCTTTATTTAGTAACAAAATCAAGCTTCTGCACATTGTCTACTTTGTCTTAAATCATTTTAATTGTAATACTATGCTTTACTTACTCTGCTGTGCGTGTGCCCCAAACTTATGCATTTGAATACTCGCGATGTGCCTACTTTGACAGATTAAAATACCTATGTCTTTCTTTCATGGTTGGAAAAGTAGGTACTCCAGCTTTAATGATTACATTGGAGTTTAGAACAGTATTTAAAAGTGTGACAGAAAAATGCTTCTGTGGCTGTATTACTACTTTGTAAATCCTGAGTGTTACGAAAGTGTTTTATCTTATCAGTGCAGTATTTCCAACGAGTTCTTACCAAGAACAATGGCTGCAGCATGTAGAGTGGACACTGTCACACTCCTCATGGTGGATGTCCCCAAGGCACTTTGTTCTGAAAAAAGTAAATAAATAAAACACATCACTAATGTTTTATTGACAAGCACATAAACCCTTAGATAGATCAGCTCCCATCATTTGAAAAACCAAAGCTTGAGTAAGAGTAAAGAAAAAAAATCAAGTATAGCACAATCTGCTTTTAATCATCACAGGTGATAAACACAACTAGAAGCACTTGGGAATGAATGAAGGACAGAATGAATTGGCCCAATCTTAATTCAAATAGAAAAATATTTAAATCTGTTGTAAATACACAATGAAAATACATATCTAAAGCTAATCTTTAAACATCTTAAAACAGCTATCTGCATGTTAAGTTGTATGTCTTGTTATTTCAGGTACTACAAACAAACAAATGATATAAAAAACGTTACATACGTTTATGTAGAGAGCATATTAGAAGTATTTGCTGCCTCGCTGCACTCAGACAGAGCGACAATGTCTGTGGCTCTTTGTTTCTATTGGCTCCAGCTCTGTCCACCCATGTGATCACTGTCCTGCATGCTTACTGGCAACAATGACACATCCAAGCCTCCATTCCAATGAATTAATCACTTTCGGTGAAAAAACACAAGGTTATAAACTGCTAACACAGGGAGTTTTGGTAATGCTAAAAATATCATATTGTAAGCCAACGCCAGAGCGCCGTGAAGCTTTAAGGTCTAAGGTGACTCCACTGATGGCCATTCAAATTTAACCCATGTTAGCACAGTGTAATGTAACTGCAAACTAAGGGGAAGAGGGGAGTTGTTATGTTTGGGACGGGGGGGGTGAGGGCCTGCAGCACCCAGATGTCTGGAAACAGTTAAGGATGGATCACAGGCCCTTTTCGGGGTGGGAGAAACAGAGAGGCGGAAGAGCTGGTCTTGGGAAGAGCGAGGGTGGAGGAGGAAGTTGAGGAGGAGTCAGTGGAAAATGTCCAAATGGATCTTGAGAGTGGTACCTCCTAAAGTTTATATGATAATGAGAGCCAAATTTATAAGCTCTATTTTAAGACCTTGGATTAAGTTTGAGTGTTGTGTAATTCGGCCGTGGGCTTTTGAATTCAATCTGCAGTGCCAAGTGTTTTGTCTTCCATTTATGTGTTCATTTTGGCCTCGAAACATCTATTGGTCCAGCTTTTTGTCCGCGATTTCAATGATTACAACAGAAGTAACCCAAACCAGATACAGATTTAAGTTGTCCTTCTATATTAACTGCCTTCAGCATTTCCGTTCCCAAAATGAATTCTTGAGTTTCTCCAAAAACATGTTTCCACCCCCACCTTCTGTTTCTAATAACACGGGTCAATGAGAAGGAACGAAACGCAGAGTGACAGCGGAAAACATAAGTGAGTGAGAAATATTTGTTCTTCAATAAAATCAGGACACTAATTCAAGCAGAATACATTTACGCCACAGGACAGGAAATAAAACATACACAGCAGAAATAACTCGCACCAAATTCAAACACACAGCCCCCCGCCCTTTTTTTTTTTGCAACTGCTCGAATGTGTACAGTTCACATTCCCACAGTGTTGCACTCAAACTTTCCCAGGACGGTCGATACACTTGGGACGTCCGTGTGATGATGGCGAGAGCAGGAGGGTCACTTTGTCCCCAAGGACTCAGGACCAACAACACGGGACAGGCCGAGATAGGAAGACGTACATCAGCACTTACAAGGGTCAGAGGAGTGAGGGACAGCAGCCGCCGGCACGGACGCCAACGGCATGTGTCACTGACAAGAACTCATCTAATCTTACTCTGACAAACTTGTGCTAATATGGGGGAAATGGAGATGTGTTACACAAGATTAGAATTAAATCATGTTTGGCTTCTGCGACAGGGCAAAAGTGAGTAAACTAACCGAATATTGTACTCAAGTAAGAGTAACACTACTGCTAAATAATAAGTAATTAGTAAATTATATTTGAAGGCGCCGTGCAAAAAACACAAATGTTCAAATAATCATTTTATATTAAAGATTTTGTCACTTGTAGATTTACTCAAAGTGGGAAGAGCAGCCATAACTTTGACTCAAATAAAAGTGCTACGCTGTAAAATACTGTACATTACTCAAGTAGGAGTAAAAGGATGGAGTCTGAAAATTACTCAAAATGTTTATTAAAAAGTTACTCGAGTAAGTGTAACTAACGAACTCTGAACAAAAGGAACTCTTGCACCGAATCGTCCCGTAAGGAGAAGAGGCTTTGAAGAGGTCAAACGATAAGGAAAGTCATTTTACTTGTAACACTTAAACACTTCAAGCTGATTGACCCTTCTTAAAGTCAAGTTCTGCTACATTTCCTCTAAACCAAAAAACACTTGTCTAAAGGCACTGTAAGAATAGTAATGTGATAGTAACATAGTGGGACTCAATACTGATTTTGTTACCACAAAAAAGACAATTTCATCACAAAATAGTTGCAGTTTATTCAATGGTATCATGTGGTCTCATGCAAGTTCTGGGATAAATCAATGTCATTCAGTCAAATTTTGTCCTTTTCAGTATTGATACTTAATCAAATCAATATCTAGTTTCAATACTAGTTTTAGTATCGCTTATTATCAGCGTATACCCTATGTTATGAGTTACAGACCTTAACGTGTCATCTTATTGTCATCTTTTAAATCTGAAACATGATCCAAGTGCTGACTGTTACGATCCGAGCCTCTGGTCTGTTTGTGTTAGCGATGGCGCAGTAATCACCATAAACTTCTATCCTGCTGCAAGTTTTCCCACAGAGGCTGGGAATCGGGCGACTGATTGACCCTTCTGAGATTTTACAAACAGCTAACGAGGAAGCCTGCGAAATCTACACAACACCACGGGACGCACACAACCCACGCACCGCCCAAGGACGCATTACAAGTGTAAATGTAGGCCCCACTGCAGCCTGTAATAACACAACAGGGATTATGTGCAGTTTATATACTTTGATTCAAACATCTGGGAGTGATGAAGAAAAGTTACATCTGCAGCCAAGAGTTTATGTGACTGTGAGTGCATCCCAGAAGAACAAAATCAATAACAAAAGTGAGGGAGACGTGGTCCTGTGATGCAGCTGGAGAGGTCCCGTTTCCTGTCAGGAGTATTTCAGGGTTCGTGTGGGAGTAAGCAAGCGATGCATCAATGACAGAGCAGACCACCACCACCAGACTCCCAACAGGACAACAAGAGCCGCCACCACAGTATGCACACAAACATGCAAACGGCCTTAAATGGCCAAGAGGGCTAAAGTCGCAATAACAAAAACAACAAAAGATGAACAATGCAGAGACTGGCTGAGTCAAATTACAAGCAAAGAAAAGAAATAATGCGCCATAAAAGGCAATATAAAACTGTAATGTAAACAGTGTGTACATTTGTATTAAGGTTCTTTTGAAGTATCCCGACAATGATATTCAGCAAACAGAAATGTGTTAAAACATGTCCTTAAATGTGTTAGTTGAGGTTTAATTATCAGGCAAATCACAATAGTGCAGAAATGTCACCTTGTACCCTTATCTGAAAGTTTACAGCATAACTTTCTATCATTTTTATCTCTTTTTTGGAACATTTTTAACATAAACGATATACTTGATATTCAAATGTTGATGTATTACTAAAGCATGACATAGTAGAATACAGGAAGTAAAATGGCACTCCCACGGTTTTCTGGAAAAAGTGCACACAAAAAAAAGAACAGCTAAAACAAATGATACAAAATAAACACACAGAGAAAATAGAAAAGTAAAATGGTTACTGACCTAAATGTGTAAGAGTAAAGATGCCAGAGTAAGCGCAAAAGTTTGAACAGGAATTTGTTCAATAGTCATTCTATTTCAAACAGCTTCAGCTCTGTTGAAAATGACAGCACACGTTGTTGGGTCAGACACAATCAGAACAGATCTGCACAGACTTATCATCGTTTCAGTATTTTCTTAACTAAGACGGATGTTTAATCTCCCAACAGCGGGATTTTTGGCGAGCTTTGTGGGAAAAATATGACCTAGAGTGTCCTGGTTTAAACAAACGTCCATTTTTATCACTTGACTTGGACACTCTGCACCCCCTTGAGGAAAACCTTCTGGTCCCAAAGCACCAGACCCCAATCTCTGCACACACACTGTACTCTGCCAGAGCTGTAATAATGACTAATAAACTGCACACATGTCACCAGCATACGGCCTGAAGATGTGGGCTCCAGTGGGCAGGAAATGCTTAAGAGAGCATTGCGTTTAATGGACGTTGTGATAAGTGACATATGGTCTTCAGACTTATCGCTCATTAGGACTGTATTTGCTTTTATTTTTTACCTGGCATTGAGTTATTGCATTCAAAATAGAGGGCTACGACCACATGATTGGCCAATGTTGGGTCATCTTTTTGGCAAAGGACTTGATATTGCAGAGGTTGAAGAAAACAGTGTTTGTTGAAGGGTTGAGAGTGTTGGATCACAGATGGACAAAGGGGTGGGGATAGTCACAGAATGTACAGTCATTTCTGATATCAGCAGTCAGTTTATATTTTTGGGATCCATCAGAAATGTTCTAAATGTGTCTGGGAATGTTAGTTGCGGTAGACCTGTCACAATAACAAACTTCAAAGTACGATGTATTGCCACAGAAAAATGTCAAGATAAACAATAATATTGAAACTACTTCATGCCACCGACACAATAACTCAAAGTAACCCAGGAAAAGATTGTGTAACTGTATAATATAAGCAGTGATAAAAAAAAATACCCACTTAAAATTTTTTTTTTTTACACACAATAAATATTGAACCCCAAAATATTGCTCCAGCTAATATTTACTTTATATGTCGATATGTTGCTTATTGTGATTCAAGCTCAAGTATCCAGGGCTGTAGTTGTTGGAACAAGTAATCAGTTGAGTGTCTTAGTCGACCACATTTTTATTAGTCAACTTATTTTTTTATTAAGATTATAGCAAAGGAAATGCATAAACTATGTTAGCTGGAGTTTTTGGAGTGACTAAACAGTTTAATCTCCCTTTTCACATCTGAAGAGGCTGTTTACTAGTACTACTTTCTATACAGCACATAACTGATTGACACCGTTTAGTCTATTAGTCGATGCACCGAGCAGGTCGTGAAATGGACTGTGAAAAGTAGGGATGTAACAATAACTGAGGCTAAGAATAATATTGTGGACTGTCACAATATATTGAATTAAAAGCTCCTTTGTTTACATTCATTGTTTTGTTTCAGCAACAGCTAAAACATCATAAGGAACTACATAGACCATGATCCTTTGCTCTATTTCAATGCACACTAATTAAGCAATTTTATATTTACTTACTTCTTTGGAATATCACAGTACACAAACGCTTGTCAAGGCATTTTTAAAGGAAAAATTAGTATTTCTACAAATCTGTTTGACTCTCCACAATATCGCAATTAATATCGTACCGTTAAATATCGTTCCATCCCTAGTAAATATTAGACAAAAGAGTGCAGAAATTTCCCCTCATGCTATTGTTTGGAATATTAGAAGGCCCTATATTCTGATCTTGTACACAAGGTATCACTCACCCAAAAGACAAAACTAATTCTCAGCTGTAACATTATAGCTGGACGCTGCTCTGAGGCCAAACACTATGTGTTTTGAGAAAAAAAAACATCAATCACCATCTTGTGTCACCGTGAGTGGTCCTACTGCAGCAGCCAAAGAGGCACTTTGACGACGCAGTGGCTACACATGTTTGGGAAACTGTGATTTTGGTTAGCGCTCTTTCAAACGGAGCAGTAAATGAGGTTTCTTTGCGATGATGGTGGCGAGGTGGAGGGAGCAGGGGGGAGTGACTTAAGATGTGGCTTGTGTTTGATATGAGCTTCATTATCAGATTTTATAACCGTGGAGCCGAAATGAGCTGGAAAACATTGTGATATGGAAAAAACTGTTATAGCTCTTGTTACAGTCAAATAAACGACTTCTGACATTGGACTTTTTCCATTAAGATGAATTAAGCTGTCTAAGCTACGTTCACACCGCGGCGTCCAAGTTTGTGCTTGACGCCCGAGTTGGACGCCCTTACATTTGAAGGCAGACGGCGTGAGTTTATTTTTAGGACGCCTTGGACGCGCGTCTGATTTTTTATCAATTCAATTCAATTCAATGTATTTTTGTAACGCCCAAAATCACAACAGTAGTTGCCTCGAGGGGCTACAGTGGAAAACAAAATAAACAGTGTTCATAAGGACTTGGTAATGTCCCAGCGTCCTGTCCGTCCTTATCGCCGCGGGGTTTGTTTTGGTCCTTCTTCCGGGTAGTGCGTACGTACGTCACTGGAGCGTTATCTCTGATTGGTTGCTGCGCCACGTCTGCCGCAAAAAGTTAAGCTTCGTCCAACTTTTCTACGACGGATGGGCGCTGGGCGCTCTGGGCGCTCTGGGCGCTCTGGGCGCTCTGGGCGCTCTGGCCATGTATTCAGAGCGTCCAAAGCGTCCAAACGCTGTGTCCGACGCTCAAAACGCAGGATTCGCGCCGCAAAAACGCTCAAAGGGAATTGGAATGTAAACTGGACGCGTTGAGGCAGCGGTCTGAACGGGCCTTCAAAATAGTTTTAAAGATAGTCAAGATAGTTCAACAAAAATGACATTGGTGGAAAGACTGATAATTACTACAATATATCGACTCATATTTCAATATATGACAGAAAGAACAATACATTTGGGGCTCAGTAGTCACCGTGGTCATTTTCTTTGCGCTTTGAGGAACTTTTTCTTCGTTTTTTGACAAGATTTGAGCTGTAGAGAGTGAATTTAGTAACTTTTGCGACTCATGGACACCATCTAACTACGGAAATGTTTTCTTGCGCTATTCACAGTATTTAGTGCAGCAAAAGTTTTTGAAAGATATCGCACATTGTCTTTTGGGGGGATTTTCCTGCTGTCAGTGGCCTAAAGTAGTTTCAGCATTATCGTGATATTTTCTGGAACAATATACCGCACTTGCTATCGTTGGTGGTGTTATGATAGAACTTTGCAGAGTTCCTGGGACAAGTTTGACAGAAATTACATAAGAAATATAGTTGGAATGGGAAAAACTATAAGTCAGTTCATTGCTGTATATCCTGTCACAGTCGGTTATCATTGCGGGCTAAACTAAGTGAGAGAAAGTAGCTTTGCCAGTGTATATAATACATTTCAGAAACTTAAACATCACATCCTCTCTTATTTTTGACCCCTCTTTCTTACTTTCCCTCTGATCCAACCCTCCTTCTTCCTGTGTGCTCCCAAAAACTTAACGCCCCAAAACCGGTCTCTGGAGTAACGGACGCCTACACTCGCCCGACTCCCAAAAACACCTCCAAAAAACAGAACCAGCTGAACACAATTACGAGCTTCAGCTTCGGCTTACCATATTTCTTCCTGTCAGAACTGAAAGAACAAACTGCAGCTATGGTAACCAAGTACATACAAAGTGAATGGACTTGTCGAATTAGACACGATTAAGGCAGAAATATCTTCTGAAGCTGTGTGCGATGATTACGATCTTGTGCAGACGATACATACAAGAAACAATACATACAGCTTCAACTTTGAGATGTTTCTTCCTGTCAAAACTGAAAACTGTAGCTACGTATGATAACACAACATTTTTCAGGGAAATAACCATAATGTTCAGGTCAGCAATCGATTACAGACAAAACAACGAAATTCAGATCAGTTTTCAGTGTTTTTTTATCGTTAGAGGCACACAAAAAATGTGTTACCTTGACGTTAAGAGTCTTTTAATGAATAAAAAAGGTCAGGGATTATGGACTATGCTACAAAACGCAAAAATATAGGTGTTCAGATTCAGATTGCTGTTTAGATCGAGGGAAAATTGTGTTGAGTCTTTACATTTTTAGGATTAAGATTAGAAGTTTGATTGAAGATCCTCTCCTCAGTTTTGAGTCCAAGTCTAACTGTTTTTCTTCTAGAAAAACCAATGCCGTTTCTGTATATCGCTCAATCATCAATACATATATATATAAATTGGATTATTGCTCATTATTCTTGCAACAGTTTATCTTCTTGTCTGAGCCAAACCTGATCTGAATGAGATTTTTCCTGTGGCGCACTCAAGCCTGTTTTGCCTTGTCCTAAGTCTGCACTGTATCACACCAAACTCCGTCTGTTTTTGTTGGACGCATGACAGCACTAAGAGCACAAACAAAGCACTCTGATGGACCCCAAAATATCAGGCTAATTTTTATAGTCGCTGAATCCACTAAAAGCAAAACATCCAACAGCAAAGGGTTAGTTTTAAGCTCTTTTTGTTGTGTCTTGCAACAAAGTTCAAACTATGTAACTTTTCTGATAGTTATCTCCGTCGAGGTGTTATTTCTTTATGTGTATGTTCCACAGTTTGGCTTTAAACTTACCTATATCTATGGAGACAAGCAGGTGACGCCACTAGATTACTTACAGGTCAGATCTGTGGAGAGGAGACACGCTTTTCCAATGTGTTTTTGAGCAATAAAAACCCCTGTAAGTTAATGAATGCCAGATAGATGAGTTCAATGCCATACAAAAGTTGCATGATGCACTTTTAATGCAAGAACTTGAATGCACACCACATTTTAGATTGTGGTTTTCTTGTAAGAGCGATCACACGTTACTCACAAAAGAAACATGTCTCAGTGGAGTTGTGTCGTAGGAGTGGTCGAGCTCTTGGACGGAGGAAGCGATGCAGCTGCCTGTCATTCGGTGTGAGCGAGTGGGAGGAACGAACCAGATGGACCAACAGGACGCCGTATCACCAAACCACTGAGGGCTCCTCCATTTATCACAGGTTCAGACCGGCAAAAGCCACCCGTGGAGGGCTGCAGAGTGTTGTTACGAGGTGTGAAAAGTACTTAAAGAAATACTTCTTTCCTTAAGTATTCATAAAACGTCAGTAAAAGTATTATAAACTTGATCAGATTTGTACAGGTACATACTGCCTTAAACTATAACGTGGGCAGTGTTTCGATACTAACATTTCAAACTTGATTTCGATATTAAGGAATATATTTGATTGTCAATACTAATTTAATACTGCAATGATTTAAAAGAATATCTTTTTAGGTCAAGGTTAAGACAAAAACATTGACATTTTCAATACAAAATTATAGTTCTTTCTTTATTAAAAAATGTGGGTTTATAGTTCTGATGAAGATCCTTCTAAAACTGATTTTTTTAAACTAGTTTTAGTATTGATTAGTATCTGATTTTTGATACTTCTGACAACCCTAATTATAGTTCCTTTTCAGTTTATTACTTTGCTGATAAAATACTTCTGTGGCTTCTTGGACCTGCTAGATTATTGTTATCCTTTTTATATTGAGCAAAGTTGTATTTTTGTATTTTTAAAAGACAAGTGATACAGAAAAAAATAATCTGTGCAAATCTAGTCCTTTTGAAAATGCAAACATAAAATAAGGTATCAAACTAGCACAGTCTTTCATGGAAGTCTGTCTAAGCCCTTTGCTCAGTGCTGTTCTTGTAACTGTTCACACTAACTCTAAGTGATGGATTGTGTTTAAGCCAAGAAAAGACCACCAGAGAATCAGTCACCCCTGTCCTTCAAACAAAAAAGGGATAATTTTCCATCACAACCATAAGTAGGATCATATGAAGCGATATCAAATCCATGTCAGCCTGCTAAACAGCTGTGCGAGGGACATAAATCACAGTCAGCTCAATTGGCCCCAAAAGCTTCCCCTGAAACTGCTACATATCGACACGAGTTAGTTAAAACAGGTTCCTGCAGGTCATGTTTTGTGCACGGTTATAATGTAAAGCACATTGTGTTGGAGCGGCTGGCATGTCGAGTCCAGGAAGCAGCTGATGAGGGAGGATTAGGTCTGAAGAGAGGGGCGTGGAGCGGACTGGGGCACATGCATCAGGCCAGAGAGGAGCAATGTGCTTCAGTGCATACCAGCAGCCTGACGCACCAAGAGAAATCCCCTCCGCTCAAAAAGACAAATGAAACATCACTAAGTTTAATAAGCTGTGCGGGTTTGAGCTTTTGTTTTATTATTGATGCTGGGAAATGTTCAGGATGACATGAAACTATGATCTGAATGCAATAACATCTAAAGCCGTTGATGGTGAAGGTATGACATGCATGTAATTTTCCAGCAGCTCATCTGAAAGGACGGCACACAGCAATGATAAGACTCCACAAAGCCAAACATGACATGCATTTCAATCTTCAAAAAGGGAAATCCCATTGTCTGTCTTCAAGTTACATATGGGTCGCATCATTTGAGACATCCATCAGTGATTAGATGTGTTGAAATGTCTAACAGTAGAGGCATTGAGTGGTTAGCCATACGCACCGCAGTCACCATAAATGTGAGGAAGTTTGGTCGCATTCAGGTGCAAAACATGTGGAGAATTAGAGGGGAAAGACACGCATGCCACATGTGTCCCAGCTCTGGACTAACTCCCAGCAATGCAACTCATTTCAGTTACTAAAAGCTCCACTGTAAGACTACATACAGGAATGCAAAACAATTCAACCATTGCTAAGGTGTTCCATGCAAGACAGGCTACTTCATGTCAGTGTTGTCACGATACAAACATTTCAAACTCAATTTCGATACGACAGAATAGGTTCAATACTCAAAAACAATTTGTGATGTTTTTTTTTTGACAATATAATGTAATTTTCAGTACAAAGAAATAAGTTTCCATGTGGTCTTATATATAGGTCTGAAAACTAAAGCTGTTGTGTAAAAGTCCCATTTTTTTCCCATTTTAGCCTCGGTACATGTTCAAATGAGCATCTAGTTTCGATATTAATTTAAGCATTGATTAGTATCGGAATTTCCATACTTTTGACAACCTTACTTCACGTCTCTGCTGTGTAGCGTGCCAAACGTTTAAGTAGTTTACATGATAATGAGGATGCCTTTGACAGTGACGGATGCCAGCTCTGATATTGATGTTAAACTTTGCGTGTGTTGCTGTGCAGGGAAGATTGATCCTGTTCAGGGCATTCACAAGGGAGTAAAAAAAGGAACGTTTTTGGGCAGAAAGGACCGCCAGTTCACTTTGGGTGAGTGAATAGAGCTGTACAAACAACCTATTTAGCATCGGGGCACAAAGTGGAGCGCATACAAACAGGTCTGTGTATTGGGAAACCCTGGGACACTTGTCAAACGCATTGACTTAGCGAGAAGATAAACACTGTAAAGTTGTAGCATGTAAAGAATGAAAAGGTGTCTATGTACAGAGATGCAGGCAGCTCTGGGTTAGTGTTTGAACAGGTTGCTCGCAGCCACACACATTGTAATGCCTCACATGCAGGAAGGGGGTCAACAAATACCACGATGCACAACAACAAAAGCACGAGATTCAACTGACAGTAACATGGATGATGATAGCAACAGTAAAAACAATCCAGAAGTGATGGAAGAGAGAAAGCTGCTTTATACTATCTATCTTTGCCTCAGAGCTGCCACATCACATCACAAATTTAACAATCACAATTTATTCAAAGATAAACGTATAAAACCTTCTAATCCAGTCATTTAGACCTCTTCAAACATGTTCTGAAATGCATTGGTATCTTATATTAGTTTTGCAGTTCATTTTCCAGTGTTTGTATACTGCTTGTCAGAAATATCACAGTATGATACTTTTAAGTGTTCAGCCCCATGAGTTTACATTTTATCGACAACAAGAACCTCAAAAGTTGTGTGTTTGGATTTTAGCGTTATAATGATCTAGAATAAAGTCAAATTGAGTGGTTACTTACAACACAAAGATTCTGTAACAAACATTTGTAACAAACACTGCTTGAGTCTCAATGTAAAATATAACAGGATGCCAGTCAACAGTTTTGACAAGTATTAACAAATGTATGACTTGCCTTGTCCGGGATCCCAGATGTTCGTTGGCTAATTCAGTCCGTGGATGTTGCAGGTTGTCAGTCACCTTCTGTAACAGGAGACTGCAGCTTGTCTGGTCCTCTCGACGGGCAGCGCTCCTTCAGATGTACAGATCCTCTGATGTTCTGGCTCTAAAGGGCTGAGGGGTTAAGCTCCACTGTCCCGGGAGCTTCACTGGAGGAGGTACGGCTGCTTGTTTAGTCAATCACAGCACAATGGGTGTCTCATGCCCTCTCTCACACTCTTTAAGGAGAGCTGAAGGTTTTAAAGTTCCCAGTGGAAGTAAAGGCAGGCGCATCCACTCTCCTGCTCTGACAGAGACGAGAGTGTGAGTGGTCCGGCCCAGCAGAGGTTAGAGAGGAGTGAGGGAGAGGAAGGGAGGGCTTTGAGAGGGGGCAAACATAGAAGAAGGGACATTCAAAACATACAAACTTCAATCTGGTACAATGAGATGTGATTTCATTGTTATTGTGATTAGGGATGGGACAAGATCTCAAGCCACAAGATCTCATGAGTTAAAATGACCATGAGATTGAGCAAACATACAGAAAATTAACGTGTGAATTTTTTTCTCATGTGTTTACATTTGTCTAGAACAGGGGTCTGCAACATGCCACATGCGGCTCTTTAAGGCCTCTCTTTGCACTTTGATTTAAAAACACAAAAAACAAAAAAAACTTTAGGAACAAAGAATCTCTGGGACTGGGACTCCTAACAATAAAATAATGTCCAATGTTTAAAGTTTTTTCTACAATGGTGCTCTAGTCTCTGAAAATCCCCTGCTCATGTTTCAAAGGCACAAGATTAGTAAGAATTAAGATCATTTTGGTTTGCTGAGTTGTGAATTATTCGTATAAATTGCACCAGAATGCAGGCCTATAATTTGTTCAAACTTTCCTTGAGGAGGAATCCAAAACAGACACACGCTCACACACGCTCACACACACGCACACACACACGCACATACAGACACACAAAGTTGATCAATATTGGTTAATGAATTATAATTTTTTTTGTATTGAAAAGGTCTTTTAAAACCTGTATTGTTTTAAAAGGCAGTACTAAAATGGCGGCAAATTTTTAAATAAAATTGATAAAAATGTGAGACCAAACTTGTGAACTAAACAATTTATTTTTTATAAATTATGTCAAAATCTTGTTGTGGCTTTTTCTCGCGGACCCAATTTTGTCTGTGGAAATTGTGGCTTGTCCATTCTCTCTGCTTGTCATTTTTTGGAGATGTAACTCATTTGTTCACTGACAATGGCAATAAACCTTTTCTGATTCTGATTCTGAGTCTGATTCAGCAAACCATTATTCATTGTGACTAAATACTTTAAGTTGCAGGATTAGCCTCTATATGTGTGAGTATTAATTGTGACACAGTTTTGACATACTGTACATGGACTTATATACATCCACTTTAATATAATGATATTTCAGTGTCTGAAAGTGTCATCATTTATGTTATTAATACTATATGTTCGAAAGGTTAGGAGATGTTTCTCTAATAACAAGCAGCTTTCTTTTAATTATGAGAAATCGCAATCAAAGGATAAATTATCAGAAGACCAAATGAAGCTTATTGGACTAACAAGCAGCCTTACTTCAAAACACAACCCCGCTGAGTTCAGCTTATTGTGGTTTTGTTGTAGCTCTGAAGTCCAGATCTCGACTCATTTGTTTATGAATGGATTGGCAAAGAACTGGAGGTTTGAACAGCCACAGTCGCTATTGGCAACAGCAATCTGGACCCCATCTAGCCCAATGAAAAACAACAAACACGTTAAAGGGAAGAGGAGAAAGAGTGAAAGAGTATGTGAGAGACGGCCAAAAGAAAACTAAAAAAACAACAACTTTGGAATGAGGTCAAAATGTCCCGCTTTGGAAACAAACATGGAAGTCTCAGTTTCTCAGGAAAATAAACCACGGCTAAAATCAGGTGTGAAAGAGGTTAAACACATCCAATTTTCAAAATACACACCTTTTTAATCTTTCAGCTCAAAGAAGACAAGACACAATGTTTTTTCCTTCTGGCAGTACCACAGTCGAACAATTTAACAATTTATTTGGTAAAGAGTGTCAAAAACGTAACATTATTGGCCAAAGAGAGACACATTGGCAAAAACAAAGCAAAAAAAAGTAAACAGGTTGTCAAGATTATTTGGTTAATCGATGATTATGGTTATTCAGATCCCAGTATAATCGTAAGCACAAAAAAATTATAATCGTGTGAATTGTGGGCAGCAAAAATGAGTAATTTCAATTCAATTTATTCTCCAACTACATGTAAAGTACTTTTTATCTGTTTATGTGGCAATAGCATTACTTTTTTAATTAAGAACGTTAAAATTCATAAAGCTGGACTTGTGAAAAAAGCAAATTAAGTATGGTTTGGTCAATCTTGTGATGTTTCTTCCGACAATAATCTAAAATGCTATATTGTGACATCCTCAAAGAAAACTAAAGATTCGGTTCTCTAAATGTTTTACGTCAATTTCTCTCTAATTATCCAGCAAGTTTGTGCATTCATTTGTGACTTTGACTGAAAGCTACAGTTAATTTGCAGTTTTGTTCTGTCTTTGGTCTTCTTATTGACTTCTTCCTGTTATGGATGATATTTGGAGGACTTTTGACCAAAGAAAAAAGCTAACATTAATAGTAAACTGCTGTGGCAATGGTCCTATCTTTTCATCACTCTGATACATTAAAAAAAAAAATATATATATATATATATATATGTAGTTCTGGTGCCAAAACATCAATGGCGTGATTTTAACTTTGTGTCCAGCCCTTCATTCAGATGACAAAGATCTTTTCATGCTGACAACGCAAATGGCACAAGAGTGGTGCAGCCAGAGAAACAAGAGGGAGGAGGGAGCTGCGCTAAATAGCATTGGTGCATATTCGCCTCTAATTGGGAGAGAAAATCTGAAAGGCCTCACTCGCGGTAATTAGAGAGCTAGCAGTGCCCCAGATACTGTACGAGAACGGGGGGATGGCGCCCTACATTACAATTTGTCTAATTCTGTCCATGTAATCAACACCTCGCAGTGATAAACATTTACCAAGACACCAGCATGGCATCTAAATAACAAAATATCAAGCAAAATTACAGCACACATTGTACTAAGGATACTACTGGTTTTACAAGGTCTTTTTTAATGTAGAGAGAAAACTATTATTGTTTATGTCCTCTTTTGGGTTAATCATAAATTAGAGCTGAATAGAATAAACATTATTGTCCTGAAGACTGAGGCAATTTGTCTTGGGCAGTGTGCCCAACAGTACCATGTGCAAGTAAAGTCGTAACTACCTTATTCATGGTTTAATCTTAATTTAGACCATGTTTAGTTCTAATTTCTGGTGGTAAGAGGTACTTGATGAGAAAACTTTGAAAGCCACTGCAGTATAGTTTGTAACAATGTCTGAACATCCATCTTATATTGGGAAATACTGAATCTTTAAATGTCTGTCTTTGTTTGTACTTTTCCCACCAAAAAAAAACACAACATACATTTGGGATGGAGCTGGTAAAACTGTAACTAATAAATACACAAAGACCAACTAAAGAAATACAATGCAGATCTATTTTTTGGTATTTGTCGCAACTGAAGAGTTAGTGTGGACATTATGGTGCAGTCAGGTTGGTAGATGAAAGCCCTGGGTGGGTGTGGGTTTGTGACACATGTGAGCTTTTAGCTGCTGCTGCGGCACAAGCCTCTTATTAGTGTCCTCCATGTTTGAACATCTGAAAAGGAGGGCAGGGGGAACACAGTTTATGCAGCGCCGGTTCAAAACAAATCTTGGAGCATAAGCCATCCACTAAAATAAACACTCATTTAGATAAATACTTGAGATTTATGTAACTGCTGAAAGGCTCAGGTCCTCAATTTTCTAAACAACTGTGACCCTTCAATGTTGTT
Source organism: Chaenogobius annularis (assembly GCA_015082035.1). NCBI lineage: Eukaryota > Metazoa > Chordata > Actinopteri > Gobiiformes > Gobiidae > Chaenogobius > Chaenogobius annularis. Next base: position 183,524 of record BJKM01000499.1, on the reverse strand, counting down.
GACATGTTGAATCAAAGTTTTATGGACACAGTTCAGAACAGTTCATGCAATACTTAACTTACTGTATATAAATTGTATAAATAAATTATGGGGTGCATTTACAGCCTCTCATAACATTGGTTTGGTTTTGAAGTAGCATTCTCACCTCCACAGACATTTTTGTTGTTGTTGTTGTTGTTGTTGTTGTTGTTGTTGTTGTTGTTGTTTTGTCCTATGTACAAATAAAATACTTAAAGTTTACATTTAAAGTTCAAGTGTACATCTATGGTCCAGGCCCAGTGGTGTCTCGAGGGAAGATTGCCTCAGCTCTGTTCAACTTTGGTGCCCTCTAGTGGCTTTAGGGCCAACTATTGTTTTATTCAGTAATATTGGCACATGTTTAGGTTCACAACAGATAGGTTACTTAAGAGATAGTAACTCTTGAATAATCATAAAACAATTAAACTCAAAGCGACAACTAACATGTCTAAAAGAAGAACTTCACAGTTGTGTTTTCAGGTTGAAACAACACGTACAAACCCTCAAACTGGTCACATTTAGCTGTTGCCTGTAGTGGAATAAAGATGAGCTTTAAAATGTTTACACTGTTGTTGGCCTAATTGTTTAGGATGTAACTCACAATGTCCTTATCCTTATCAAGAGGTGTGAGTCAATAACGGTCACTGGCCTCGTGCCTCCACGAGCTGCAGGAGAGGCGTGACGTCATGGCGATACCTTCGGACTCCTTCAGGTAAATCCATAAAGGTGTGTAGTCAGGTGCAGCCCGGTCTTACTGCAGCCCGGTGCCCCACAGGTAAACACTGAGGAGGAACAACAGAACCTGACATGCTCCACGGGATCTGAGTTCCACGAGACCACAGGATGTACCCCAACTCTCCCACCAGGGTCCCGCCGCAGCCCCTGGCCCTGAGCGGCCAGTACATTGCCCCAACCTACGAGTTCTCCACATACCACCCTCATGTGGACCCCTCTGCGAGCGCATGGAACCACTACGCTCCACGGGACGATTACATGTACAGCCTCCATCAGGGGTCAAACCCCGGCACCAGCCAGGCCAACTTCATCTCCCACGAGCTGAGCAGCACCCCAGTGACTGCAGGAGGGGGCGTCTTCAACAACTACACTTTTATGACTGGACAGGACCCTTTCATATCCAGAAGGAAACCCCCGGAACCTCCCAGGACCCCAGCTGTTCTAGGTGAGATGGTGACACTTCAGTGAAATGAAAAGTTTAGGGTTTGAAGTAACAATGCTGAAAAATATAGTATATAGTGTATAATATAGGGATGAAAAATGTATTTGTATATTTATACATTGTAATATATATATATTATATATATATATATAATATATATATATTATATATATATATATATATATATATATAGTGTATAATATATATTATATATAGTGTATGTATTATATATATATATATATATTATATACACAAACACACCACAATAATATATATATATATATATATTATATATATATATATTATATTATTAAATATATAACATTTAATATGCAATATTACATTTTATATATATAAATATATAATGTAACATTTTATTTAATACTGTGCATTTTTTTCTGGTGTAGACTGCAATACACATGGTTAAATAGGCTAATTACAAATACTTTTTTGGCTACTTTTTGAGTTGATTTTAAACACGGGACTTTTACGTGTAATTGAGTAGAATTCTACACGTGTAATTGTAATTAGCTACTTTCAAAATTATATGACGACTTCATATATAACACGACTCTCTCGCCTCTTGTTGTTTAAAACAACCAAATCCAGCTTTAAACTATTTTATTGTTTTGTATGAAAGACTGAGCTGAAAGTCTACTATAATTGTGTTTTTTAAAAAAATAGTACTGTGAGTATTTTTCATGTGTAATTTTTACTTTTACTTTTGCCAGCAGCATTTCTAATTTATATTTTTTAACCATCTAACTGTACTTTTACTTGAGAACAAATGTTCTCTCTCACCTGCTCTCTCTCTCTTTCTTTCTCTCTCTCCTTTTTTTTTTATGATGATATAACGTAAAACACATACTTTGAAGACATTCAACTACTGTAGGTGGCGGTAAATGCACCTTTTCAGTTAGCTGCCAACCGCCATTAAAAGCAACACTACAACAACCTGTAGTGAGTCATCCAATAACTACTGGGCCACTGCTATAAGATAATATGTTTTATAAAAATAGAATTTTTTACTGTCACTAACAGTCTCCGGTGCTTTGTGGTTTTAGATCTGAAAGACAATGCTGAAACACAGTTTCCAGTTCAACCGTTTGCCATTTCACACATCTGCACTCTCAGGACAGAGGCCTACAGCACACACACACACACACACACACACATTCATCAAATCTGCTGCCTCTCCCTTCCGCCAGCGTGCAAGATGTCAATGCAAAACTAACAGTGGAGGCCACAGAGTCTGCAGGAGTTGTTCCCCGCCCTCTCTGTCCACTGGGAGGGTGACAGGTCCACCAGATAACACTTACAGACCGCTTAAGCCGAGGCAAACCATGGACAGAAATATTCACGTTTTGTCATCTCGTTCTACTCCTTTACCTGGATCGATGCTGTCAACCGGTCGAGATTTGCGATCAATAGCTCTGAGTCAGTCCCAGCTCTTTCTCCTGAGTGTGTGTGGACATGTGTCAATGAATAAGCTGCCTGTGTAAATATCTATGTAAACCCCACAGGCAAGAGATAAGACCAACCACTGATGCAATGCAGTGGTGACTCTTTACATTAGTTATAGTTAGCGTGATTAATTTGGTTGATGAGATTTTAAGTGGCGCCTGAACCTGATCGTGGCTCCAGGCGTCTTTGGTTCAGGTCTTCACAAAACACCGCTCGTGAGTCACAGAAGCGACAATAGGTCATGTTTGTGTTGCTGGTAATGTGTCGTGACTCCAGATCTTTGTGATTCAGGGGGAAAAACTCGCACCAGGGACAAGTACAGGGTGGTGTACACGGACCACCAGCGTCTGGAGCTGGAGAAGGAGTTTCAATACAACAAATACATCACAATGAGGAGGAAGAGCGAGCTGTCACTGGCACTGAGCCTTTCAGAGAGACAGGTGAGAGTTCATCTCATTATGTTTATAAGGGGTGTTGAAATGGTTAGCCCAAACATCTATCTTTACAATGATAAAACAAGACAATAATACACACATTTCCAAATCTTCATCACATTTGGAGGATTCATGGTTGATAGGTTAATGGATCAGTTGTCATTGTGGCCTACTGAATGAACTGATATTATATTCACACATTATTTGAAGACAAATCCAGAAATGTTACTTAATATTAATACAATACAATTACTCAATTAGGTCTCAAATAATAGTCTGCTTCAATGTATATGTACATGACAAATAATATGCCCTGGTTTACTGATAAAGCTCATATAGATAGCTTGGACTGTATTGGTTGGTACCACATGGAGACATGAGTTAGTGTATTTTTTTATTGTCATTTTGGTACAAAATCCTAATTAATAATCATACAAAAGGGACATTCCATTTAAAACCTAAATAATTTGCATGTGGTCTGTTACCATATATGCGTGTGAAGGGAGAATGTAAAAATGAAAGACAAAGGAGGAAGTGAGGAATTAAGATATAAAAGTGCTTAAAAACAGTTATTTCTTCATGTTGTCTGAATTGAAATGTAGCAAAGAATCATGGTCTATGTAGTGCCTTATGTTTTTTTTAGCTGTTGCTGAATGTAAACAACGCTTATTCTTTGATATATTGTGACAGCCTTAAAATATTATTATCACACAACAAGCTACACTAAAACGAAACCCTCAAAGATAGTGCACAGGTTAAAAACATGGTTTTCTTTGTAAGCTATTTATTTTTATAAACATAAAACAACAAAAACAAACATAAAACCAATGGATAAATCCACACACAAAAAAAAAAAACACTTATTGTGGAGGGAGGCATTCTATTACAGACCCTGCTGAAGACAGCACGTGGGCTAAAGATGCACTATGTAACTTTGGTTGTGGGTCTGCCACCTGCTTGTGTCCATGGTGTTATTGCTTAGCTTTAAACGTATCTATCTTCATAGCGAAAAGCAGGTGACAGCACGACTGGTGCTGACACCTGCTTTTTGCTATGAAGATGGTCAGGTCACAGGTCAGATCTGCGGAGAGGAGACCCTGCTCTCAGTAAAAAAAAATGTCAAGGTATTTTGATTCAAGGCAAAATAATGAGATCTTCAATGAGACAAGTGGATGGAGACCCTCCACCACAAAAGTTACACAATACACCTTTACTTTAGGGATGGTATAGCGGTAATATCGGAGGGTTTCCCCAGATATTGGTATCGGTCCAATATTGACAGTTTAGCTGATATTTTGCATCTGTATTTTTTCTGCTCTGTCTGGTCTGTGAGTGCTCAAGTGTCATTCCCAGTTTGTCCTCAGTGCATCAAATTTGACGTTTTGAATAAACTCATGCGCAAAAATTGAAATAGGAGGCCAATTAGACTAATATGGTTGTATTTTTACGCAATCATGGCAGAAATTGTAACATTTTGTTATTTTGTTATTAGACAAGAGTGAAAATTATTTGTGACCTTTACTGTAACTTAAGATAAATGTGTGGTTGTATTATCGGCAATAGTCGACATGTCCCTTTCAAATCGTTTCGGACCACTCCAAACGTACTTGCCTATTGTGCTTTTCAGATAAAGATTTGGTTTCAGAACAGACGGGCCAAAGAGCGAAAGGTAACTCGGAAAAGGCAGCAGCATTCCCAGCAGGCGTCCACGACCACGCCCACGCCGCCTGTGCTGGGGGCGGCTGACACCCATGTCTCCACCAGCCCACGGCAAGACATTCTCTCTGATACTGTGTCAGAGGAGTATTAGGTAAAAACCACATCACATGGACTGACAAAGCACTGGATGTCTCTTTTGTAAACTTTTTTTTTAAAGTATCAGAACACAAAATGATGAATTTCCATAAAATGCCCTTCATGATTTTTGGTACAAGCTCAACATTCCTTTTGCACTGATCATTTTACAATAAGATTCAAATATGTGCAGGTATTAATAGACTTATGATACAATCGCATACACTGAAATCTTATAACGCTGATGTTTTAAATGTCACAAACTGCGAATTATGAGGTTATTCATCACAACCGACTTGAAAAGCCAAACGCTTGTGTTGCTGTTCTACTAATGTCGTTACAGAGAAGGAAATTACACCAAAATGTTTCCGCTCTAATTTTAGATATTCTGATAACTGGCCACATCCTGCAGGTGAACATTACTCAATGGCATAAGTCAAGGTTGACAGAAGTAGAAGTGTAGAAGTTTAATGTGTCTTTTTTATGTGCCTTTCTGTAGAAAAAAGCCTGTTTTTGAGTGTACAATGTAATGTAAATGTAAATGTGTAAAAGACAGTTGGACAATGAGCTGTAATTTGTGATGATTTTTTGTTTTGTTAATAAAATGTTACACTTTCATTGTGCAGGAATTTCCTGTTTATTTTTGATATTGGTACAATTTTATTCTTTACAACTAAATATAAAGTGATGGTTAATTTATTCCAGATCATTTTTTATTCGAGCATGACACTGGGGCACTGCATTATGGGATGTCATCACATGATTTTATACTTTTATAACTATGTGGTGTGGCACGTCACATGAAAGAGCCAAAATCACCTGTTCTTGCATCGACTCAAACCTTGTGTTCAAATTGATCACGTCTTATTTTACTATTTCAACTATTTCTCCGAAGTGTCAAAGAGATTATCGCTATCAGTGTTTGGAAACAGAGTAACTGATGGGATCCCAAAGGGCGAGCCTCGGCTGATGGGATCCCAAAGGGCGAGCCTCGGCTGTCGCACTTGGCGTCTGCTGTCAATTATTTGCTCATGTCAGTCAGAGTTAGCCTGCAGGTGGTTTGTTTGAGGACACTGCAACTATCACAGCCATAAACACTTTATGGTCCTGAATTACCTGAATGATGGTAAAGAGCAATCGACCTTTGACCTTTAAATCAATCATGTAACCTTAACAATTGTAAAAATGAAAGTTAAATTTCTGGTCAAATGTTTTTTTTGCAAAAACGCTTAGCAAAATGCTTTTGGGGCTTTTTTTTTTTGCAGTAAAATCCTTAAGTCGAGACGGAGTGCGTGTTAAAAGATCAGTGATAGCAGAAGTCTCACTAACACACTCCTGTCGTTTGTATTAAGTGTACTTCAAACATTTAACTCCAAATAAAACATGATCATTGAAGGTCACAATACAGTACAACACATTAACACTGCACTATGTATATGTTTAAAATGTATAAACATATACAAGTTAAATAATCTAAAGTTTAGATTATTTAACTTCAGATTCTAAACAATTTTAATTATACAATAAAAACGTATATATTAAATCATTATATATTGTACAAAACCCCAAAAAATATATATATAGAGAGAAAGAAAGAACCATGTAGAAGAAAATCTGACTTCTGTGAAGACACAATATTCACAATGAAGTTCTTACACCTGGACTCAAAATGAATTATACTCTAATTCAAAAACACATAATTACTCACTTGCGCCACAAAACTCTAATTTCTAAAGAAGCCAGTGACTGAAATGTCCATTTTACAACCATAAAGATCACCTACGCACTTTGGCGTAAATACAAGAATTATCCTCTGCCACAGAAATGTGTGGACTTTGGTTTGAAAAGTGCACTTGGCCATACTCCACTTCCCCCTCACTCGTCTGTGGCCTCCTGCCCGGCTGCCGCAATATCCTGACATCAGCGTAAGTCAGTTCCTGATCCTGTTCCTCATCTGCAAATAGACACACTTCAGTCAAACATCAAAGGCTATTTCATGAAAATAATTTAACTAGGATTCTGACAATGGTTGGAGTTTATATTGTTTATCAAAGTTTATCAAAGTACTGCAATACTGAGCGTATGCGTCTTAGCACTCAAGTTCACCAAAAGCTTTTTGTTGTTTAGAAGTAATCAACATCTTGACTGGGACTGAGGGCTAGGACTCCTTAAGGTTGATTACAAATACATTTTGTGTAAGATGACAAAATGAACTCAATTGTTTACATACTTCTCTTTTTCTTGCACTTCTTCAGAACACAAAATAGTGCCACGCCAGTAATCAATACAGCCGCCAGTGAACCAGCCAAAATGGGCCAATATTCTGTTGTATCAAACAAAAGAAGCAAAGTGTGAGAGAACTCTGATGCAAAACAAAACATGTATTATTAGGTCTTGTTAGTGTGGGTTAGTATTGACTTACCAATGCACCACGAACAAGCCGGAGTACTTTGGTAACTGGTTGGTACAGTTTGATTAGTGGTCGCACTCTTACCCACAGAAGTGATGTATGTGGCTGTTGTTTGTTCGATGCACAGGGTGTTATTGGCTTTGTAAACCCAATCTGATATCTGTGTCCCATTTAATGTGCAGTTAATGAGTATGTACCCTACAAGACAAGAATACATTTTAGAAAGATTTGGAAGTCATCCGAATGTAAATACTGTTAGTTACGGAAATTTACTTGGATCAGATTGACAAAAACCTTTTTAGCTTTGTGTGGGGGGGAAACATTAGTCTTTTGGTTAGAACTTAAAGTGCAAATAACACAGGAACAATTTAATAGACACACTTTTGTAAGTTTAAACAGTCATTTAACAAAATAAAGGTGCTATAAGGTATGTGATTAAGGTAAATCATGAGTTTTGTATCACTCATATGCATTTTGGGCCTTGTTTACAAATACAGTTGCTAGGTAACAGTTATTGAATTAACTTGACCTCTGTCACATGCTGCTCCTGTCCAACCAGGAGGTAAAAATATCATGTTCACCAAAAAAAGGTCAAACTAGGAAAAACTGGGCAATTGTTTTGTAAAATCGAAAATATATGTTCACTGCATTTTAGTGAAATGTATAATCTATGTCAGATGCACTTTAAATGTTAATAGACAAACTTGAAATATGAGAATATTAGAATAAGAAGGTTGTAAAATAAATAATCTAATAGTTTGAGATGCTTAAACTCACCACAAGTAGAAATATTAATCTCCCTAAACTCTTGACTGATGTGGTTTCTGACAGAGCAGCGCAGTCGTCCCTCTGTGTTTTGTCTCAGGGTGATGACGTTTTCATTGTTTTTGGAGAGAAGCTCAGCGTCTGTGAGAGTTTGTCCGTTTAGAGTCCAGTTGTATTCAGGACTGTCGCCTCCCTGAGGGGCGCAGGTCGCCCTCACCTCCCCTTTTGGACAGACACTGATGCTCCAGGAGCACAGAGGACACTGGGGCTGGAGAGAAAACACATCAAAACTGTTCTATGTGTACTTCATAAAGAGTTCAACATAGTTATATAGAAATATCCTATTTACCTTCAATTATTTAGTTTGTGATGACTTCTTTTGGTAAATGTTCCATTCTTTATAAAACTCCAGACTGTATGAACCAGTGTCATTCTTTCTCAAGTTTTGTAATTGAAGTATTCCAGTGCTGTCATTAAAGACAGATCTGTTTTTCAACACTTTTTTTACCTCTGTATTATTTTTCCAGTCAAAAATAGCGTCCTGATTCTTCCTCCATTTACATCTGTCTGTCGTGGAGCCACTGTCCATCAGTCGGATCGCTATGGTTCCTCCCAGAGCTCCATAACACTGAGCCTGGTTCACTCTGGCGTCACAGACGCTCTCAGCATCTGTGAAAGTTTGACCCACATTAAGTACACTTCATGTTAACAGATTTGACAGTTCAGAGCACATAAGAGCTCTAAATGTTTCTTTTATCTGTGGAATATTTGAGCTCAATCGATATGTATTTACCTGTTGTATGAGCGATGTGGAGCAGCAGCCAGAGTCCACAATGGTCCCATGTCTCTCTGTTCCCATCACATGTGTGGGAGCGGTTCTGTCAGTGCTGTCCCGCGTGCGTTCCTGAGGCTCAATCGACTGGTGAATACTGAGAAGACGCTCTTATTTTAGATGCAGAAGGAAGAGAAGTGTTTCTGCTTTTGTCTCACCACAAACAAGTCTTTCTGTTTAAAAAAAAAGGAACTTTTTAAAATGTGCTAACTTTTGCATTTTAATGGTTGCGATGTTAATAGTCATTTTCTAAAAACTTTTGATGAGTTTTGTATCATTTGATATTCTGCATGATTGCCCAGGGTTAATACAGTAACAAATGTATTGTGTTTCAAATGCAATATTTAGTTTGCGTTAGCATAACTTGTCATACAGCAACTTGATGGTGCTACTTGACTGTGCTGTGACAAAATGTGCACTCAAATATGTACATAAATAAATAAACACATCGCCCTCTTGACATACATGAAGACAAACTTAATGTATGTTCCAAATGTCAGTTTAAAAGTTCTACAAAATTTAAGACTTTAAGAAATGAACCAACTTCCCTCTGTCGCCCTCTATTGGAATTCATCTTTGTAACACAACATGAGTTACTTTGAGACAAAAAAAATACACTTAGATTTTCTGTCACATGTGGTTTTAATAAGCTACAGTTAAGATACACTATAAGCTTTGTAAACTGTCTGAATGTGTTTGAGTAATCATACAAGGCGTGTGACATTTATTTAAAAACGAAAAAAAAAAAAAGAACAATTATACCATGCTATTAAAAGTTAAATGTATTAGAATCTATGTATTCGACAACAAACATTTTATTGATACTACAGTGGTGTTGTCAGAGGCTTACCAACACCAAATGTGAGTGAATAATGGACTTGGACATGAAGGAGTTTGTCAAGCTTTTGGAGCACAATATAAACACAAACCATTTTATGGCAGCAATCCTTGTTAAAAAAAAAAACAACAACAAAAAACATCTTGCCTGTCACTAAAATGATAAACAAAGACATCCAAATAATTTAGCATGTACCTAATTTCTAAAGCCGTTGTGTCACATATATCTGCAGACATATGACATAATGTGTGTAATTTATAGACACAAAACAGTAACTAATTCTTGCATAGATGTGACAAAATGTGCACTCAAATATGTAGATAAATAAATAAAGACATCCTACAAACAAATGTGCATTGTTAGGTATTAAAAGGAGTATTAATCAGAAGTACAATTATCTGTTAAATATCTCAATATTATAAAATCTACATCATACTTTATTATGCTGTATTTATGGAAGAATTCTAAGTTTACAAGCTGCAAAGGCACTGGTCATATAATGCGATGAAGATACACTCTTTTTCCATTTAGCCACAGAGGCCTTACATGTCTTTAATGACTGAAAATGATGGCATCGATTGTCCACATCAGTGTAGGCTCCTTATCTGCAAATATAGATACAAATCTGTAAAACTGTATTCCATGAAGATTATCTCAGTAACATCACAAATTAATTTACTTTATAAAATGTACATGATCTCCTGCATACCTCTGTTATTGCCATCTTCAGGACACAAACGAAAGCAATTGTAATCAAAACAAACACCAGTGAACGAGCTATAATGGGAATATATTCTGTTGTATTAAAACAAAAGAAGCAGAATTAAACACAAAATAAAGTGTATACAAAAATTAAACAGTTAATTCATATTAGAGTTGGTTAGTATTGACTTACCAATGTACCACGAAGGAGCTGGACTACCTGGGTAACTGGTTGGTACACTTTGATTGGTGGTCGTACTCTTACCTGCAGAAGTGATGCATGCGGTGATTTTGGCTTTATAAACCCAATCTGATATCTGCGTCCCATTTATTGTGCAGTTAATGAGAATGTACACAACAAACCAAGAATAAATGTTGGATAAAGGTTAGGAAGTAATTGGAGAGCAAGTACTGTTGTATTAGTGAAAACTTGGATCAGATTGAGATAACAAAATATTTGTAACTTTGTTACAAAAAAATCAGTTAGAACTTTTCATTCATTCATTTTCTACCATTGGGGGTCGCAGGTGATTAGGGCCTATCCCAGTGGCTTTGGGCCCAAGTTAAATCTTGATAAATTAAAATGTATTATTAAAATAGGACTTGAATATGAGAATCTCAGAATGAAAAGGTTGTAAAGTAAATAATGTAATTGTTTGAGATGTTTAAACTCATCACAAGTAGAAATATGAATCTCCCTAAACTCTTGACTGATGTGGTTTCTGACAGAGCAGCGCAGCCGTCCCTCTGTGTTTTGTCTCAGGGTGATGACGTTGTTTTCATTGTTTTTGGAGAGAAGCTCAGCGTCTGTGAGAGTTTGTCCGTTTAGAGTCCAGTTGTATTCGGGACTGTCGCCTCCCTGAGGGGCGCAGGTCGCCCTCACCTCCCCTTTGGACAGACACTGATGCTCCAGGAGCACAGAGGACACTGGGACTGGAGAGAAAACACATCAAAACTGTTTTATGTGTACTTCATAAAGAGTTCAACATAGTTATATAGAAAAATATTTTATTTACCTTCAATTATTAGTTTGTGATGACTTCTTTTGGTAAATGTTCCATCTTTATAAAACTCCAGACTGTATGAACCAGTGTCATTCTTTCTCAAGTTTTGTAATTGAAGTATTCCAGTGCTTTCATTAAAGACAGATCTGTTTTTCAACACTTTTTTTTGCTCTATATTATTTTTCCAGTCAAAAATAGCGTCCTGATTCTTTCCTCCATTTATATCTGTCTGTCGTGGAGCCACTGTCCATCAGTCGGATCGCTATGGTTCCTCCCAGAGCTCCATAACACTGAGCCTGGTTCACTCTGGCATCACAGACGCTCTCAGCATCTGTGAAAGTTTGACCCACATTAAGTACACTTCATGTTACAGATTTGACAGTTCAGAGCACATAAGAGCTCTAAATGTTTCTTTTATTTGTGGAATATTTGAGCTCAATCGATATGTATTTACCTGTTGTATGAGCGATGTGGAGCAGCAGCAGAGTCCACAATGGTCCCATGTCTCTCTGTTCCCATCACAGTGTGGGACGGTTCTGTCAGTGCTGTCCCGCGTGCGTCCTGAGGCTCAATCGACTGGTGAATACTGAGAAGACGCTCTTATTTTAGATGCAGAAGGAAGAGAAGTGTTTCTGCTTTTGTCTCACCACAAACAAGTCTTTCTGTTTAAAAAAAAAAGGAACTTTTTAAAATGTGCTAACTTTTGCATTTTAATGGTTGCGATGTTAATAGTCATTTCTAAAAACTTTTGATGAGTTTTGTATCATTTGATATTCTGCATGATTGCCCAGGGTTAATACAGTAACAAATGTATTGTGTTTCAAATGCAATATTTAGTTTGAGTTAGCATAACTTGTCATACAGCACTTGATGGTGCTACTTGACTGTGCTGTGACAAAATGTGCACTCAAATATGTACATAAATAAATAAACACATCGCCCTCTTGACATACATGAAGACAAACTTAATGTATGTTCCAAATGTCACAAAAGAGTTTGTCAAGCTTTTTGGAGCACAATATAAACACAAACCATTTTATGACAGCAATCCTTGTTAAAAAAACAACAACAAAAACATCTTATCAACGTCACTTGATAAATTTGGTGACAATCATCTACAGGAGCGGGGCATCAAAAGTTATACAAGTTTAAATGGACAAGAGCTACGGTGTCTGTGCGGTGAAGCTGCAAAGTCGACTGGCAATCGTGTTCATTTGCGCTTAATGTGTCGCCGTCTGTTTTGTTTTTTGGATAAAGCTCAATACCCCAACGGGCCCAAATAATGCAGGGAGCGGAGTGCGAAGCCCGTTGAATGCCTTGCGGCTTTAAAATATCATTGTTGCTGTTGTTAGTACTGTTAACACTGTTATCATTTGTATCACTACTAACGTTGTCACAACAGTTGTCCTAAAATACTAACACCCCCCCCCCCATCATTTCCTGTGTTTTTAATGCACCACAGTGTAGTAACGGAAATGTACACACCGAAACACACTCAGGCAGGACCGACAAGATGTGGTTTCCTTGAGACAGCATCTCTGTCCCAAGTGGAGACGCTCGTAAAATGTCCTCTTTCTTTTAATGCACCTTAGACACTAAACATGACACAGAAGAAAAAAGAAAAAAGGAAAAAAAATAGAAGGGGGATGCGGGGGGAGATTATCAGACACGCATATGTACAGAATGTATACTGTATGTATATATGTGTATATCTATATCTTTACTTATATAAAGATGCAATGACAATGGTGTAGTGGTATATAATGATTGCTATTTTAAAAAGATGACTATATCTACATGTACGACAATAAATGTGATGTTGGTAATGATAATGTAACACATTTTTACTGTTTTAATGCATACACACATACGCTCACGCACACATATGCACAAATAAACATACACACACGCAAGCACAAGTACATCCACGCACACACCAACACGCGTACACGCAAACACACACGCTTACAGACACACAGACACACGCACAGACGCGCACACACACAATCACCCCGCTCTGAAGTTTCTGGACTGTTGTTCCTCTATTTGTCTAATGTCTGCATTGTTGTCTGTCTTTTGGTGTTTTTGTTCTTTTTGTCCGTCATTAAACAAACTGGCATAGAACCTCCACAGGATGTTTTTTTGTCTTTCCTCCAATTCCACATAAATGTAGATAGGAGCATGATCACTTAGGTCTATTGGGCCTATATCTGCTTCAGTGATTTTAGATATGTCTTTATTGAGAATAAGAAAGTAGTCTATTCTGGAATAGACTGTATGTGGATTTGAAAAATGAGTATACTGATAAAGAAACGCATAGGTCTAGGATTCATCTCCCTTCAAAGTTCAATCCTATAGTCTTCAATAAGAGACAAAACTTCTTGTTAATTGTTCCTCCAGGGCCTCTTGAGTTCGACACGTCTAGTGTAGGCTGAATGCAAAGGTGCCAATCACCGCTACAAATTAGGGTTCCCTCAGAGTGGTTCACAATCAGGTCAATGACATCAGCATAGAAAGTGACATCACTCCCTGGTGGAGCATGCACATTTAAAAGAGTGAAAACCTTTCCATTAATGTTCCCTTTAACCAGTATATATCTGCCTTCTTTCTCCTTACATTCAAAACTCTGTTCAAAACGGTTTGGTTTGAGATCAATATTTCAACTTCCCTCTCCCCTCCCCTTGTTTTCCCCTCTGAAAACAACAAACACACACAAGAACCATGGGAACACAGAGCAACTGAAAAGGTAAAAAAGAAAACAAAAAGGTTCATTCTGGACACGGGCATCCTCTCTCACATTAAAGACTCTGCTGACACGTTTGTCTTTTAGTAGGTTTTAATGATGTTCGAAAAAGGTGAAACTGATTTTATATAGACAGATATAAAATCACAACATGTCTACTACAACACATATAAATAATAAAATAAATCCACACATAAGCACAATGTGGGCTAAATGACAGCATATTGAGTGCTGCGTAGTTCGCGTGAAATTAGCATATTACAATGATGGTACTACGGACAAATGTAGCAATTCTGGACGCTGGCTTGCATATAATAATGTTAATAGAGTAGTTATGCACACGTACTGACTACATACCGACAATGCAACCTCAAAATAAAGACATTGCCGGTCTCAAAAGGCAGCCAAAACTGCGTGCTGCCATGCCTGCTGCCTTCATGGTTCGCTGATATTTCCGTGTAAGTTCTGTTCGAAATATGTGCTTTGCCTGCAGCACTTGAAGTATCCACTAGATGACACCGTGAGAAAGCAAACGAAATGTAATTAAAGTATGGGTAAAATATGCTCTTTTTAATACTTAAACTCCTAATGACTCCCACCCCCTCCACCCCTTCCCCAAAAAAAGAAAAAAAAAACTCCCCAGGCACTCCTGACACCAATCCTCTGAAGGAACTGGATACATAAGATCCCTGGCTCACCACATCCCCCTGCTGCACTGCATATACTGCTGCTGTTTCTGTTTTTTACCTTAAAAGTCACCAGAAGACGGGGATTTATATGCCCTTCCTGAGCTCCTCACAGATGTGGTGGAACTTTTGCCGTTGTTGGCGAACCTCGTATGGAATATCTGGAGATGACACACTTGCCTTTGTACTGGAGGGTTCCTTTAACCCTTGCAGCCTTCAAGACGCAATCCTTCACACGATTGTTAAGAAACCTCATAATCAGGCCACATGGTTTATCAGCTGCTGGTCTTGGTTTGCCCAGGCGATGCGCTCTTTTGATTGTGATGGGGGGACCTCAACTCCTGAGTTAACAAGGAGCTTAGGAATAATCTTCTCCAAGAAGCTTTCTGTGTCTTTTCCTTCCTCCTTCTCCTTCTTCAATCAATCAATCAATCAATCAATCAATGTTTATTTCAAAGCACACTTACAACTTTAAAAGCCCAAAGTGCTGTACAGCAAAGTGCAATAATACATATATACAAACAATTAAAATACACATGAAGTTAACAGTCCGTGTTTAAAAGGCCAGAGAGAAAAGGTAAGTTTTTAACAAGGATTTCAACTGCTCTAGTGTCTCAGCAGCTCTAACATGCAGAGGCAGGCTGTTCCAGTGCCTGGGCTCCGCCACAGAGAAAGCTCAGTCTCCTCTGCTTTTTAAATTTGACCTGGGCACATCCAGGAGGAGCTGAGAGGAGGACCGCATGGTACGAGCAGGGACATGGTGGGACAATAACTCCCGCAAATAACAGGGAGCCAGACCATTTAAAGACTTAAAAACCAAGTGCGACATTTTAAATTGGATTCTCTGGATAACTGGAAGCCAGTGCAGTGATGCCAGAACTGGAATAATGTGTTTGTGACGCCGTGTACCTCTGAGCAGCCGGGCTGCAAGAGTTTAAGAGAGGCCAGATCAAGACCAAAATAAAGAGAGTTGCAGTAATCTAGCCGTGATGTAATGAATGAGTGAATCACTATTTCAAGTTCCTTGGCAGGTAAGAACAGTTTAACATTAGCCAGTAACCACAGCTGAAAAAAGCTGGTTTTGACCACTGCACTGACTCGTTTGACCAGTTTAAGAGAAGAATCAATCAGCACACCAAGATTTCTCAAAAATGGGAGATTAAAAGAAGACAGGGGACCAAGAACAGTATCCACCCCTTGTAATGGAAAAATTCTATCTGTGTTATGACTGTTTGCAGATAATATTATTTTGTCTCATGCCAGTCGCGTGTCAAGATAGAGCTTGGGGGGGTCAGATCCTCCAGGGTTGTTTGGTCTCTTTCGTAGCTGATTTGACTATGACGATGTACGTACGTGTCAGTTTGTCACCGCCTTTAAAAGGATGTGTACTGTGATTGGTCTGGGGGATTAGGGACAGTTGCCTTTGTTGATTACTTATAGTGCACGAGTAAATAATAATTCACCTTTTCCTGGTGGATCTTTATTTACTCGTACACAGCAAATAATCACTTTCCCTGAGTAGAATTTTTGCATTACACCCTCCTAATACATCTGAATCACCAAAAACAACTTTCAGTTTTCTTCTCATTTAAATGTAGATTAAGAGTCATTCAGTCTTGAATGTCTTTGAGGCAGTGAATCAGGGGCAAAGAGTGAAGCTAATGGCAACAAATAAATGCTGAGAATTGGACCTAGGATGGAATCCTGAGGTACACCACAGTTCAAAGGGGCAGTTTTAGACCGATGTGGGCCGAGGTGAACAGAGAAGGTTCATTCTGAAAAATATGATTTGAACCATTTAAGTGCTAGGCCTTTACCACGCACAGACCGTTCTACACGAGACAGCAGAATACTGTAGTCAACTGTGTTGAAAGCTGAGGATATATCTAAAAGCAGAAGGGAAGCAGGATTTCCTGAATCAAGTGTTAAAAGATCATTAAAAACATGCCCACAAGCCTTTGGTTAGGACGTCGGGATCTGGACTCCAAATCCAGTTTATTTTTCATGTTATTGTTCTCAGACTCCAGCATCGTCACCCTGGCCCACAGCGGCTCCATCTCGGCCCTTACTGTCTGCAGATCGTCCGTTTTGTCTTAAACCCGCTGCTCGACTTCCTCAATGCGTGCTCCGATTATTCGATTATCTGCTTTCAATTTAGCGGTCACTGCCTCTGACACTGCCGGAGCTATGGTAGCTAACAACTCGGCTCTCAGTGATTCCATGGCATACTGACATCTTGAGCCACAGCGGATGACCAATTCAGATGCAAAAAATAGGGGGGGCTATTTGACATTACTGTGTTTTCGTTCTTTTTTTTATGTCCAAAAGTGAATAGTTTACATTGACTGTATAAATTTACAGTCAAACTTACTTAAATTTACATTTGCAACTAAATGATGGTAATGATAATACTATGACTTAGAGGCAGATACCATTTGTGAAAAAATACCTTTGACATAAAATTACATTTTAAGTGAGTCAACTCAGTGAGTCACCATAACTGGAAGTCTTATGTACCTAATTTCAAATATTAATCTGCAGACATGTGTGTAATTTACAGACACAAAACAGTAGCTAATTCTTCCATAGATAAGAAAAAGGTAAACATGCTCTCCATTAAGTGTATTCATACACTTATCATTTTTTTTACAGTTTTTACACAGAGACAAGGAGTGAGTTGTTTGCACTGAAGCCATTATTGGTAATGCATATCTTTTACACCAAAAAATTGCTACATCCTGTCGATGCAATAGTATTATTAGCACACATTTGAACACACAAATATTCACGCTGCATTCATGTCACTTTTTATTTCCAGTAAAAAAGCATAACTTGTCATACAGCACTTTATGGTGTTACTTGACTGTGCATGTTTAATGAAGAAGACCGCAATGTGCTTCACTTGTGAGAAAGCCATGTGACAAAATGTGGACTCAAATATGTACATAAATACATAAATACATCCTACAGGTATTAAAAGGAGTATTAATCAGAAGTACAATTATCTGTTAATATCTCAACATTATAAAATCTACATCATACTTTATTATACTGTATTTATGGAAGAATTCAAAGTCTACAAGCTGCAAAGGCACTGATCATATAATGCGATGAAGATACAGTGGGGCTAAAAAGTCACCAATTGTGCAAGTTCTCCCACTTAAAAAAAAACAAAAAACTGGTTCACCCTCACCCTAAGGACAAGATGCCAACACAAAAACAGAGCAATGTAGTGTATTCTATCCAATGCAGTGAAGAAAGTTGTAAAGAGCGGTACATAGGGGAGACTAAACAGCCACTGCACAAGAGGCTTTATCAGCACAGAACACACGCAAGCTCAAGACCTCAGAGCGTTGTGCATCTTCATCTCAAAGCCTCAAACCACTCTATTGAAGACAGTGAGGTGGAGATTCTGAGCAGGGAGAAAAGATGGTTTGAAAGAGGAGTTAAGGAGGCAATCTTTGTTAAAAAAAAGAGAATCGTAATTGAGGTTTAAGATCCAACCTTCCCATTGTTTATAATGGTTTGCTGAAACCCTGGAGACGCCCGAGGCATTCGGATGCTAATTAAGGTACTCAGGAAAGAGGGAGCCAAATCAGTGAACAATAGGCCAATCCCATTTGGTTTCGATGGCCCATTATCATGGTTCCCGCCCTGTGGGCAGGGCTTTCACAGAGTAAAATACAAACCTGAGTTCTCAGACATGTTTCACAGATTGAGAATGACTCTTGGATGAGAGTCAAAACTTTATATTTTTTCTAAAACAGTCCAGATGACTACAACTGAATCTTTTTCTACAACGGAACACTTCTGGACGAATGAAGGATGACACCGACACTTCTCCCACTTAAAACGATGACAGAGGCCTGTAATTTTCATCATAGGTACACTTCAACTATGAGAGACAGAATGGGGGGAAGAATCCAGGACACCAGAAACAAAGTTGTAGACCTGCACCAGGCTGGGAAGACTGAATCTGCAATAGGTAAGCAGCTTGGTGTGAAGAAATCAAATGTGAGAGCAATTATTACAAAATGGAAGACATACGAGACCACTGATAATGTCCCTCGATCTGGGGCTCCACGCAAGACCTTCTGCACTCTTCGGAAGCCGACGTAGACGCTTTCCTGCTTGCTCCTGCTTGCTATAGCAATTTATTTATTTTGCTTTTTAATCAGTTTTTATCTTCCAAACATTTTTAATTATGACTTTTTTTAAGTAAACCAAGGATTTTAAGAATATTTTTAGAGTTTTAATCAACAAATCTGACGAGCCAGCGACATGTCCGGAGAAGGGAAACAAACTTGTGAACTCATGAAGAAATTCATGAGCTACAATAGCGGATATTCGCTTTGGAATCTGAAAAAGGACTCCAAGACACAATTCCAGTGTCATCCAGTGGTAAGTCCACATTTTTTACAAGAAAAACAGCTACTTTCAACCTAAACCGGACTGACTCTGTCGTTCCCAAAACTGTCTAAAGACCGTGCTGTATCTTGGAACAAAGTGTCCTGTTTGCCACAGTAAACAGATTAACAACTCTTCCAGCTCAGCTGCTGTTAGAACTCATTTCCACATCCAAGTGTAATGAGTTTGCATTATTCTTTAATGACAAAGTTCAGGGCATTAAAAAAGCTTTAAATTCTACAATGCAAAATATAACCATAAAACCACCTACACTTAGAGCTGACTCACCTGTAACTGACAAAACTGTCCAGGAGATCATCACCAGTCTGAGTCTCTACATGCTGCCTCGATGTGTTACCCACCAGATTTCTAAAGTCTGTGCTGAACAGTTTGTTAGCACCACTCACTCAAATAGTTAACATGTCGCTTCAATCTGGAACATTCCCAATGTCTTTGAAAAACTGCGGTCATAAAGCCTCTCCTAAAGAAGAGCAGTCTTGATGCCGCAGTACTGAGTAATTACCGGCCCATCTCTAATCTGCCATTTTGGGGGAAAGTCCTTGAAAAGGTTGTTTACCAACAGCTCACTGATTTCCTCTTAATAAACAACTCATTTGATGTTTTCCAGTCAGGTTTTAGACCTCATCACAGCACTGAGACTGCTCTTGTCAAGGTGACAAATGACATCCACCTGAACACTGACGCGGGCAAAGCCTCAGTCTTAATTCTGCTAAATCTGAGTGCTGCTTTTGACACTGTCGATCATGGGATCCTCTTTACAGAGACTAGAGGACTGGGTGGGCATCACTGGCACTGCGCTAAAACTGGTTAAAGTCATATCTGGAAGACAGGAAGTACTTTGTCGAAATTGGTAACTGTGTCTCAGACCAGATGCCCCTGACCTGTGGGGTGCCCCAAGGGTCAATCCTGGGACCCCTTCTGTTCAACCTCTACATGCTGCCGTTAGGTCAGTTGATACGCAGCGAGAATGTGTCCTATCACAATTATGCAGACGACACTCAGATCTATGTTTCACTGACGGCAGGTGAATATGGACCAGTGGATTCACTCTGTCACTGCATCCAACAGACCAGTGTGTGGATGCAAAGCAACTTTCTCCAGCTGAACTCAGGCAAGACTGAAATCATCGTCGTCTTTGGCCCACAGAAACAAAGAGAAAGTGTTAGCAGTCACCTCCAGAGTCTCGCTCTAAAACCTACAAATCAAGTTAGAAATCTGGGGGGTAAAAATGGACTGGGGGTAATTTTAACAGCCACGTCAGATCAATAACATCAGCAGCTTTTAACCATCTAAAAAACATTGCCAAATCAAAAGTATAGTGTCTAAGCCAGACCTGGAGAGACTTATCCATGCGTTTGTCTCTAGTAGATTAGACTACTGTAACGGCCTGCTCACTGGCCTCTCCAAACGAGCTGTAAAACAGCTGCAGTACATCCAGAACGCTGCTGCTCAGGTCCTGACTAGAACCAGGAAGTATGATCACATTAGTCCTGTGCTCAGGTCTCTGCACTGGCTCCCTGTGGCTCAGAGAATAGACTTCAAAACAGCTCTGCTTGTATACAAGTCTCTCCATGGCCTAGAAAACAAGTACATCTCGGACATGTTAGTGCCATATGAACCATCTCGGACTCTGAGGACCTCATGGACCGGCCTCCTGCTGGTGCCCAGAGTCAGGACTAAACATGGGGAATCTGCATTTCAGTTTTATGCAGCTAAAATCTGGAACAGTCTTCCTGAGGATGTGAGACAGGCCTCTACTCTGGCAATGTTCAAATCTAAGCTAAAGACTGTTTTGTTTGGCTGTGCATATGACTGAAATGATTTTCTTTGCACCCTTCTCTTTTATGTCCTAAACTATTTGACAGGTAGCCTGAAAATGGCACCTTTAAATTTCTTTAAATTAAAATTTTGTGATTTCTGCCATGTCTTTGTGATGTTTTAATGTATTTTTTTGCTGTTGTGTGAAGCACTTTGAATTACCTTGTGTACGAAATGTGCTCTACAAATAAACTTGCCTTGCCTTTACACCAAGCTGCTTACCTATTGCAGATTCAGTCTTCCCAACCTGATGCAGTCTACAATTTTGTTTCTCGTGTCCTTTGACAGCTCTTTGGTCTTGGCCATAATGGAATTTGGAGTCCACTTGTGGTCGTGGTTGTGGATGTGTCTGTGACAGGCTTGTGAGAGCAAAATCTTGCTAGTTTGTAGGTGACCAAATACTTATTATATACCTAGGAATTAAAAAATTAATTTCATAAAAAAATCCTAGAATGTGATTTCCTGGATTCTTTCCCTCTATACGTTCTCTCATAGTTGAAGTGTACCTATGATGAAAATTCCAGGCCTCTGTAATCTTTTTAAGTGGGAGAACTTTGCAAAATTGGTAGCTGACTAAATACTTTTTTGCCCCACTGTAACACACTTTTTCCATTTAGCCACAGAGGCCTTACATGTCTTTATTGACTGAAAATGTTGCGGCATCTGTTGTCCACATGAGAATTGGCTGCTGCTAAAACCTGACATCAGCGTAGGCTCTCCTTATCTACAAATATGGATACAAATCTGTTAAACTGCATTCCAAGATTAGAAAAGTGACATCATAAATTAATTTACCTACCATCTTCATGACACATACAAATGCAATTGTAATCAAAACAAACACCAGTGAACGAGCAATAATGGGAATATATTCTGTTGTATTAAAACAAAAAGAAGCAGAATTAAACACAAAATTAAGTCTGTATACAAAAATTAAACAGTTAATTCATATTAGAGTTGGTTAGTATTGACTTACCAATGTACCACGAAGGAGCTGGACTACCTGGGTAACTGGTTGGTACACTTTGATTGGTGGTCGTACTCTTACCTGCAGAAGTGATGCATGCGGTGATTTTGGCTTTATAAACCCAATCTGATATCTGTGTCCCATTTATTGTGCAGTTAATGAGAATGTACACACAAACCGAGAATAAATGTTGGATAAAGGTTAGGAAGTAATTGGAGTGCAAGTACTGTTGTATTAGTGAAAACTTGGATCAGATTGAGATAACAAAATATTTGTAACTTTTGTTACACAAAAAAATCAGTTTAGAACTTTTCATTCATTCATTTTCTACCATTGGGGGTCGCAGTTGATTAGGGCCTATCCCAGTGGCTTTAGGCCCAAGTTAAAACTTGATGTTATTAAAATAAGACTTGAGTATGAGAATCTCAGAATGAAAAGGTTGTAAATTAAATAATGTAATAGTTTGAGATGTTTACTAACTCACCACAAGTAGAAATATGAATCTCCTCAAAACTCTTGACTGATGTGGTTTCTGACAGAGCAGCGCAGCCGTCCCTCTGTGTTTTGTCTCAGGGTGATGACGTTTTTTTCTTTGTTTTTGGAAGAAAAGCTCAGCGTCTGTGAGAGTTTGTCCGTTTAGAGTCCAGTTGTATTCGGGACTGTCGCCTCCCTGAGGGGCGCAGGTCGCCCTCTCCTCCCCTTTGGACAGACACTGATGCTCCAGGAGCACAGAGGACACTGGGGACTGGAGAGAAAACACATCAAAACTGTTTTATGTGTACTTCATAAAGAGTTCAATATAGTTTATATAGAAATATTATTTTACCTTCAATTATTAGTTTGTGATCACTTCTTTTGGTTAATGTCCCATCCTCTTTATAAAACTCCAGACTGTATGAACCAGTGTTATTCTTTGTTAAGTTTTGTAATTGAAGTATTCCAGTGCTGTCATTAAAGACAGATCTGTTTTTAAACACTTTTTTTTTACTTTATTATTTCTCCAGGCAAAAATAACTTCCCGATTCTTCCTCCATTTACATCTGTCTGTCGTGGAGCCACTGTCCATCAGTCGGATCGCTATGGTTTCTCCCAGAGCTCCATAACACTGAGTCTGGTTCACTCTGGCGTCACAGACGCTCTCAGCGTCTGTGAAAGTTTGACCCACATTAAGTACACTTCATGTTACAGATTTGACAGTTTAAAGCACATAAGAGTCCTAAATACTAAATCAACAGCATATCTTACATGTAAATGTTTGTTTTACTTTTATTTGTGTAATATTTCAGATCAATCTATATGTATATACCTTTTGTATGAGCGATGTGGAGCAGCAGCAGATTCCCACACTGGTGTCATGTCTCTGTGTTCCCTAATCTAATAGTTTGAGATGTTTAAACTCACCACAAATAGAAATATGAATCTCCTCAAACTCTTGACTGATGTGGTTTCTGACAGAGCAGCGCAGTCGTCCCTCTGTGTTTTGTCTCAGGGTGATGATGTTGTTTTCATTGTTTTTGGAGAGAAGCTCAGCGTCTGTGAGAGTTTGTCCGTTTAGAGTCCAGTTGTATTCGGGACTGTCGCCTCCCTGAGGGGCGCAGGTCGCCCTCACCTCCCCTTTGGACAGACACTGATGCTCCAGGAGCACAGAGGACACTGGGGCTGGAGAGAAAACACATCAAAACTGTTTTATGTGTACTTCATAAAGAGTTCAATATAGTTAGATAGAAATATCTTATTTACCTTCAATTATTTAGTTTGTGATGACTTCTTTTGGTTAACCTTCTATCTTCTTTATAAAACTCCAGACTGTATGAACCAGTGTCACTCTTTCTCAAGTTTTGTAATTTAAGTATTCCAGTGCTGTCATTAAAGACAGATCTTTTTTTCAACACTTTTTTTTTACTTTATTATTTCTCCAGGCAAAAATAACTTCCCGATTCTTCATCCATTTACATCTGACTGTCGTGGAGCCACTGTCCATCAGTCGGATCGCTATGGTTCCTCCCAGAGCTCCATAACACTGAGTCTGGTTCACTCTGGCGTCACAGACGCTCTCAGCGTCTGTGAAAGTTTGACCCACATTAAGTACACTTCATGTTACAGATTTGACAGTTTAAAGCACATAAGAGTCCTAAATACTAAATCAACAGCATATCTTACATGTAAATGTTTGTTTTACTTTTATTTGTGTAATATTTGAGATCAATCTATATGTATATACCTTTTGTATGAGCGATGTGGAGCAGCAGCAGATTCCACACTGGTGTCATGTCTCTGTGTTCCCTAATCTAATAGTTTGAGATGTTTTAAACTCACCACAAGTAGAAATATGAATCTCCTCAAACTCTTGACTGATGTGGTTTCTGACAGAGCAGCGCAGCCGTCCCTCTGTGTTTTGTCTCAGGGTGATGACGTTGTTTTCATTGTTTTTGGAGAGAAGCTCAGCGTCTGTGAGAGTTTGTCCGTTTAGAGTCCAGTTGTATTCAGGACTGTCGCCTCCCTGAGGGGCGCAGGTCGCCCTCACCTCCCCTTTGGACAGACACTGATGCTCCAGGAGCACAGAGGACACTGGGACTGGAGAGAAAACACATCAAAACTGTTTTATGTGTACTTTATAAAGAGCTCAAAATCGTTAGGTAGAAATATCTTATTTACCTTCAATTATTAGTTTGTGATCACTTCTTTTGGTAAATTTCCCATCCTCTTTATAAAACTCCAAACTGATTGAACCAGTGTCATTCTTTGTTAAGTTTTGTATTTTAAGCATTCCAGTGCTTTCATTAAAGACAGATCTGTGTTTAAACGCATTAGTTTTAACTCTATTCTTTTTCCAGTCAAAAATAACTTCCCAATTCTTTATCCATCTACATCTGTCTGTCGTTGAGCCATTGTCCATCAGTCGGATCGCTATGGTTCCTCCCAGAGCTCCATAACACTGAGTCTGGTTCACTCTGGCATCACAGACGCCCTCAGCGTCTGTGAAAGTTTAACCCACATTAAATACACTTTATGTTACAGACTTGACATTTTAAAGCACATAAGAGTCACATAAGAGTTGTGGCCTATTATGGCAGAAAATACCAGACTTGTCGACTTGTGTAAACTGGCCCCTCATGGTCACACACAACTGATAACTATGCTCGCATACTGTGTTCCTCTTTGATCAAAAACCGGTTTCTCTCGAATGAGAGAAACCCAGGGGGTGTCCAAGATGCCCCCCACCCATGCCTAAATCCATTTTCACACCTGGCCTTCTGGCCAGGGCATTGTCTTTCTAAGTGTCAGGCGGTCAGGATGTAAATGTAATCATGCCTCTGTTCTTCGTTCTTGTACCCAGTATTTGTCTTAGGCACAGTCATTTTCCATGTCTTTTGGCACAGAGTCGACCTGTCTTTCTGCGGCGCAACGGACTCGGACCTTCAGCCAACCTGCCCAAAAAAACCCGAAGAAAACTACGCTGGAGTCACAGAAGCCGCTCCGTTCAAACAGCAGAGCGGAATACAACAGACAATATTGAACTAATATATGTGTGCGGAAGTGGGCAACGAGGAGCGCAGGGATGCACGCCACGCACAGGGGTTTATCAATAAGGCAAAGATGGAGGAGGAAGAGAGACACATGCTAATACCAGCCCCATTCCGGGAGATCGACTCGACACGAGTCAACAAAGCCGCAAACGCGAAGCACGTAATGGACAGAGGGGTACGTGTTTCCAGTGTGGACAATTTGGACATTTTGCTAAGGACTGCCGACAAGTGAGCACACATTCTGGGGCTTTTCACACCCCCCCAGCCAACAGCAGTGGGCGGCATACCACGTGCCTAGCAAGCAGCAGCCCCCCGTATACTGTGATTGGTTCATCCACCTGTCACTCACTCAGAGCACGACGCGTTTGAGCGGAGTTGCAATGTTTCTTTTACTTTTGTGTAATGGCTTCGTTTGAGATGGCTTCATCAAAATCAAATTCTACTGTCATCATACCTCTTGTCTCACCTTGAGCGACGTGGAGCAGCAGCAGCAGCAGCGTCCACACTAGTCCCGTGTCTCTCCGTCCCATGTGCTTCCTGAGGCTCAATCAACAAGTTGCTCTTTTAGATGGAGGAAAGATGTGTTTCTGCTTTTCTCACCAACAACAAACAAATCGAAAACAGGAATATTTTAACATTTAACAACAGCCCTATATATTTTTTACACTTGAGGATCATTTGTTGTGTTGCTTTTAGTGGTGGTTGGCAGCCAACTGAAAAGGTGCATTTACCGCCACCTACTGTAGTTGCACATCTTAGACTTTATTCTTTAGACTTAATTCTTTGGACTTTATTCTTCAGACTTTAGACTGCATTCTTTAGGCTTTATTCTTTAGACTATTCTTTAGACGTTATTCTTTTCGACTGTTAAAGTCTCTCAAGGTATATCCTATGCAGAGGCAGTCAAGAAAGTGCCAAGGAAAGAGGTGACAGTGAATACAAGGTGAGAGAGGCCAGCGTTGCTCCCAGACAGTGTGGAGCTCACAAGGGGGAAATTTCCGAGTGCGGAACCTCCAAGGGTGAAGCTTCCGAGAGTGCTGAAGATGTCTTGGTTCTGAAAAGGAAATAGTTTTTCCTCTTTATGGTTGAAGTATGGAAAGATCAGGATCATCGCTAAAGCCACAGGAAGATACCTTGGAACAAAAGATCCGGAGTGGAAAGAAGTAGAACTAGCGCTGTAAAGGAGTCAGAATAACGGACTTTGCCACCCGGAGGAACGGATATAGCTCAGACACATACTTTGAGGACATGCAACTACAGAAGAAACACAACCACAAAAGAATGAGGTCTGAAAGATAAAGTTTAAAGAATGGAGTCTGGAGTTCAAAAGAATTGGTTCTAAGGAATAAAGTCTTCAGGATAAAGTCTTTAGAATAAAGAATAAAGTCTAAAGACTGGCGGTAATGTAACATTATGGATACCAACCGCCATAAAACACCATCAAAGAAGAAGACTGCCAAAGAGACCACCACCAAACAATTATAAAATCATTAATTTAGCCTTTCTTAATGTTCTCAGTCAGAAAAACATTTATACAGTATTAGTAGAATACGTGTTTCTGTTACAGTCATGTGACGTACCTGTGACTGAGTCAATCTACACCTTTGTGAAAATGACTTAATCCCACGGAGGACAAGATGGCGCTCCATTCAAGTCAAGCCGGAGTAAAGCTCCAAGGAGCTATGGTTGAAAAAGCCACCGAAGGGTTAGTTAAGAAGACTTATTCCAGCAAGTCGTGCTTTTGCATTTACTACACTGATCGTCAGCCACATGATGTTCCTCACATCCTCCTTCCTTCACTGGGTGTGTGCTTGTATGTCCTTGCACATTTACCCAATAAACTAGCATAAGATTTAGGGAAGTCTTAAAAGCATTACAACAGCTACGCAAGGCTTGAGCTTGTTCTACAACAAGTTTCTTTAAATTAGTTTCAGCTGAAGACATGCAAGCAATACAGCCATAATCAATAGTTGCTCTCATAATAGCCCATATATATATACAGTATATATTCAGAAGCGAACTTCTACTAGCTCCCCAGTCCTGGCAAAATGGACAACGCAGCAGATTATTCACCTTTTTGCATTTCAATCAATCATCATCAATGTGCTGTTGGCAATTAAGCTTTTTGTCAAAGATAACTCCTAAGAATCTCACTTTCCTGACCTGTTCAAGTACCTGCCCATGCAGTTTAAGAGATACATTCTCATGCCGATTAGAGAAAGAAATCACTTGGGATTTCTGTTCCTTCAACTTAAATCCCCAAGTCAGAGTCCACTGCTCCACTTGTTGTGTTACTCAGCATAAAGGCTTCTTCCAAAAGATTGAGCTACATCTTTAAAGGATAGGGCTGCACACACTTCCTTGTGGGATTCAATTTTCTACCTCATACACCTCAGAGTAAACTGGAGTAAACTCTGGTTTGAACAGTATTGCACATGATTATGAAAGCTGAATGACACGTTCAGGACTAACAGTGTTTGTTGTAAAGTCTGACAGCAGCAGGAAGGAAAGACCTGCGAAACCTCTCCTTCACACAGCGAGGGTGGATCAGTCTGTCACTGAAGCTGCTCTCCAGAGCGGACAGAGTGTCCTGCAGGGGGCGACACTCATGGTCCTGCATAGATGTGAGTTTAGCCAGGACCCTTCTGTCCCCCACATCCTACACCAAGTCCAGAGCACAGCCCAGGAGGGAACTGGACTTCTTGATGACTTTGTCCAGCTTCTTTCTCTCCCTCTCTGTGATGCTGCTGCTCCAGCAGACCACACCGTGCAGGAGGGCTGATGTCACCACCGAGTCGTAGAAGGTCCTCAGGAGTGGCCCTGTCTCTCCAAAGGACCGGAGTCTCCTCAAGAGGTAGACCAAACTGGCTCTTCCTGTACAGTGCACCTGTGTGACGAGTCCAGTCCAGTTTGTGGTTCAGATGAACACTCAGGTACTTGTAGGAGTCCACTCTCTCAATGTCCCTTCCCTGGATGTTCACTGGTGAGGGGGCAGCAGAGTGGCATCTGTGGAAGTCCACCACCATTTCCTTGGTCTTCCCCGCGTTGATGAGGAGGGTTTTGAGATGCCAGTTCTAATAAAGAATGATATTGAAGCAGTCAGCTGTTGGCTAGTACTTTTGTGTCTGTGCACAGCTCTGACAATCTTTTACCAGTGGCAAAGCAATACAGAGATAATACTCTAGTGCAGAATGTTGAATTGTTTAAACCCAAGCCTCCTCTCATTCAGTCTATTTGAGTTAAGAAGTGCGCTTTCTAAGGCAAGACAAACGACTCCAGATAAAGATGAGTTGTGCACTTGGTTTAATTTTAAGACTATTCAATCTCATCTGGGATACAGGATGTATTCCGTTAGCATGGAAACAATCTATTGTAGTATCGATAATGAAACCAGGAAAACCCCCGTCCGACCCATCAAGCTATAGGCCGATTGTCTTGACGTCGCAACTAGGGAAAACTATGGAACGCATGGTTACTGAGCGGTTGAATTAATTACTTCTTGGAAAGTCAGAATTTGCTTTTCACTCACCAAAGTGGCTTCCGCAAGAGCAGAAATACCATGGATTCTGTGTTATGTTTAGAATCTGAAATACAAAAAGCCAAGACTAACAGAAAAATAGTTGTTGTAGTATTCTTTGATGTTGAAAAAGCAATCGATATGGTTTGGAAGGAAGGGCTTTTCATCAAGTTGCGTAAGTTTGGTGTGAAGGGAAAGTTGTTTAACTGGGTAAGGATTTTCTTGTCTGGCCGACAAATTCAAACCAGAGTAGTCAAAGTTTACTCTGAGGTTTATGAGGTAGAAAATAGAATCCCACAAGGAAGTGTGTGCAGCCCTATTTTGTTCAACGTCATGATTAATGACATCTTTAAAGATGTAGATCACTCTGTTGGAAGAAGTCTTTATGTAGACAATGGTGCATTGCGGGTGAGAGGTAGAAATCTTCAATTTATTGTGAAGAAAAAACAAAGAGCAATACAGCAGGTTGTGTAGTGGACTCTGAATTGGGGATTTAAGTTGTCTGTACAGAAATCTCAAGTGATTTGTTATTATAATCGGCATAAGGATGTCTTTCTAAAATTATATGGGCAAGTACTTGAACAGGTCAGGGAAATGAGATTCTTAGGAGTCATCTTTGATGAAAAGCTTAATTGGTGACACTCTATTGATAAGGTTAAAAATAAATGCAAAAAGGTGAATAATCTGCTGCGTTGTCTATCTGGCCAGGACTGGGGAGCTAGTAGAAGGTCGCTTCTGAATATATACTGTATATATATGGGCTATTACGAGAGCAACTGTTTTTTTATGACTGTATTGCTTACATGTTTTCAGATGAAACAAACTTAAAGAAACTTGATGTAGAACAAGCCCAAGCCTTACGTATCTGTTGTAGGGCTTTTAAGATTTCCTCTCTCTGCAAAGCAGGTTGAAATGGGAGAAATGCCACTACGAATCCGGAGGTTAATGCTTATGTTGGTTTACTAGGTAAATGTACAAGGACGTACAGACACATCCAGTGAAGGAAATTCTTAAAGAATGTAGGGAACATCATAAGACTGACTTTCCTTATTTTAGCTGGGTAGGAATTGCAAAGGCACAACTTGTTGGATTGAGTTATCTCAACTTGAACCCTTCGGTGGCTTTGTCAACCATAGCTCCTTGGAAGTTTATTCCGGCTGTTGATATTAGTTTACATCACAAACTTAAAGGAAAAACTAAAAAGGTACCACAGTTTATTGTTCAAGAGCTCATTGATGATCTAAAGACCCTGAGATTGGGCGAACAGGCGCTGCTTTTTTCATACCTGACCTTGAGATAGCGGTTAAGAAGAGGTTAACAGACCATCTTTCTGTCTTCACCACAGAACTTATAGCAATACGATTAGCGATGGAATGGGCTGAATCTACTTTGCAGTGTCCCAACATTGTGAAAGCTTCTGACAGTCTCTCTTCACTGCAAAGTATTAAATCTGACAAATCTGATTGTAGACAGGATGTTCTTTTTTTTTTCTGAAGATTTTCTTGCCCGTAGGCTTTATTAGACAGGAGAAGACAAGTTGAACTGGGCAGCACTGTAGACAGGATATTCTATATAGCATCTTCTATTTGATACTCTCTCTGTCCAGGAAACGTGTGAAGGTCTCATTTGTTTGGGTTCCTGCCTATATCGGGGTGGATGGTAATGGAATGGCTGATTTGCTGGCTAAAAACTCCCTTAAACTGCCAACAATTAATGTGATGGTTGAAATAAGTCAATCTGAAGTCAATCCTATTATTAAGAGTCATGTATGTAAACCTTGGCAGGATTATTAGAATCTTTGTGATACTGGACGGCAGAGTAGTGTTGGTCCATGCAGATCCATGGGCAGGAGCGGGGGAATAGAGAGCCTTTACTCGCATGAGAATAGACCTCACTGGACTCAATAGGTCACAATAGGATAGGCAAACATCCTACCAGTTTATGTAATCACTGTCAAGAACCAGAAACTGTTGAGCATGTGCTGGTTCACTGTAAAGCATATGAGAGAGAGAAATTAATTTGTTTTATGGTTTCAAAATAATAAACAGAAATTCAATCTACTGAATCTTCTTACAATCCAGTCGCAAAAATCATGTAGGGCTATAGTTTCTTACTTATATAACACAGGATTAATTGGAAGATTATAGAGTTAAGAGCGTCTTTGTAGTTTTACACTACAAGCCCCTTTTGGTATTATGGTTTCCACTGATCTACTGTCCACACTCAATCCAGTAGGTGGCGGTAAATGCACCTTTTCAGTTGGATGCCAATCGCCATTAAAAGTAACACAACAACAAGTACTAGCATTCGCTCTCTCTCCTTTTTATTACTATTATAATTCTTTTTTACAGTATACCGTAAAACAGATACTTTGAAGACGTACAACTACAGTAGGTGGTGGTAATGTAACACTTTACCAACCGCCATAAAAGGAAGAAGAAAAGAAGTTTTGGCATCATCATCGCAACTGTATAGGATATGGCCATGCATTAAGCAGTCACTCGCAATGGCTTCTTGCCATTGCACAGCTTCGAGTTTAATGAATTCTATGTTCCTCTTCTTAATACATAAATTATGGTAAATAAATACCATAAATATCACCATGGTGGTTTAAAACTGAAGTTTACCTCTTAAACCTTCCTCTGCTGCCCTCTGGTGGCAAAATGTACCTTTTTTTTTTTACATCAACAGTGTCTGACATTTAAACAAGCAACAATTAAAATGCAAAACTAGTGCTTTGTTAAGAAAAAAAAAAAGCATAGGCAGTGGTTAATATACTTCAATCATTACCCATTAACAAGAAAAAGTACAGAAATTGGAAGTACTCAGTTAGTTTTAATCAATTACTGTTACTTCACTTGAGTAAAGAAATTGTACTTCTGTGAGTAGTTTTTGGATACCATACTTTTACCCCTGCTTGAGTAAAATTTTGATTGAAGTAACCATATTCTTACATGTGTAAATGTTTTTTTAACCTTCCCTCTGTGAGTAAATTTGGCAGTGACAAAAGCTTTCTTTTAAAATGATTTGTGAAGAGAAAGCTCAGATATGATCTAGTTTTTTAGGTCTGTTTTTTTAAAATACCAGATTGTTATCAGAATCATTGCCATTGTCAATGAACAAAATTCACAAACATAGGAACTTGTCTTGGCATTAAGGTGTAACATAAAACACTGAGCAATAATAAAAAAACAACATATATGAAATCAAAAGGGCATGCATTAAGAAACTATTTAAAATGACGTCTAAATACTCTGGTTACGTTGCTTTTCAGATTCATGGGCTCTTGACTTTTTCTTTACCCTTGTGTATATCATCCCCATTGCAATTCAACTGAAATAAAAACGTTAAAAAGAGTTCTGAGTAATTGTACCTCGAACTCCCACGGCCGTCAATTTGACGGCTCTATTGAAAACGTTGTAATTTCCCCCACGGATGACAGTCACCTTTAGTGTTCTCACTGCCAAGCTAAAGGTCAAATGGATTTGAGGCAATTATCTGTACAAGAGGCCCTGGCAATATTTCAAAACATTGATGAGGTTTCATTCGGGAGGTGAAGGCAAGTCGGACGAGGACTCGAAGGGTTTTGGGCAGCGCAGCCGAACCAGGAAGCGAGGCGGAAGACGAAGAACTTCGCTTACAGGCTGTGTCTGAATTGAATTCCGGGTCTGCATCGTGTTTTCTGTAACACATTAATATAAAAAGAGACCGCTTAAACCAATGAATCGGGAGTAAAAACGTTTAGTCTTAATTATGGTTTCTGTTGACTGCTATACGTGAAACGTTGTGAAAAATGACAAACAACTCTATTCTGATCATTAAATATATTTTCTCCAGAAACACAGAACTCTCTCTTTATAAAGTGACTTAAATGCACATATTACCTTTGATGTATTCCCTAGTCAATATAAAATCCCATTCTGAAATTAACAAGGCACGTTTCTTGACAGTTTTCACAGGAACATTGTTAATTATTATATTTTACAAGAGCTGAACATAATATTTTGTTTTAGACAAAAGATTTGGGTGAGATAAACTAATCTCTTGGGCTCAAAGTCAGAATATTTTATCCTTGGTGCGTGCTCTTTTTCATACTTCCATGTGCGTAATTTGCGTGGCGTTAGAATAAGAGGCGAGTCGTGGTTGCTAGGTGACGGAGCGGCTCCGTGGGCTGCGGCCTTCTCAATCAGTGGTTGAGAACACTGATTGAGAATGACTCTTGGATGAGAGTTGAAACGTTTCGTTTTTTTCTAAAACAGAGTCCAGATGACTACAACTGAATCTTTTTTGACAGTGAGTTATGTCTTTCTCGATTAGCCTTTATCCGAGTCTATATATTTTTGTATTTGCCATTTGCCCTAATTGTTTCCCCTTTGTAGCCAAAACCACAACTACAACAATCCCTCAATAAATGTTTAAACTGAACTCGAGTTGCGGCTTCATCATTATGATCTATGCACTGGAAACTTTCTCTGGAATCAGATATAACTAAGGCTAACTTGGATAATCTCTGTGTTTAGACTGTGCTATGTCGAACTTGAAAACACTTACCCTTCACTTCAAGTGTCACCTCAACTGTCTTCAACTGTATTCCACTTGTGTCATAAATCTCCACTTTGTATTTTCCTGAATCTTCCCACTGTACGTTTTGAATCTTAATCGTCCCATTGTCCATGAATGCCTGGGTCCGGTTCCTTAATGCGTCTTCACGTATCATCAACATTCCTTTTTTAATTGTGAGCACCTCTTTAGGTCCACTGGAAAGCTGTTTCTTAAACTGGAGCCGAAGGCTGGAAGTATTGTTCATAACTTGCAGGAAAAGATCTCCCCCGTGAGTCACAGAACAAGTGCTCTCTGTATTATCAATAGCCTTGCACATGGTGTCACTGGGCTTCAAAAAACCTGCAACAAATGGGTTTATTAGGAATTTTAACATTTTGTGATGAGAAAAGAACACTCACCATAGCATAGTTCAGGTAATAGAAGCAAAATGGTAAGAACCAACATCATACTTCAGTCAACAAGAGAAATCTATACTGAAGGACAATGCAGTACCTTATGAAACAGGAAATGGAGTGCGCAAGGGCGTTGACGCTCAGATTTACAGGGAGGAAATGAAGCAAAACTGTATCACTTCTTCTGACACTTTTTGTCCAAAACCCAGGTTAAGCAAGCCAGTGCAAGGCAACGTGTGGCATAGGCATTCCTGAGTTAAGTCACAACTAAGGAATTATTAATGTACTGAATGTATGAAAACAAGAATAGGTTTGTGGTCAGTTTTTTTCGAGACACTTGCAAAAGCGTGACATAAAAGTCCTATGTCATATTTTAACCTTCTTACAGTGCTATTGGTACCTCGCATATGTGCCCAAAGTGTTTTTTTGATTGATTCCTGTAGTCTTTAGCTAGAGAATAGTCTCTATTCTTCCGTTCGGATGAGCAGACAAACGGGCCGTACTCACCAGGATGAGTCAGCCTGGTGAGTGCTGCAGCACGCTTCCCTGTTTCAGCCCATCCTCCAGCACTCTGTACCTGTAACACGCCCCCCGTCCCCCGCCCCCCACGCTCGAGAGAAACCGTGGCTATTTAGCCACAGTTAGCTTCAAACGCTACTTCTTTTGTTCCAATGCTGCTGCCACTGACATGTGCCTCTATGTACCGGCGCTGACCGGTGCACACCTTGGCCTCTGTTTACACTCCACTCGAGGCTACGTCACTGGGTGGGTGCGGAACGCACGCTCACACTGAGACTACATCACGGGTTGGGCGGGGGAGGCAGGTATTTGTGTGCGGGTCCAAGATATGGGTGATATTTTATAACTATTATGTTATGGGTGTTGCACAACACTTATTATTATCAACTATGCCCTTATGGTCAACTATGAAACTGGAAAAATAGCATAATAATATAGGATCTTTAAAAATGACCAAAAACAACAGGTTGAGGTTTGGGGGCAGGATATTTATAATTCATGTTTAAAAAACAAACAAAAACATTTGACTTTTATATAGATAAAATGCACTTTAGCTAAATTATGTGATAAGAACAGAAACAATTATTTTTAACTGATTTCCCAGTTGGTGCTTTGAATGCGAGTGTGTTCTGCACTACAGAGGATCTGGATGAGTGATATGAGTAAATGTGCATTTTGTAGGCAGATGGAGCAAGAACAAAATTACACTGCTATATACATTTGCTATAGGTCCCACCTAGTTGGGGTTTAGAAGAAATGTTTGAGACAAAAAATAAGGTTTTAAATGTATTGAAGGTCAAACAAGTAGAGGTTTTGATGTTGGCGAAATGACCACAGTCTAAAATGATCCCCAAGTCTTTCACATTAATAGAGGTAGCTTCATACCACAGACAGGTTTGTCGAGCATTGCCAGTTTTGGTCATACATGCCACTAGAAGGCAGTCATTTTTAGCTAATACAACAACAACAACAACAACAACAGAAGTTAATGTTGAGGGAAGAGCACCTTGTTTTACATATGAGAAACCACAGGTGAATGATTATCTAATATCAGGCAAGAAATCCACCATAATAAAAATTATATTCTCTAGGTAACTTTTCTGGTGAAGGGTCCACCATTTGCTTGTTTTCATGGAAGATAAAAAATAACACAGAGGACTAAGAAACAATGTGAATTTCTGCTGAATCAAAGAGCAAAGCCATGCTATAAATAATAGGCTGCTGTGATTAGATGGTCCTAAAATTGGACCGATGTCACCTTTAGTGTCTCTCACTGCCAAGCTAAAGGTCAAATGGATTTGAGGCAATTATCTGTACAAGAGGCCCTGGCAATATTTCAAAACATTGATGAGGTTTCATTCGGGAGGTGAAGGCAAGTCGGACGAGGACTCGTGGGTTTTGGGCAGCGCAGCGGAACCAGGAAGCGAGGCGGAAGACGAAGAACTTCGCTTACAGGCTGTGTCTGAATTGAATTCCGGGTCTGCATGCTCCGAAGGCTACATTTCAAGCCCAGTTGGATCACTTCCTGCGCAACAAGGCTGTGC
Organism: Chaenogobius annularis; assembly: GCA_015082035.1. Lineage (NCBI taxonomy): Eukaryota > Metazoa > Chordata > Actinopteri > Gobiiformes > Gobiidae > Chaenogobius > Chaenogobius annularis. The sequence goes on along the minus strand of BJKM01000499.1, from coordinate 147,382 downwards.
CATTTCATGCAGCCCACGAATGCGACCGATAAATGTGGCCTGTTTCCATGGCGATTGGCCATGAACGAAGGCCGTGAAAATCAAGCCCCCGGAAGACAAAATGGCGCCCAATTCAAAACCTATGGCGTGTGCTCATTGGCGCATGTCTCCAAAAAAGTTCCCTACTTCCGCGTTACTTCCTGAATAGGGAGTCTAGTGCCTCCCCTTTTATGACGACATCGCCATGTCGCTTTGGCGTCAGGAACGAGCACGGCGACAGCAGAATACGTGAAAGACTGTGGACAGTTAGAGCGGACTTTTGGAGTCTGTGGTCTTGAAATGGTTACGAAATGTATAATGATGAATTGTTATATCTATAAATATAAAGGTTTGATGTTATAAAGCGAAAATAAGGGTTTCTTTGCAGAAAGCATGAGCCGTGAACTCATGAATGCTTCTTTTTGTGTAGCTAAACGTTAGCTTTTGTTAGCTTGTTTGAACTGTGTAATCGTTAATTTACACTTCATATTGAATGATGTGTGAAAACGTGTGAAATGACATAAAACACAATGTACGTGTATCGTTTGTCTCGTCCACTGTCTTCTGTTTGGTTTTCGTCCGACACGCGCTCTTCTGATGATCGTTCACGAGGAGTGCGTGCGCGGTCAGAGCGCGTACATGTTCGCAGTGACGTTAAAAATGTGATTTTTAAGGATTTTAGAAACGGTAAAGGTAAAAGAGTGAATTTCCTTCTATTATATTTTTAGACTAAAAAGAATTTCGCACTTTCGGTAATTTTACAGGCCGAACTGTTGAAATGGTTGGTGCCTGAGGTTGCAGTCCCGCAGAGCGGCCACTACTCAATTTGGATCGCGGACAGAGGGGGCGTGCCTTATCCAGTTATTATAATAGATCCATGGTGAAAATGCACACCTAGCGGCCATATATATATCCCATAATGCACTGCGCGGCGCTAGTCAGATGGTTTTAAAACAGGCGGAGCGAAACAGCGCCCCCCGACAGCGGAGGAGACATGTAAGTACTACACGCACGAGTGTTGCCAAAAAATAAGGGCAGAACCCTCCCAAAACTGTAAAAGAAGTTTGGTTTTAACTGCAAATTGCAGCTAATTTTAATGTGTTTTCTGTAACACATTAATATAAAAAGAGACCGCTTAAACCAATGAATCGGGAGTAAAAACGTTTAGTCTTAATTATGGTTTCTGTTGACTGCTATACGTGAAACGTTGTGAAAAATGACAAACAACTCTATTCTGATCATTAAATATATTTTCTCCAGAAACACAGAACTCTCTCTCTTTATAAAGTGACTTAAATGCACATATTACCTTTGATGTATTCCCTAGTCAATATAAAATCCCATTCTGAAATTAACAAGGCACGTTTCTTGACAGTTTTCACAGGAACATTGTTAATTATTATATTTTACAAGAGCTGACATAATATTTTGTTTTAGACAAAAGATTTGGGTGAGATAAACTAATCTCTTGGGCTCAAAGTCAGAATATTTTTATCCTTGGTGCGTGCTCTTTTTCATACTTCCATGTGCGTAATTTGCGTGGCGTTAGCATATGAGGCGAGTTGTGGTTGCTTGGTGACGGAGCGGCTCCGTGGGCTAGGCCTGTCCCGTTTTGGCACGGCCTTTGCGGTCCACGGAGGCTACTCCGAAGACCAGCCTCCGTCGGCTGGGTCCTTGCAGCATGCAGCCCCGGAATTCAGACACAACCCCGGTAACATCGCCGGTGAGCGGCATATTCTTGGCAACGGCGACAATATTCAAGTTATTTTCGAATTCTGTGTTATTATAGTATTTGGCTGGCTTTTTATAGGACAATGTGTCAGATCAATGAATGAATATGCGTATATTCTTGTAACAACCCTCTTCCTCCTTCCTCCTCTCCTGATGCTGGTCAACTTCGGCACATTGAATAATGATAATAATCAATCATCAATAGATGCTAAATAGACCAATTTTTTTGCGTGTTAGAACGATCATTCTTTTGATTACGTCATTGCCAGAGCGGAATGGGAGTTCTAGTAGTTCTAAAATCCTGGTAGTTCTAGTTTAAAACAAGTGAATACCTTGCAATTTCACATCTGGTTTCGATGCGTGACTCTTTTGGTTACTTTAGATTATTAAAATATACTTTTGGTGGTAAGCACTTATGGTGTAAATAAAAGAAAGAAGAAACAAATTCCATTATAATAATATATTTTAATTTAAAAAAAAAAAAAAAATCCTGTCGAATTAATTTGCCATAATGCCACTTCCCCTCATCCCAAGTGTCTCCATTACAATAACCTTAAAAGTTGTAGACATTTTTCAAACATTTTAAATTGTTCTTTGGAATATGGTGTAACTTCATTCATATAACTGCACCTGTACGAAAGAATAAAGTTAATTTTTTGAAGACGGAATACCGGTAAATTAAATGCATGTTCTCACCTGGCTGCTTGCGTGCCTTGACTTTTCTGCAGATACAAACTGATATGAGGACGATCACCAGAAAACCCACCACAGAAGAACAGGCATACACAACCACAGGCCAAGGGTTTGCTGCAGGAACAATACACAATTACAGCATTAGTATTATGGATATGCATGTGTTTTGCCTTGTAAAAGATAATTTATTATTGTGACAGTGAGTTATGTCTTTCTCGATTAGCCTTTATCCGAGTCTATATATTTTTATATTTGCCATTTGCCCTAATTGTTTCCCCTTTGTAGCCAAAACCACAACTACAACAATCCCTCAATAAATGTTTAAACTGAACTCGAGTTGCGGCTTCATCATTATTATCTATGCACTGGAAACTTTCTCTGGAATCAGATATAACTAAGGCTAACTTGGATAATCTCTGTGTTTAGACTGTGCTATGTCGAACTTGAAAACACTTACCCTTCACTTCAAGTGTCACCTCAACTGTCTTCAACTGTATTCCACTTGTGTCATAAATCTCCACTTTGTATTTTCCTGAATCTTCCCACTGTACGTTTTGAATCTTAATCGTCCCATTGTCCATGAATGCCTCGGTCCGGTTCCTTAATGCGTCTTCACGTATCATCAACATTCCTTTTTTAATTGTGAGCACCTCTTTAGGTCCACTGGAAAGCTGTTTCTTAAACTGGAGCCGAAGGCTGGAAGTATTGATCATAACTTGCAGGAAAAGATCTCCCCCGTGAGTCACAGAACAAGTGCTCTCTGTATTATCAATAGCCTTGCACATGGTGTCACTGGGCTTCAAAAAACCTGCAACAAATGGGTTTATTAGGAATTTTAACATTTTGTGATGAAAAAAGAACACTCACCATAGCATAGTTCAGGTAATAGAAGCAAAATGGTAAGAACCAAACATCATACTTCAGTCAACAAGAGAAATCTATACTGAAGGATAATGCAGTACCTTATGAAACAGGAAATGGAGTGCGCAAGGGCGTTGACGCTCAGATTTACAGGGAGGAAATGAAGCAAAACTGTATCACTTCTTCTGACACTTTTTGTCCAAAACCCAGGTTAAGCAAGCCAGTGCTAGGCAACGTGTGGCATAGGCATTCCTGAGTTAAGTCACAACTAAGGAATTATTAATGTACTGAATGTATGAAAACAAGAATAGGTTTGTGGTCAGTTTTTTTCGAGACACTTGCAAAAGCGTGACATAAAAGTCCTTTGTCATATTTTAACCTTCTTACAGTGCTATTGGTACCTCGCATATGTGCCCAAAGTGTTTTTTTTATTGATTCCTGTAGTCTTTAGCTAGAGAATAGTCTCTATTCTTCCGTTCGGATGAGCAGACAAACGAGCCGTACTCACCAGGATGAGTCAGCCTGGTGAGTGCTGCAGCACGCTTCCCTGTTTCAGCCCATCCTCCAGCACTCTGTACCTGTAACACGCCCCCGTCCCCCCCGCCCCACGCTCGAGAGAAACCGTGGCTATTTAGCCACAGTTAGCTTCAAACGCTACTTCTTTTGTTCCAATGCTGTTGCCAGCTGACATGTGCCTCTATGTACCGGCGCTGACCGGTGCACACCTTGGCCTCTGTTTACACTCCACTCGAGGCTACGTCACTGGGTGGGTGCGGAACGCACGCTCACACTGAGACTACATCACGGGTTGGGCGGGGGAGGCAGATCGCTCTTCGCGAGGGTGGGGGCGAATCTCAAACTAAGCCGTCTGCTTTTCCGTTTTTGTGTGCGGGTCCAAGATATGGGTGATATTTATAACTATTATGTTATGGGTGTTGCACAACACTTATTATTATCAACTATGCCCTTATGGTCGACTATGAAACTGGAAAAATAGCATAATAATATAGGACCTTTAAAAATGACCAAAAACAACAGGTTGAGGTTTGGGGGCAGGATATTTATAATTCATGTTTAAAAAACAAACAAAAACATTTGACTTTTATATAGATAAAATGCATTTAAGCTAAATTATGTGATAAGAACAGAAACAATTATTTTTTACTGATTTCCCAGCTGGTGCTTTGAATGCGAGTGTGTTCTGCACTACAGAGGATCTGGATGAGTGATATGAGTACATACATTTGCTATAGGTCCCACCTAGTTGGGGTTTAGAAGAAATGTTTGAGACAAAAATAAGGTTTTAAATTTATTGAAGGTCAAACAAGTAGAGGTTTTGATGTTGGCGAAATGACCACAGTCTAAAATGATCCCCAAGTCTTTCACATTAATAGAGGTAGCTTCATACCACAGACAGGTTTGTCGAGCATTGCCATTTTTGGTCATACATGCCACTAGAAGGCAGTCATTTTTAGCTAATACAACAACAACAACAACAACAACAACAACAACAAAAATAGAAGTGAATGTTGAGGGAAGAGCACCTTGTTTTACAAATGAGAAACCACAGGTGAATGATTATCTAATATCAGGCAAGAAATCCACCATAATAAAAAATATATTCTCTAGGTAACTTTTCTGGTGAAGGGTCCACCATTTGCTTGTTTTCATGGAAGATAAAAATAACACAATGTGAATTTCTGCTGAATCAAAGAGCAAAGCCATGCTATAAATAATAGGCTGCTGTGATTAGATGGTCCTAAAATTGGACCGATGTCTGCTGCGAGCTATGGTCATTAGAACAGAGAGCAGGAGAACTGGTTTACAATTTACACAAAGATATTTTTGAGCAAAACAAACACCTGCAATTAAATAAATGCAAGATAAGTTTGATGCCATACTTTACAACATGACACGCAAAGCAATAATATTGAATCAAGCAGGTGTCGGACCCTCCACCAGAAAATTAGTGTACCTATATAATAATATAATTTCAAAAGTAAGTTTCTTTTCTTCTCAAATCTGAGAAGGCTGTAATCCCAGTAGGTCGTTGGCCTAAAAGTTTATATTTGCACATAATATGCTTCCTATATCCAATTGGACATCATTTTGGACTGAAGACTCTTGAGTAATGACATGCTTTGGGACAGTTTAAGTTTCTTCCGCCAGTCACTTTGTTCTGTATGGTGGTTGTCATCCCACTCTTCTTCCTCCTCTTCCTCATCCTCCACCCACGGCAGCCACACTCCCCCCCTCAGGCTGGGGTCGGCCCGGGGGTCCTCAGACGGATACCTCACTGGTACCGCTGTGCGATTATAGAACGCCAGTCTGGCCATCAGCTCGTACACAATATCTGGTCTTTCGTCAGAATAGTCACGGCGCTCGAACGGGTCTGTGGCAATGTTGAACAGCCATTTGGATTTCTTTGCCTCAATGTGTCGCTCCAGGTTCCACCAAGTATTTGGAAATCCGGGAAGAACTTGAGGTGGGATCCAGTCACCATAACCAGGGTCTCCAGTCAGAAGTTTCCAATCTCCGACTCGTATAGATGCCTGGATGGCTGTATTCCATATGCCATAGCCTTCCTGTAGGGATCCACTCCGAGCATGGTTATAAAGTGGGTCAATATTATGCAGGATTTCATATCTTGGAGACTCCTTGTCCTCACTGATGGCTTTCCAAACATCAAATCCATCTAGACCTTCAGTCATAGAGCTATTACCACCGGCTAATGCCACAAGTGTTGGATACCAGTCTGTGATGTGTACCAGCGCATTGCTTACTCTCCTCCTTCTTCTCAGCAGAGGGCTGTGCACAAACCCCAAACCTCTGATACCCCCTTCCCAATAGGTACCTTTGCGCCCACGAAGAGGCCAGTTATTTCCTCCTGACAGAGGTTGGCCCCCATTGTCAGTGGAGAAGATGAGCACACTGTTTTTGTAGTATCCATATTTGCGAAGGGCATAAGTGATATTTCGGACTGCCTCGTCCACAGCTGAGACCATACCAGCGTACTTCCTGCGTGCGACATTACCCAGGTCTCTGTATGGGTCGATGTACTCCTGAGGCGACTGCAGGGGTGTGTGCACGGCCTGAAAGGATAGGAAGATAAACAGAGGCTGGGCCTTGGGGTCGTGAGTGGCCAGAATCTTGCGTACTCTCCTGGTGTACAAGTGAGTCGAGTATTTTCCTTTGTGACCCCACGCCACTGTCTCTCCTTCATGCAGGTCGTATCCACACAGATCAGGGCCATCACAGGAGGTATAAGTGTAATAATTGACACTTCCTGTTAAGGAGCCCAGGTAAGTGTCAAATCCGCGACGCGTCGGTAAGCACTCCTTCTTATAAAAGCCTAAGTGCCACTTCCCAACCATGTGTGTTGCATATCCCAGCTCCTGCAGCCTCTGGGGCAAAGTGACCTGGTCCAGGGGCAGGCAGTTTGGCTGTCGAGGGCGAATGATAGAGTGCTGCAAACCAGTGTGAATTTGGTACCTGCAAATAACAAACATGTATTAGTAACTTCATAGTTACTGTATACAGTATTAGACTATAATATTTACAGTTGGTTGTTAATTTAAAAAAGTAGCATACATATTTAAAGTTTAAAATATATATGTAATGGCATGTTGATAAATTCTAAAGTCTTGGAAGCCTCTTAATAAAACTGACTTGGTTACTGAATGACTTACAGCAGATGAATAACACTGGATATGTTTTATCTCTAATCACAACCTTGTTTTTAAGCGATGCATGCATTTCCCCATTTGTGTATCTAATGCTTCAGTAAACAGTGCTGGCGTTAAGCCATGTACTTTGTTGTAACTGCATGTGCGAGGTTGACCTTACCTGCCTGTCATGAACTGGCTCCTGGATGGGGTGCAAATAGGTTGAATGTAGTAATTCTCCAGCTTTACTCCATATGCTGCCAGTTTGTCAAGCGTTGGAGTTTTGATGTCTGAGCTGTGATAGCCAATGTCATTAAATCCCTGGTCATCGGTCATGATGAAGATGATGTGAGGAGGCTGCGGCGCTGAAGGAAAGATGTCTCCAAAAGTCTCCACTCCTGGGTCTGTCTCCACCTGATTGGGGTTGCTCGGATCCCAGGCCAAGTAGCCCAAACTGAGCAGACTCATCATGGAAAAACCAGTCAGCACAGTGGTACCCATAATTTAATCTATTAAAGATCTAAATGTCACAAAAACATTTTGTGTTGTACACAGTGAGTGCAAAATTCACTGAGAAAAGCTATAGGCGACTTCAACACACTTCTGCACAACATTTCCCCCTTCCCCAGTAGTCACACAGACCCCGCCTATTTGCCTTTCTGGCTCACTAGCACACACAAACATACTGTAATGTTACACATACAGCTAATGGCTGCATTTAGCTCTCCACTTTATTACTATACTAGTGCCTTAGGTGTAGTTTCAGCAAGACAAGTCTTGAGTATTCTTCATTAATGCTTTTCTAAAATAATTAAAGTTCAATCATACAACTGCCTTTTGGAAACCTTCACAAATTCCTAGCTGAGCTGATTTAACAGGAGATGACAGAGGCTCTACAGAAAGACCCTCAGTTACATAGAAAAAACATGAAGAGAAGGGTTGATTGCGTCTCGGGGTGCACTGGGGCCGACAGACACAATCACAGACACTGTTCTCCCTCTCACACACAGGACGCTATTATTATCACTGCAGTTTATGAATCCTGCACACCTGAAGAGACACACCACGCAGTCGTCCCGGGGGTGCGAGAGGCTGATAAGATCTCCACTGCCCATCAAAGAGCCACTTTAGCAGAGCTCCAGTGGGTCAACACAGAGCCACTGGGTCCTATGCAGAGTGGCTGGAATTATTTAGATGTTAGAAAGCCTTGAAAAGTACTGGTAAACATAGTAACAATACAGGCTACATTTACTATTAATCTTAACTATTTTATCAAAAGTTGTAAATGTTGTAAGATTACAGGTACATGGTTATAAAAGCATAATTTAATGAACAGATATAGACGTAAAACCTCACACCTTGCAAATGTTGATATTAGTTACACAGAGATTTATGCAGGTTGGAAGCCAGTCCAAAGAAGGTGCAGCCCTCTTGGTAAGAGCGCAAAACTGTGGCCAAGGATGTTTGCTAAAGCATCATATTTGGAGTCTTGCCCAACAGTTCCAAAAGGTTTGAGGCAGGTCATTTGGATGGAGCTACAGCTTATATACTTGTACTAAATGATTGTACATTTTACAAGTTTACAGGAGTACTACATTATTAAATAAACTAATGATACAAAAATTACTATGGCCTTGTTTGATTGGTTATTGCAAAAAAAAAGAAAGAAAAGAAAATCCTACAGTTTTTAGAAAGCGTTGGATGTGCCTCGTTTGTTTTAAGTTTTTTTTTATGGAGCTTCCAAAGTCAACACAAATTACACTCATAGCTCTTTGATTAGATCAATAGCTACTGCAAATTACTGATTATTATTAAGGAAACATGTACCTTACAATAGGCCATAAGAAGAACTTAGGTGGCCTCTCAGTGCTGGACAAACATCCTTGGTTATACTGAGGCTATTTTGAGTTTGCTAGAGATTTCTTTTTATTTTTATTTTTATTTGTCAAGAGGCCAAATGCTTTATTAAAACCAAAACTAAAACTAAAAAAGAAACACATTCTTGGAATCACATCATTACAAATATTTATAACCGTGGCATGGTGGTTCTGTCTGAAACTTATGCAAAGTGTTAAATCACTACTTTTAGATCTTGTAGGTCTAAACGTACATGACATTTAGTGCATCCTTTGTACAACATTATTTTTGTACTAATGCACTCATCTGAACCTAATTTATTTATTTATTTATTAACCTTTATTTAACCAGGTAAGGACCCATTTAGATCGAGACCTCTTTTACAAGGTTGACTTGGGCCAAAGTGCACAATTTGCAGCAAACAGAATAAAAAACATTTACACATCTAAAATAAACAAAAGTCATAGTATAAACAGAACTGCATTTACAGAAGCACTTACAATTTTCAACAACTTCACTGGAGAGACTGGAGAGAGTTCCAAGCTGTGGGAGCAGCATAGCACAAGGCTCGCTTCCCCCAATCAGTCCGAACCCGGGGTGCAGACAAGCAGAAAATATCACGAGAGCGCGGAACATAGTGACCTTCAGCGAGTACTTTAGATTTATTCAGTTCAATGTGCTGAATTCACATTTGCATTTCCATAGTAAGTAACAGAGTTTAATTTACAGTGTATTGTTTTTGAAAATAGTTACACATCACTTTTTAACTGGAGTCTCAATGAAAAAAGTAAGCACAGGGACGTGGGGTGGGGATAGGGGGTAGGTGAAAACTGATCACTGAAGCCTCAAATGCAAGACATTACAAGATTACTCAAAGATGCAGGAATCATTCAAAATACAACTCTAAGAAAGGTCATGATGTAAGAAAACAATTATAACATGAGACCCTGAGACCTACAAAACAAATTAATTTTGGTACGTTTTGCAGTGCATGGGAAAGGTATGTGCTATGTAGTCAAATGCTCTTTTTATACAGCATGAATGAAAATAGTTAAAAGGAAACCAGATAATTAGTTACTACTGCTGCTGTGTGTTGGTTGGTCCCAGATGTGTGCTTTGGCCATAGGAAGGGGCGCTGTCAATGAATATGTCTGCTCCCTTTTACTGTGAACACTACAGCCTTTCTAATCAGCATGACCCTGCCAGTAAGCCCCCCTCTCACCCCAATTTTCTAATCTGAGAAAGACTGGCTCGCATATTTTTTTTCTGCCTGTGTATCCACTCAGTGCCAAAATGCTTGCTTTAATATATCCGAGTTCATCTTGTCCGGCTGCAGCTCTCAACAAATGCACCTTTGTTTGTCGAGTTTGAGCAACATTTTTTCTTGCCACTGTGGCGGAGTTACCAAGTCCATGTTTTCTCTATTTAATTATCTGTATATATCTTCATTTAAAACTTACTTGTGATTGATAACAACTCAGTGAAAAAGGTTTGGATAAAATGTTTCCTTTGAACTTTTATATTAGTCTTGGACGTGTTCAAGATATTAATGACACGATGTGAATGATTGATATGTCAAATGTCCCGTCGACAACGCCAACACAGAAATCAAAGTATGACTCTTACTTATAAGTGAGACCGCACAAGCTGACATCAGGATATTTGACTTGGCCTTGTTGAATCGTAGCAGCAGCAGCAGCACCTGAGCAAACCAGAAATGATATATTATTAAGTTATAAACACAGATCTACAGAAAGGTACTTAGTTTATGGAAACATTTTACATTAAGTTTCGAAAGGAATGTTTGGATAATGAATGTAGTCATCATGTTTAAATGACTGAGATTTGAACGGATCCTAAAGTGGTCTATTAACATGGATTTATTACAGAAAGGTAGTGCTAACAGATTAAGGCACATTAAGGTTCCCCAATAATAATATATCTCAAAGGCACATGTTGGCAATTACCTGCGAGTGGGCCCAGATGTATGCAACTAAACAGGAGGAATGTATATAGATTTATTTCCTGAAACATGGTCCTATTTAAAAGGGTCTCTTTCTCTTCTCCAAATCATCAAAAGCAAAATAAACTAACCTACAACATGTTTTCCCTTTTAACTGATCTTATACATCAATTTGAATTACTTTGGGGGGTTTAACTTGTAAAACCAAAGACTTCCACCAGCTATTTAAAGGTGCACTATGTAACTTTTTTGGTTGCTTTTCTTCAAGGAGAGGACATTGCTTTGCTTAGAATGTTCCACATAAAATGGCTTTCAACGTTTATCTTGCATTTATTCAGTTATAGATTGTTTTATTGCTCAAAAAAACTCTTACTGTGAGCGTGTTTGCCTCTCCACAGATCTGACCTGTAACTTGGCCTCGTGAAATCATCTGCTTGTCTCCACAGAGTTTGATCATTTCAATATCAATATCAATATCAAGGTTTATTCATAAAGCACACTTACAACTTTTAAAGCCCAAAGTGCTGTACAGAAAAGTGCAATAATACATATATGCAAACAATTAAAGTTAATAAAATAATGACTCAAAAAGCGTTACTGTGGAAAATTCCTGAAAAATTACATGGTACACCTTTAATATTGCTTTGTTTTGTTTTATTAAACCTGTAAATATGTTTCTTGTTATTTTGAGTCAAACAATTTCAGCTTTACAACAAATTCAAATCAAGTGCGCTTTAGACTATATGTTTGTGCTGCTTAAAGAAATTATTTATGATGTTGCTGCTATAACAAGTTGTAACTTATATGACTTATGTGATATTTTAATAGATGCTATAGATGCTTTCTAGGCTTATACGTTTCTAATGTTGAGCTAGCTACAAAGAGATGTCCAACTAATAATAAACACACATATTTGTTGTGTATTATCTATTAATGGAGCGCTTAGAGTGTTTGGTTGGAAAAACTACAAATACAAAATTGTTTTGTACTGTTCTTTTAACATATCATACCTTTTATTCTGTGTCAGTAGCATGGTCAGTTGTAGTCTACCGGCAGTCATTCTGTCGGACTTCAACTCCCATAGTGCTTTGCGACAGCCGGTGACCCAAACTACATCCGGAGTTCAAAGTGTGGCCATGTGTGTTTTGTAGGAAATCCGTTTCTGTGCTATGTAAATACCAGATTTGAGTATGAAACCTCATTCAGTCGTTGTTTTAAAGTATTTTTACATTTGTCCGATATGAGTGCGTCAAACCCGGAGCTGATCCCGTTGATCTACCGTCACCTGAAGGAGCACGGCTTCAGCACGGCTGCAGAGGAGCTGCAGAAGACCAGCCTACAGGTCAACACTGCTCACGAGATATTACAAACTCGTGTCAATTTATAAAGAGTGTGTTTCTTCTTTTGGAAATGTAGCCAACAACAACACGAACACTTTTCATGATAGTAAACGTGGCTCTTCTGTTGCTAAGTGCACTTTGAATGTGGGAGAAACGAAACTTAAAACACTAGTCACGCTTTTTAAAGACCTGAAACAATATAAAAAGAAACACACACACACACACACACACACTTTATTGCGCCTTCATAGTAGTTATAATGTCATACCAGCGTTGTAATGATTGAAAATCAGATGCTATCTAGTGTCAAAACTAGATACATATTTGAAGTATTGATACTTTCCTGAACAGTTCTTTGATGATCTTGAGTTTTATCAGAAAAAAGAAAATATATAAAAGAAGAGTAGTATTTTAAAATGTATTATTATTTTCTGTTGAAAATTAAATTATATTGTTTAAAAAAAGAATGAAAGAAAATGTATCAAATTGGTATAGAATTTGTTTCAGTATTGTGATAACACCATGTCATACTTCACTTTACTAATTTATTCTGTCTCATTCTTTAATGTTCATTTATTATTGCAAACTACAGTTTGAGCAGCTGCTGATAATGTTTTCATTCAATCTTGTAGCATGAAGCACCAGCATCCACTTCGTTATTGGACATTTACAGCTCATGGTTAAAGTGGGTACAGTTGTGTAAAACTTGTTGTTAATGTGTGTTTGCAGTCTAATACATTTTTGTTTCAACCACAGGTCTTCAAAGAGAAAAAGAAAGTCTGACACATCAAAACGCTCAACTTCAGACAAGAAACAAACGAAACCCAAAAAAGGTGTGACACGTGTTCGCTTCATAGTTGTTTTTTAAGATGATACAGTTCTGGAAATACAGTCCATCTGATCCAAACTGAGCCTGCAAATTTTTGTCATTTATTATTTAGCTGTCATTTAGTTATTTTTGCCTAATTCAACAAGACACACTAGGGCAATTCTCAAGGGTTCATTCTCTGTCCTTGCCTTCTGTAAATGAACACAAATCTGTAGTAACCTCTGCTGGTTGTCAAAGTAACCTCGATAACTGAAATCTGGTTTGCTCTTTATATTACAGCTGCACATAAGAAAAAGACAGACAAAACGACTAAACAGCCAGCATCACCAAATAAAAAGGTAAGAATTTCTACTTTTTGGTCTTGCAAAAGCATATTTTCTGCATATATACTGATAAAGTGCTCTCATTTAGTCTCCAACAACACGGAAAAAGGGTGACGGAAAAGCGACAGAAAAAAATGCCAAATCTACTGAGTCAAAAACTAAGAAGAAAAAAGGCGATGACTGCGAGAATTCTGACTCCGACAGCAGTTTGGACGTTGAGAAGTGGAAGAAGCTTGTCGAGCAGATGACAGGTACAGCACTGGGAAATACTTTAAATGCATTGAACGAAGATAATACATTTCAATATTATGGTACGCGTTAGAGGCCATGACATTTGCCTTAAGTCATGATCATTTATACTGTTGGTCATGTGTGAGATCAGGAACACAAAACATAAAATTAGAGATGTGGGAGCAGTCGGTCATATTTCTAAGAAGCTGGCAAAAACTGCGGTATAAATACATTAGCCAAAATGATTAAAACAGTTACATTGCAAATGCTGGACCAATAAAACCATTAAATTAATCTGAGACTGCTCCATTGTTTTGCGTTTGAACATGGACTCCTGTTTTTTGCATCTTAAAATCATTGGTTTACTCTCATGCTATTACCAGTATTCCCACCGTAACTACTTTACCAACTTATATGTTATAAATCGTCTGTACATTTAATTTGTACATTTAAACAGTCGTTGTAGTAGTAGTAGTTTTTGTGCTTCATTTTTGTAACATTTGAGCTGCAGAGACCAGAAGAATGATATTTATCTAGTGTTTTGTTGCACTTTTTATTTATTTTTATGTATGATATGGTGAAGTTGTATGTACCGGTATGTAGAGTTGTAGTACTGCTCTCCAGAATTATCATTTATCACTTAATTGCACTTCAAAATATGTCACCGTAACAGGCTTGATTTCAACCAGTGTTTTTAATGTTTTGAATGGCTGATTATATTTGTTATTTTTATGCAGATGCCGACCGGGCTAAAGTGGACGCCTTCGACGCACTGACCGCTCCTGAACCCAAAAAACCGAGGGTGAGAAAGCCTCGAGCCAAACCAAAACCCAAACTAGAAACTCCCGCCAACGCGCTGGACCAACAGAATAAAACGTCTGACAAATCTACTGAGGACGTCGTGGCTAAAAGTAATCCAACGAAAAAGAGTCGCTCTAAAAAAGTAGCACCAGTCGCCGCTTTGAACAGCTCAACTCAAGAGAAACACATCGAAACTCCAGTCGCAAATGTAATTTCAACACCAAAACAGAGCCCCAAAAAAGAGAAAAGGAAAGCTGCCACAGAGCCTAAACGGAAAAAGAAGGCTGCAACTCCAAATAATGCTACAGATGGAGAAAATGTAGACAGTAATGAAGATGCTGAAACGGGTAACCCAACTGAAATCAAACTAACAAAAGGAAGTGAAGAGAGCTCGGGGAATCGTCAAACTGAGCCGAAAAAGAAAAAAAAGAAAGACGCCACTGAAAATACGGAAACTGCAAATGCTTCCGTTACTGACCAAAATGTAGACGCTAATAAAGATGCTGAAACAAGTAAACTAACAAAGGGAGGTCAAGAAAACACGGCCAATCTTCCAACTGAGACTAAAAAGAAAAAGAAGAAAAAGGCTAGTGAAGGCGACAAAGAACAAAATGTTGAAAAAACTGCAAAAAATACAGTAGAGGAATTAAATGGTAACCTGATAACAGAAGATGTAACTGGTTCACTAAATGAACAGTCTGAAGTGAAAGTAAAAAAGAAGAAAAAGAAAAAGGACAAAGCTAAAGAGGACAGCGAGCAAACGGTTACTGAGACGATGAACAACCCTATAACCAGTGAAGAAACTTGTGAGAAAACGGCAGAAGAATCCAGTCAGGGCACAGAAGAAATGGCCCCCAGAAAGAAGAGAAAGAAAAAGGACAAGAACAATGAGGAACCGGAGGGGACTTTGCAGCCGGAAAATGTTATTGTGGAGACTGTTGCGGTCGAGGAAAATTCACAGCAAATAATTGTGAAAAAGAAATCCAAAAAGAGGAAAAACGAGGGTCAAGAACATGTGGGAACAGAGGCAGTCAATGGAAAAGAACCAGAGGAAACTCCAGATCCGCCGTCCACTCCACAGACGCCAGGCTCCAAGAAAAGTGAGTGTGGTGTTATGGGCTCTATTGTTTTTGTCAGAATTATTACTGTTTCTGATCCAAGGGAGGTGGAAATTCAGATAACCAGTAAACAGTAGGATCATTTATATTTTGGTTTATCTGCACATATATTTAATTGTGTGTCAGTTTAAGGAGGTAACTTTTCTACTCCAGTAGAAAATTATTGGAAGTAGCGGAGTTTTCTTGGCCATCACATTGAATGAAAAATAACTGGTATCGCCCATCGCTCGTCAGAATTCCTTACACTTTAACAGTGAAACTAGCGCAAGGACAGAGCAGCCAAAAACATAAGCATATGTGATGTTGATTCCTCAGTCGTAACACATTTCTATTTCTTATTTCAGAGAAGCACAATTTGCACACAGAGGAGCTCGCTAAAGCAGATGCTGCGTCACTGATACAAGAAAGTGAGACTCCAAAAAAGGTAACATTAATTTGGGAAATAAGGACATTATTTTGCCAATATCTTTTTTTTAATTTCTATTTTAAAATTATTTCACAGAAAAAGAAGAAATCCTCCAAGAGCAAGGAAACTGAAAGTTAACAAAGCACAGGCTCCACATGCGTTGTGCCTCTTTTTAATGAATATCTCCCTGTGGTAGTTTTTTATACAACTTTTAATTGTTGAGGTTTTTATTCTTTTTACTGTTTGCCATAACATGTAAATGTTTTATACATATTCTAAATATATGTCCCAAAATGTGGAGCTAACAAGATAAAAATCATGTGATACTAAAAATGCAATGAGCTGTTTTAAATTTTATTGGTAAAAATATATTTTCCTTTTGTAGAATCATTGTTTAGGCATTACTACAGATCCTTAATATTTTGACATGAAGCAAACTGTACAGCAAGATATTTATTCAATCATGTTTTGTATGCCCCTGTATGCCCCCTGTTACTCTTTTCAGATCAATTGAAAAATGTACGTGAATCAGGAAAACAAATTGAAATTAAAAATATACTTGTTACATGTCTTGGTCGCTTGGTGTCGCTGTGTTGACGGCCGTAACAGCCAGTGTCGTTGAAGAAGAGGGATTTGGCGATGTTAAACTTTCGACTTGTTTTGTTCAAAGATCACTTCAATTCTTACCGTGGAGATGCATCAGCTTTTACCTCGCTGCATTATCACTCATTTATAAACTTATAATACCGATGTGGCGTTTGAACAAAGTTGGCCACAAATCCAGTCGTCCTGACTCGGAGCAGCTCAGACTGAAGAGACGAGAGCAGGAGAAAGGTGACTGGGAAAACGTCAGTTTATGTCTGATTTAAGCCTTTGAATATATGTTTTTTAATAATGCATCACTATTCTGTGTGTGTAGCTCTGAGGCAAGCTCGCAGAGACAGACAGCTTTTCAGTAAGAGACTCCTGCTCAGTGAAGATGAGGAGCACAACACAGAGGAACAGGTCAATGTAAACATGATACTGTAATGTCCACTCCATAGACCCTTTCAAGCTTTGTAAAGAAATGTATTCTTAATTACTGGAATGGAGGCAAATTTGAAGTTGATTATATTGCGATTTCAATAAAGAAACTGGGATCAGCCTCAGAATATCACAAAATATTGAAACAAATCGAGGTGGTTTTGGCAGATGAAAACCACTCAGCTGCATATGATGTGAGTGATATAAAAGCATGGTACAAAGACCTTTACAATTGTATTTCACACATTATGTTTATTTAACTGGAGATAGTGATAAACATGTAGCATTTTGATTACCAGTAATAGAAAATCCAGATTTTGTTATTTTATTAGACAATTACTTTATGAAATATTGACCCCGCAATCATTTTTCCTTTTATCTGCAGATGTATTACCGTTATGTTTTACCACTAGTGTTGGTAAAATACGATTCAGAATAATACTAATTTGGAGTAACCGTATTGTGTTACAGTTACTTTCATTTCAGAATACAATTACTTTCATAAAATCAAAGCAATACATCGTGATATTTAAGCATGTCGTTTAGAAAACGTTGCTCATTGTGTTGGGCAACATTTTCTCCAATTATTACAAAATAGATGCTTATAACGCGGTGCAAAAAAGAAAGTTGTTGTAATCCTGTGTTGCTTTTTTACACTATAAAATAATGCAACTTAATGTGAATGACACAGTACTCTGATTGGGCCATGTAGTGTTACAAAATCCATATAATTGCAGGTATTCAGTATTCTGTAACTAAATACATTTTCAAAGTTCCCATCACTGTTATTTACCACATAAACTTAAAGCTCAAATACATTTTAAAGGCTAAAAAAGCCCACTTTTCTACCCTAGGAATCCAAAGTTGTTGCCTATTTTTATAACGATTAGCATAATAGACATTTAAAGGGTCAATGCGCTGCTTGTGTCTCCTGCAGGATGTGGTCAGTTTGTTTCAGCGTCTTCAGAAATGTGGTCCAGAGAAAGAGTCCTCCCTGAAAGCCTTGAGACGAGCCCTACGTCACCCTCCAGCACAGGCAACATTCGTCAAGTACAAACTTCATTTTTCCTTTTATCATTATTATTTTGCGTCATTGTGGTGGTGATTATTCTATCTTATATTAGGCGCTGGACAATACAGTAGATCACCGTCCAATCTAAATTTGAGTCGGTACAATTATCAAACTGCAAATGCAGCAATGCCCTCAGATAAGAACGAAGTATTTTGTCGTTTTATAGCAAAATCTAGTTGAACCTGTTGTTTAAACCTCTACAAAACATGTTCTGAAATGCATGAGATTCTGTAAATAGATTATCTGTTCATATTTCAGTATTTCACTTTCATATTTCAGTTCTCTCAAAATCAGATCTAATTGCAACAGACAAAAATCGCTTTTGGATGTATTTATTTATTTTTAATCAAAATTGTGCAGTTTATATTGTTTATTATAGTTTGATATCCTTGTTTGAATTGTGTCGATAGAAGAAATGTATTTTATAATGTCATTTGAGCTGTGAATATCAATATGCAAAACAAAACCAGATCTACAAGTAAATATAGTAGTTTACAGCAAACTGTAAAAAAAAAACATAAAGTAACAGTTACTAGACAATTGTGTTGTCATGATACTAAAATTAACTCGATCTTGATTCTGAGGAAACTGCTCGATACAGATTTTGATATCACAACTCAACTTGTGCTAGTGCTAGCATTCCTAGTTAGAAAATATTACATAATTTACAGCACAAAATAATATAATAAAAGTGCGTTCTTTAATATTATTTTATTTTAGTACTATCGATACTTGTTCAAAAGTATCTGTGTTTCTAGTCTTTGGACAACCCTACCAGACTAAATTGAAATGTAAAACATATGACAAAACGATAAAAACTATAATAAAAATCTTAAACTTGACCCGTGTTTAAGTGGGAAAAAGGCTGCCCGTCATAAAAAGGCGAACTCTTCGTATGCTCTTGAGCTGAGTTGTGTTTTCTTCTTTAGATTGGAGAACAGCGTTCATCTTCTGGTGGGCCTCCTCACTGGCTCCAACTCCGAGTGTCGTTTTCTGGCCGTGCGCTGTCTTCACGAACTGTCCCACTCTCCACACTCCTCCGTCTCGTCGGCCTGTCTCCCGGCGTCTCCGTATCTACTCACGTATTTATCCGGACAGAGCACAAAGTTTACTGCAAGTTCCCACCTGCGATCAAATACCTAACGTTTAACTCCTTTGTCATAATCTGTGTTCATTTGTTCATTCGTTTATTTGAGCATCATCTGGAACTTAAAAAAAGCATCGACTTGATAGAACGTTATTCATAAAGCAAACAAACTAATAACAAAATAATACAAATTTGTAGTAGAAATGTCATTTTTGTGTTTTGTGTTGATTGTGTTTCTGAACAGGAGCTGTGCCTTTACACGTTAGGTAATTTGTGTCCTGACAATGATGCTGTGAAGGAGAAGCTGCTTTCGCAAGGAATAATACCAGCGCTTGCAAATTGTTTAGAGGTAAAATTGTATATATATTTTATGCGTCCTGGGCCTACACCTGTGCATTCCACTCAAATCGTTATTTAATTTGAATGTCACAAATTGCATATCCTGCCACTACTTTGTCAGTAACGTTTGAACAATTGGCAACACAAACGTTACCACCAACAAGGAGGCTATTTTAAAATAATTACTATTAAACAATTGCTGACTATTTTAAGAACAGTTCATCGGGACGATACAGACTCAAACTTAAACTAGTTTGTATTTCTATTCAAGAAATGTAACTTAACTGTAACTTTATTATCCACTGTAGGTGAAATTTGTCTTTGGTTTAGCGTCACATGACATGGCAACCAATCCTTATGTCAAAGCATTACAATAAATAAATATTATAAAAAGGCTGCTGCATTTGTGTGAGTGCATTTGGCACAGTTGATCCTCTCTACACCTTCTTTGTTTAATCTCGGGGTGTCCGAAGGTTTTTCATCAAGGGCCGCATATTGACTCGTGTAGGAAGCAGAAGGCCAGAGACTAATGGTCAATACTGTCAATCATTCAAATACTGGTATTTAGAAGAAGTTTGACTGAAGCAACACATCTTTTTTTCAGATGTAGAACTAAATCAAAATATCTGTTTTCCAATATATTTTATTTTTAATGTATCTGCTCTCAGTTTTAAATGATTTAATTTGGACCAACCAGCCTAAAGAATACACATAAATATTTTGTTGACCACTAGCACAAAATGGAACCACACCGATCTCCAATTTATGAGTTTTGTGGTCAATTTAAATGATATAATTTGGGGAAAATAATCAAAACCAGATCGATGGCTATAATAATATCAGCAGAGCTTATGGGAATCTCTGGATTCTGATTAATTAATATTTGGAGTCAAAATATAAGGCCTGTCTCACACACAAACATGAAAATACTGAGGTTACAATTGTGGCGGTTTTCAAAATTTGCACTAAAAAGTACAGCGGTATAATTTGAGATAATTATAAAAATAAAAAAAATCTTTATCAGGGTTAAACTGTATTTTTAACAAATCTATGCCTAGAATAATGGTTGGTTGCCAGGCCCTAACCAACAATAATCCTTTAGCATTTCTTGGTTCTCTGTACAAATGAGGCTACAGTATGTATGAACTTCGGCTCCTCTAAGTGACACTATTTACTGTAGGCGTCCTATAGTTTGTTTAATGAAACTGTCGTCATTCTCTACATTTGCTTCATGTTGCCAGACCCAGATTCATAACCTGGCATTGGTGGAGGCTGTTGGGTTCACACTTTCTCAGCTGTTACAAGGCAGAAAAACGGCGGAGAAAATTGCACCGTAAGTTTTAAAAAAAAATGTTTTATCTCCTCATCGTTTTGCACTTCTCGTAAATAATATCTGTTTCATGTGCTTCTTTTCAGGATCGTTCTGGCCTCGAGTCTCCCTTTGCACTTGTGTTCATTTCTCTCTCCAGACCCACAGTTCGGTTTGGCTCCGGCGACCGAATGTGCCTGGGCTCTGCATTATCTTATCGGCAGGTGAGGATGGACAATTTCAGTGCACACTTTTGTTCCCAACCGGCTGCAGCTTTTCCATTACCCCTTGTGTTTCTCTTTTGTCTTTCGCGCAGCGCTCCTGGCGACTGCAGCGCGCTCTTGTCTCACGGCGCCCTGTCCAAATGCAGTTCCCTGTTAGTATCAATAGGTGGCACTGTTAATGAGGAAAAGAGCGATGAAGGACTGGAATTGGTAGGCTGCTCCTTATGTGAACCTTTTTTCTTTTGCAGTGGAAAAAACAAAACAAATATTGACTCAAGATTAAAGCATTAGAATCACATCTTGCGATATCCCTTATGTTGTATTGTACAGTTATCTTATTGACCGTTTAAACCTTTGTAAACAACAACATTCAAAATTCTGGAATGGGACAAAAGCGAAGTGGAGCATAATGTGATTTAAATGGAGGAACCAGGATTAACCTCAGAATATCATAGAATATAAAGTGGTTTTGGCAATTGAAAACAACTTAAAGACATGCGAGTGATATCAGAGCCTGGTTTAAAGACATTTACAGTTATTATTTAAAAAATTTTGGTACACACTGAGCAATTTTGATGAAGGCAAAATTAATATTTTTAAGTTTTACTGAACAAATAATTGCAAAAATCTTTTATCTACAGATATATTACATGCTTAACACTGAATTTACTTGTTGCAAGCCTCATATCCAATTTTGTGGCTAGAAAAAGAACAGCAAACTATCTGACATTTCTACACCTGGAAATTCAATTAGCATTTATATCTGATGTCAGTGAAATATTGAAAATGTTTTATGCTCTACATTCTGATGGCATGACATTTTAGAGGGTCTATTGTAACCATAGTTAGTGAATGAATAAATTGCTGTAATTTTTCAGCAATTTATTCCACTCAAATTATTCAAAGCAACTACACGTTGAAAGTGTCGCGTAAAAAGAGTCTGGTGAATGTCAAATAACTCACAATGCAAGTACTTTGCATCTGATAACGAGTGAAAGGGCTGAAACGAAACTATGACAGTGTAGTTGTGTGGACGAGAAGTAAAATCTAGTATTGAATGCATGTTATGTTTTTGTTTGTGTTCTGCAGCTTGTCTGGCCCCTCTTGCGTTGTGTGGGCAACCTTTTGTCGTCTTGTCCCGTGGACAACTTCACTGCAGAGGTGGATGTTCGACTTCCGGCCGCTCTGTGCGCTCTTCTTGATGTTTACCTGAAGACACAGCCCGCGCTGGCCCGAGAGGCAGCCTGGACACTCAACAATCTCACAGGTGCTGTCTTCACCATTGTTTTAGACCGAAATGTGCAGTATGCTTACGTTTAGAGCTGGGTGATACGGCAAGAAAAATCTAATTGTGATCTCATCCTTTTAACAATCTGCTGTTTAAGTTATATCATTATATTGTGATTTGGTAATTGACTATTTAATGCAGGAAATGATTTAGCTCTTACAGGCAATAAATGGATAAATCATTAAAATATTTCTCTTTATCCAACATCTCTAATATGTAACGTATTCAGCAATATATATTCTTTATCTAATATGTTTCTGATTTTTTTTTTTTTTTTTTTTTTTTTTTTATAATTTTTTTTTTTTTTTTTTTTTTTTTTTTATTGCTTCTTTGACATTTTATTTTGGATTATTAGAGCTTGGGATCGAACATCTAACAATTTTACTTTTCTGGGCAAATTTCCATAGAGATGCATCTTCAAAAACAATAGAAAAAGTAAACAAAAGAGCCATAGAAAAGTTGATGAAATGCTGGATCACAGATACATTTTTAGCTTCTTAAAATCTGCTTTGGTTGAACATTAGTCTGTGTGATGTGACGATACAATCCCGAGCTCTACATTAGTTATTTCATAAAGGGGTGTGAGATTTAAATGTGTCTCTTCTGCAGCTCACTCGGTTGACTTCTGCTCTGCGCTGCTAACTCTTGGCCTAGTCCCTGGTCTCATCCAGTTGCTCCCTTTCTCTCAAGGCATCAATACAATGGTGTGTTTTAAGTGCTTATTTTAATGTTTGATGTCTTCCTTGTAACTATTTAACTGAGGATTTTCCTGTTTTAAGATTCTCCGGGTTCTTGCAAACGTCGCTCACAAGAAAAGGGGCTTTTGTGATCATCTAGTGCATCAGGGTCTGCTCGCTGCTCTCTGCGCCACCCTCAAAATGGCCGACACAGAAATGGTGGTCTTAAGTCTTGAAGCTCTGTTTATGCTGATTGATGGTAACTCACAGGTGACTGACGATAAAAGACACATTAACTTTGGTGCAGCTGCGTTTGTGTAGTTGTTTATTTGATGTATTGTGCTCTCAGGTTGCCGAGGGTTTTGTAAAGCAAGGTGGACTTTTGATAATAGAAGCCCTCCAGTACAACAATGAAGGAGAGCTGCGTCGGAGAGCACTGTACCTGCTTGAACACCAACTACTACGCCACGCACATTGAGCCAACGCAAAATGCTTTTATATTTTTTGTATGAAAATATGATATTTTTAACTTGCAGACATTTTAGAACAAATACATTTAACAAGGCATGAGCAACGACTTAATTCATAATGAGCAAATGGCAATGCTTAGTAACTACCTCATTAATAGCCTAACTCTTAACCCCTTAATGAAGTAATCACTAAGCTTGAGTTTGTTCATTGTAAGTTTGTCCATGCTTTATTAAAGCTGGAGTACCTGATTTTTACACAGCGGAAAGAGGAAGTCGTCACTTTTGATATTCACATGCATTTATTTTAGGCGTGTGCACTGAAAAGCTTTTTCAGACATTGAAGTTAAACTGGGGTTGACCGCCGAAGCATAGCCAACCAGAGCGCTGCTTTTAGCTCTTATTTCCAGCTTGAGAGAAATAAAATGGGTATTATTAGAGCGCATTGGCCTTTTTTAATTTATTTTTTTGCTGCTTTTACGATGTACTTTTTGAGGTAAAACACAACATTTACTAATGAAGGAAACAAAAAAAAAAACAGGTACCCCAGCTTTAAGTATGGCGCCATTATCATTAAAAAAAAAGTAAAGTGGCATGAACTGTGTGGATGAGTTGACATGTGAACTATTTGGGAAGTTTACTATGTACAGTATTTAACATGTCTGAATGTATCATCTCTGTACAAAATGTATCGTAAAACATAATATGATATTCTTAAGCAGTCACGCCTTGTGTACATGAAATGGTCTAAAACTGTTGTGAAATAAAAGTGGGCTTGTTCCTGTTCCTGGAAGTTGAGCTGAGGTCAGTTTCCGTCTTGAATCATGATGCTGCTGCCCCTCCTCTCAAGTCCTCTCGCATTTCTCCAACTGCTTCTTTTTACCCGCGCTCATCCCGGATAAACAATCAGAGGTGAGTGTTAGTGCAGTAAAACGCAGTATTATATTTATATTTTGTAAACACCGTCTAGTTCTGTGCCGATTGTTTGTTTTGAGGCCATGGAGGACAGCGGGTCGGTCCGAGCTCGAAACACTGCGCAGGGGGACCAGAACTCGAGCAGAACAGCGCTTGGGTCCACGAAGCCTTTGCACCGCTTCGTCCAAAAAGAGCCCAAGAGCCTCGGGGTGAGCACCGGACACCGGGCACGCGCTCACCGACGTGTTTAAATCCCTGCAGGGCGGTGTCACGTGACTGTCTCCTTCGCCTCTGTTTCAGGTGGTCCTGTTGATGTTTGGGGGCGCAGAGCTGCTCATTGGCTTCATAATGGCTCCTGCTGCGGCTGGTGATAAGTTCAACGTCTCCACGTACTTCTACACTCCCTTCTGGCAAGGAACTCTGGTACTGCAACTATATTACATGTGACGAGGATAATAACAGGACGCAACGTGTTTCCATGCACACCAAAAGTCTGATCATTATCCGATTTCTGGTGTTATCAGAGTATTAAAATGTCTTACATCTGATATCTGTTCTCACCTGGTTTTAAGGAGCGTTGTGCCAAAAAATAGTCCAAAAGAAAACTCTGAAAATACACAACTTCACTAACATGTTACCAGGTGGTATTAGTGATCAGATTTGTCTAGTGCTGTAAATACAGGTTAAACAGGTCTAATTATTGGTTTATCTGATTATTAGTTATCAAATTTGAACTGGCCATGTAAATAGGCTCACTGACATAACATTGTAGTGAAAATGGTTATTAATAATTATGTTATTAATGAAGAGACTATTTCTGCTATTTTAGTTTTACTTATGTGAGCTTGAGGTGGGGAATTAATTGAGTTAAATCAACTATTTTACTCAAATTATAATGATCACAAGTCCTTTTACTTTTGTCTTCCTAGTTTATTGTCTGTGGAACTCTGTCCATTTACACTGGGATTCATCCATCCAAGAAGATGGTAAGTGGCCTTCATGCACACACACACACGCACACACACACACACACAGACTTATGTCAAAGCTTACCATTGCACTCTTCTCTGCTTCTTCTGCTGTTTACTCCAGGTTACAGTCTGTCTCTCTCTCTACGTGGTTTCTCTGGTGGGAATCATCGTCTCCTTTGGCTTCAGAATCTCGGCCATGTCTTTCTTGGAATTTAGTCGCTACAGACACTCAGAAAACCCGTGGTTGTCTAAAGTAGCAGTGAGTAACAAGCTGCTATTATTGTTCTGCCCCATCTTACTTTTGAATTATGTTAATCATTTATTCATTTTATTTTTTGGTAGGAACTTCTGATTACATTAGAGGCCCTACTCTTCTTCAGCTCCGTTTGTGTTTCTGGGCTGCTCATTTTCTTGTGTGTTGTTGCTCGGTTAGCTCTGAAGTCGACACGCACCCAAGTAAGAGGAAAATGTCTGTGGTTTGTTTAAGTGCGATCTGCAGGTTCTCTGTTTCATTTGATAATGCTCTGTGATTTCAGATTGTTCTTCACCAGATCCCACCACCAGTAAGCGAGACGCCAACAGAGGAAAACTAATCCTATTTCAAACTATTTTAGCCCTGATGAGGCTTTAAAAAAAAAAATCTCATATGGACACTTAATTATAATCACACAACTTTCAACCCAATAGCGCACCACTAATAAAAACGAATGTTTGTATCTAGTTTCCAAACCATCTGTATGACATTGTCAAAAAGCTTTTTGTTATCAGTAATCAAGTAATCTTTTGTATAGTGTTTAGAGCATGCACTTTTTTATTACAGGTGTTGCTTAATGTTTGCACATGCCTTTTTTTAATCAGAAAAAACACCTTGTTTGAATGTCTGGTGTCTACGCTGTTACATTGTCATTTGTGTCTGTTTATATTTGTATGTGATGTTACCTATGCTAAAATGTTCAACTTATTAAGATCGTGTACAGTCATAAGTTTTTATGCTTAAGGGCCGAGATACACACTTTTCATGGAATATATGCCCAAATATAAACCTTTTGTTCACACCATAAAGCAAGTTTATGACTTGTTTAAGATACACACCAAGGCCACACATTAGTTACATAGTTTATTCTCAGTTTAAGACATAAGTAGTTCAAAGGTAAAACATCCATCTCCCTTGATAAGTGAGGGCAGATTTTGGTCGTCACATTTTGGTCCATTGTGCAGTTTAGATGAGTCAGTGTTGTCTCATGGTGTTTAATAGATGTAGCTCTCAGTGAATAGAGACTGTGTGGAGGCCTTGGCAGCGGAGCCGCTGGGTTTGTACTCTCCTTTGGAAGCAAGGCCATTGATCTAAAACGGCAGAAGAAATATCAGTGCAAAGTCACATCTGCTGTTAATGATTGGCCAAAGCGTTCTGCATGTTAGTGCAGGACCCCAAAGACAAAACAACTTCATCATTAATCATTTACCAGAAGTGTTGCATAATGTCTGAAAAGACACAAAATAATTGTTCCTGAAATGTGTAATTTCAGGTTGTTACTGTATATTGGTCTATCTTTGTAGACACTTACTTTGGCCCTGGTGCAGAACACTTCCTGAGCAGCAGCTTTGTTCCCGGGCTTGCCCTGCCAGGCTGCGAGTGCCGAGGCCTGTAGAGCGCGGCCGTAGGAGAAGGTGAGTTTCCAGGGGCGATGGAGGGGAACCTGGTTTATGGCGTTAAGATGGACAGAGGCTTCTTCTTCACTCTGACCTCCAGAAAGGAAACAGATTCCTGCACAAAAACAGAGCATGGATCTTCATGTTGCATACTTGACAACCGCAGTCAGTCTTACCTGGCACAGCAGCTGGGACGGTGCGTCTCAGGGCAGACACTGTTGCCATGGCCACCTCCTGAGGGGAGAATTTCTTCGGACAGGAATGTCCTGGTGTCACCATGTTGGGCTTGAGCAGAGTGCCCTCCAGGTAAACGTGATGATCAGACAGAGCTTTGTACACAGCAGCAAGAACCTAGTGATGAATGAAAACAACATCGATTAGAATTAAAACTAAAATTTCAGACTGACAAAAAGAAAGCCAACCTTTTCTGTAGCATACTGGCAGCGCTGAAGATCATGTTCTCCATCAGGGAGAATCTCTGGCTCAACGATTGGCACCAAACCATTCTAAGAAAGAGCACATTGGTTGAAATAGTGCACGTACACAACTTGAATCCATACATATCTCAGATACTTTAAACAAAACACACCTGTTGGCAGATGCTGGCGTATCTGGCGAGAACATTTGCGTTCTCTGCGATGGCCAAAGCGGACGGGCATCCGTCTGAGATCTTGAGCACACATCGCCACTTAGCGAAGTCACAGCCGTCCTTCTTGTACTGGGCACAGCGCTCGGACAGGCCATCCAGACCTAAAATAAGGCACGTTAGAAAAGGCTACTTTTATTTGTTATTAATTTGTGTGCAGACAGATTCATTTATATTTACCTTGAGTGGTAGTTTCCCCATCAGTTCCATTGAGCCCTGCTGTGCCCTTGTCTACCTACATCGACAAATAAACTTATAGTACAGGTCAAAGTACAGGCACATGCATCAATCCAGTATCGATCTATTCTTACCTTGATGCCGACTACAATGCCCTTATCTTTGATGACCTGAGGGAACAGTTTGCCACTGTCTGACTTCTGATAGAGCGTCTCGTGGAAGAAGATGACTCCGCCCACACAGTTGGCCATGGATGAGTCGCAGGAGAAGAGGAGGTCCCTAAAGAAACGTCGGTTCTCCTCTGTGTTTTCCACATTGATTTTCTGGAGGCGCTTTGCCATGGTGCCTTAAACATGATTACAATAGTTATAGACAGACCACTCAAATATAACTTCCAGACTGAATGACAAACAGAAGCAAACCTGTAGATTCATCTGCAGCGAGGATTCCCTTTCCTGTGGCCACAATCCTCTGAGCAATGTCAGAGAGCTCTTTCTTCTGAGCAGGAGACAGCGAAGGAAACTGGTGAGTCATTCTGAAAAAGAGAAACAAAAACATTTAAAGCAGAGTTAGTTTATTTCGTTTTTGGCCTGACATACAATAGAAAGAAAGTCTGTCCGACACACCTCCTCTATATAGGCCTATTATTTGTCAACTGGGGTGGACTTTGCTCCAGAGATAAACATCTCTCAACTGTGCTTGCAACAAATATAAGATGAAAAAACGGTTGCAATTCATAAGATTAGCTCTGCAAACTAACAATGTTGACTGATGTGTAATAACCAGTTTGTCCAGTTCCTCAATGCAAGGCTTTTTAATTTGCAAAAAACTTACAAAGCACTATGCAACTTGTGTGCCCGTTTCTTCACTAAAGCATATTTTGTTCAACACAAAAGTTGTCTAAGAAGCATGTGGTGCTGACAAAGGAATGCAAACTCTCAACAATGGGAAATACTTACTTGAGGGGGTTGGTCAGTGGACAGACGGTGAGAAGAGAGTGTTGTCGGCCCCTGCTGCCTCCCAAAAGCTTATGGACTGGTTGAGAAGGCCGATCCCCGCACAGAGAGGTGGATTTATGGAGCAGAGGAGAGGAGGAGGTGCTGGTGATGTGGCGGGGCGTGTGTCTTCTTACGAACCCATTGGCTCTACACAACGACAGGGGCGGGCTGCATCGATGATCTTTTGAGATGTTTTAGTTTACTATTAAGGGTTAAACTAGGGAAGTACAACGTGTATCCAAAATGTGCAAAAATTGTCTGCATTCATGCACGTACTCTATTCAAAACACCACGCCCTACAACACGCTGTAACCTCAAGTCAGTGCAACACAACACCGGAACACAATGAACGGTTGCAAATCTGGTTTCTCAATCATTCCAGTATCATTCCAGTGTTCCATCATTGGCGGAAAGTATGAAGGTTATTTTGTGTTTTTTCAAATAAAGGACTTTGTCAAGGATTAATTTGATTGGCTGAAATTAATTTGGTGCAAGGGGAAACACACTAAATTTGCAATGTTTAATTATCTAAATGAGATGTGCCAAATGCATTGGAAGTTGCAAAGTATTGATTGTTTGAAGACAAATGGGAGTTTTGTACGACCTCATCAAGACGTAAACAGATAAAAACTGCAAACCAGTCTCAGATAGACCGCAAACTTTTACACAACATGAACCTTGCCCTTAGTTCAAAGTGCATTTAAATATTACTGACCAGAGTCCACCATGTTAACAAGGCTCTCTTTACATTTGAATTAAATTAAATATCGCAAACTTTAGGCTTGTTTGATTCTAATTATGACTTTAACATTGTGGTCAGGTAAACCTTTTGTAGCGGATCTGCAGCTTAATTGACTTAAATTGACTTGATAGGGCCTATTTCGAGTTTTCTAGGTTTTTCTAAGTTATCTGTTTTTATTATTATACTGTGCCTAATCTGTTCCTGTACCCTTTGTTGTAACAGTGGAATTTCCCCATTGTGGGACAAATAAAGGTGATCTTATCTTATCTTAACGTAAACTCAAATGTATTGCATTGTTGAATTTGGACATACTTTTGCTTATTACATTGCCATGTACTCATTTGATAGCCTGTTCAAAAGTGATCTGATTATAGTTTGAACATGTATGTATTTAGTGAAAAATAAATAAACAATTATCATTATTTTGTATTATTATATTTTGTTATTTTGTATTATTATGATGTATTATTATTAATAAATAAGCACAGGTCATCTCCAGGCCGCCTGAGGGCGCAATGGAGCGCTCTTGATTGAGTGTAATTTTAACAAATTTCCGGTTCCGGGAGGCTGGTCACCGCAGCATCAACATCTTTGCACATTTAGTGTAAAGGAAGCATAAAATCAACGTTTTTAGAGCGGTAAGAAAAACTTAACATTTGCAGAAAGACGTAGGTTTTCTCTTTGTTTGCAGGACACGAAACTCACGTTAAGAAGTGAGTAACGTCCATTTTAGATCAGATCCAAGTACCAATATTTCCTAAATGGGCTTGAATAAAATATACTTTGACGTGTTAGTAGCAGAACGGAAAACGCACAGTCTACAACATCTCCAAACGGCTCAGATGAAGGAATGGGTTGGAGGACCTCTGTGGCTTAGGCTAACTGTATATCGTTTTGTCTTGCAGAAGAATAAGGATGTCGGGACAGAAACGTCCTCGAGAAGCGGAGGACGGGAGCCCTGGAGTCAGCGCTGCCACTGCAGTGGAGACGGTCATCAAACTGGGAGGAGTGTCCAACTCGGTAATCTGTGTTTATTATAGCTGCATTACCTGATGTTAGTGCATTACTTCCCCCAGCACTAGATCAGAAGTCATGTTGTCATTTTTATTGTAAATATGTCATTATAGGAGGAACAGGACATCAAAGCTCTCCAGACCAAGAATCGAAAACTTGGTGAATCTCTAGACCAGAGACAGGTAGGCCTATATTGTTCTGTGCATTATCACATTACACTGTTGGCAACTGATGTTATTTTACGGCGTACGCAAAATACCTTACTTTTGTTCCAAAGGTTATTGAGGATGAATTACGAGAGCGAATTGAGAGATTGGAAACCCGCCAGGCAACTGATGATGCCAGTCTGTTGATACTGAATCGCTACTGGAATCAGGTAAACGTTTTGTTGTAAATATGTTGTTAAAATATACCTCTGCACTTCTTCTACAGCTTTCACTTCTTTCACCTATAGTTAGATGAAAACATTCGGCTGATCACCAGACGATATGACCTGTCAAGCCCCGAACCAGAGAAATCTCCAGGATCTGAAGGACGAACCTTGAAACCAGAAACTCCTGAACCTGATGGAGACTCAAACCAAGAAAGAGCCAAGGACAGAGGTAAAGGATAAGAATAATATATGCACAGCTTAATTCAGCACATTTTCACTCCTGTGTCATTACTTTTAAGGTCACCAGGGAGAGACGACAAATTCCTTCCTGGCAACACTTGCCAGCAGCAGCAGTGAAGAAATGGAGGCAGAACTGCAGGAACGGCTGGAGTCAACTCAGAAGTTGGCAAACCGCGTTGTGGAGATTTATGAAGCTCTAAAAAATACACTGGATCAAATGACAACTGAAATGGACTCTGGCACAGGTAATGTATTTAGTTTTTTAATACAATAGCCAACATTGAAATGCATAATGTGTGTTGATCTATTTTCCTAGAGGGAAGTATGTGGCAGGTTGCTTCCAAACTAAGCTCACTCTTAACTAGTGAAAACGAGCGTCTTCAAAAGGTGGCTGAAGAGCTGAAGCAGAAACACAGTCAAATGACCAGTGAGGTGAGATATCATACCATATTCAAACCATTATAAATTATAGATACATTTGTGTTCATCTATAAGTTGTTTTTGTCTGGTCTCTTTCAGTCCCGGTCTTTGGGTCGTGCTGCTAACAAAGCAGATCAGCGCGTGGGTGAGTTGCAGACTTTAATAGAGGAGCTCCAATGGGACATGGAAAAGATTAGACGCAGAGAGAACAGACTGAATGCCCATCTCAGTGAAATACAGGAGAGGGTATGAAAATCTATATTGGGAATAAAACATATTGTAAGACGTGTAACATATGTGTAAGTATTTAAAACAAAATCTCTTTTCTTTCCCAGGTAAACAGCAAAGGTTATAAGGTGTGTGGAGAGGCTAGCAGTGTCTGTGGAACTATCACCATCAATAAGAGAAAGGTGCGTCTTATTGTTATTATTCTGATTAATTAGACAAAGATTTTAATGGATAAACATTGACCTATTTCTTATCATTTACAAGTTTGAAGAAATGAACAGTGAGTTGGAGGAAAACCGTGAGCTGGCTGATAATCGTCTCACTGAGCTTCAAAAGCTTCAACAAGATCTGCAGAACGTTCTCCTAGAAAACGCAAACATGAAGGTACTGGCAGACGAGCCTCATTGTTTTATAAGTGCAGGGTTTCTAAACTGTGGTCTGGAGGGCAAATGGGGCCCACGTAACATTATTTGCTCAATTTGCAGTCCATCTACAAGTGACACCATACTACATCGTGTAAAGTGCCAGACATTTGACTTTATGTGGCCTTTGTTGAATAAAGTTGGAAGTAAATACATACTAACCAATTATTTTAAAACTTAAAACTGGCTATTGACCTTATTGCGGAAGTTGCCACGGGTGCTACCATCAAGTGTGCCCCTCCTGCTTGTAACATTTTACATAGAGCTACCAAACTCAACAGCAAATCAGTTCTACATGGACTACAAAGCTGTTTTCAGGATGCGTGGTTGACTTTGTTGGTGCACATGAACATTTTACACCAATCAACCTACTTTACATCATATTTTGGCGGCAAGACTTCCCATGTTTTCTCCACTTAAGTGAACGGAATTCCGACTCCACTGGAAGTGCCAAAACAACGGATGTGCAAATCTGTAGCAATCAGAAGTGAAAGGTGTTTAGTGCATACTTCACACCCTCCAATACTTTTACTAGTGAAATGTATTAGTCTTCAGCTTGATAAACACTAAGTCACTTACTGCATTGTATGAATTAGATTATCACAGTTGCTGCACAAAGGCCTATTTGTTGTTCTATTCTAAACAGTTTTGTGTTCTGTTTTGTTCCTCCTCAGACTGAGCTGCTAACCAGAGCAGAAGGCGTGGTTAAGGAGAGCTCTGAATATCACTGTCTACAGTCCCAATTCTCCGTCCTTTACAACGAATCTCTGACCCTCAAAGCTCAATTAGACGAGACCCGAGCCAGACTGAACACGACTAGGACGGCACGTCTTCGCCAACTGGAGCACATGGAGGTAAGATCATACATCTACGATCTACGAAATATTATCATAGTCTAATGACGGTTACTGTAGTTAAATGTACTCGCATATATACAGAATGATGAGGTCACTTTGCAAAGGAAAGTCCGTACAGAGGTGTTCCAGCTCGAAGATACTTTGGCTCAAGTCAGAAAGGAGTATGAGATGTTAAGAATCGAATTTGAACAGACGCTTGCTGCAAATGAACAAGCAGGTAATTTCAAACCCGGCAAGTAAAGTTTGAAAATGTCTTGTTGTTGTTGTTGTTGTTGTAGTTGTATTATTTATTCCTTCAATTGTCTCCAGGGCCGATTAACAGAGAGATGCGTCATCTGATCAGCACACTCCAAACGCACAATCAGCAGATGAAAGGCGAAGTGGTGAAATATAAACTAAGACTGAGAGAGTCACAAGCTGAGCTCTGCCAGGTGCGTCAGCGTTACGAGTAACCAAGCATCAACAAGTCAATTTTAATGTAGTATAAATGATATATAAATGAAGTCAATGTTGCTCACAAATGTAGGTTCGAACGTCTAAAGGGAGCAGCATTCTTCAGTCCCAGTCGAGCACAGAGATGGAGGTAAAGGAGGAGACGACTTCCCCCACAACACCTGCGGTTTCAGGAGAATCTGTGATCAAGTCTGAGCCCGACAATGGCTCCTCTACGCCAAGCAGCACAGGTAAAAACGAATCATTTATTGAGCGTTATTGAATTGTTGAACTACTAAGATAATTGATAGCTGCATACGAGGGCTGTGGGCCTTTATATGTTTACTTGATTAATCGGTCAATGGTGTTGTCGTCGACCAATCTTTATATGAAGATCATAAGGATTTATATTGACCACAGCAAAAAGGAGAAGGCATGGACTGAGTTTGCTGGAGGGTTTTTTGTGTGTGCATGCAATCGACCCGAGCAGCATGAGTTTTTTATGAAGATGCAGTTTACTAGTACTTCTGTGTGTGTGTGTGTGTGTGTGTGTATATATATATATATATTTGTGTGTGTGTGTATATGTATGTGTGTGTGTGTGTGTGTGTATATATATATATATTATATATTATATATATACAGTGTGTGTGTGTGTGTGTGTGTGTACAGATGGAGGATGCTTGAGAGCTTTTTCCAGTGCCACGCCCCCTCAATTCATGTACCGATATCCAAATCTCTCAGTACAATGTTATCACAATATGCATGTCACAATACCATAGTTATTGCGATATTTCGGTTTATAGAATTGTTGATTACTTTTTGAAATACCTTAAGGCTTTGGCATGGATTATAACATAGTCTAAAGACTTAAAATACAAATGATCCTTTTCTCCATTTCGGTGCAAACATCATGAAAGCATATACTTTATTTTTAGTTGTTACTGCAACAGATTGATACGTTTAAACAAAGGAGCTTGTAATTCAATACATTGTAGCAGCCATCAATATTATTGTTAGAAGTTTCTGTTATTGTTACTAGTCTTCTACTGCATACACCAATCAGGTATAACATAATGATGACTGGATATCTGGTATCTGTTAGTGGGGTGGATATGCGACACAGCTCAGAAATATCAGAATCAGAATCAGAAAGAGTTTATTGCCATTGTCAATGAACAAAATTCAAAAACGTAGGAACTTGTCTCGGCCTTAAGGTGCAACATAAAACACTGAGCAATAATAAAACAACATATATTCGAGCTACTGTTGCTCACATAGCTGGAGAACTCATTCCTCGTTCAAATGGATACTGCCAGACCTACCTTAAAGTTTCCCACGTGAATCATGTATAATAAGGGGATTGATGAGCCTGATCTTTTAAATAAAACTTGTGATTAAAGAATTTTGATTTATATCACGTAATGCATTTCTGCAGGAGCCTCGGTGAAAATGGAGCCAGTAGCAGAGCCCGATGTGATCGTTAAGGAGGAGGAGAAAGAGGAGAAGAAAGAAAGAGAGGAAAAGAAAGACATTGTAAAAAAGGAAGAGAAGGAGCGAGAGAAAGACAGAGAGCGTCCGACTCGCAGCAGCAGCAGTACGGTCAAAGAGGAGAGAGACAAACCAGGGAGCAGTCAGCCTGAAGAGTTGGAGCGCATGGTCACAATCGGAGGCTCCAAGAAGAAAGAGATGGAGCAGCTCAAAATTGTCAGAACAGAGCTGAAGTAAGTTGTTAATATTTGCATTTATTAAAAATAAACTGGTATTACACATCACCCCTCCTTTTTATTGTATAGAAAAGCCCAGGAGTCTCAGAGGGAAATGAAGCTCTTGTTGGACATGTACCGCTCTGCCCCGAAGGAACAACGAGACAAGGTCCAGCTCATGGCCGCAGAGAAGAAGACTAAATCAGAGGTGATCAACTGTCCCAGTTACATCACATTCCCAGGACATTCACCAGTTGTCATTTTGTTTTTTAATGTCTTTTGTTGTTTTAGGCTGAAGAGTTGCGGCAAAGACTCCGGGAATTAGAGGAGAGAGAGAGAAGAGAGGGAAAGAAAATGGCCGATGAGGAAGCTCTGAGAAAGATCCGCTCTGTAGAGGAGCAAATCGACATTCTTAACAAGAAGCTTTCTATTGCAAAACAGGTAAGTTAGTCTACATACAATATGTGTGTTCATGTGTGGCCATCTCACAGTCTGCTCTCTTCAGGAGGAGGATGCCTTGTTGAGTGAGATGGATGTGACAGGCCAGGCGTTTGAGGACATGCAGGAGCAGAACATTCGCCTGATGCAGCAGCTCAGGGAGAAAGATGATGCCAACTTTAAACTGATGAGTGAGCGCATCAAATCTAACCAGATCCACAAACTCTTAAAGGAGGAGAAGGAGGAGCTGGCTGATCAGCTGCTCACTTTGAAAACTCAGGTATCTAAACAACTCCACATGCAAACACAAAGATAAACACACAGCTTTAGGTAGTTGCCTCTCAATATACAGTATGTACAATGACCACAGGTTGATGCTCAACTGCAAGTTGTGAGGAAGCTTGAAGAAAAGGAGCGCCTTCTACAGGGCACAATCAGTACTGCAGAGAGAGAGCTGGCCTTGAGGACACAAGCTTTGGAAATGAACAAACGCAAGGTACAAACTGTCAAAGCAATGTCATTCATAGCAATAAATTCATCCGAAAAATAATGAATTCTTCTTTCAGGCCCAGGAGTCTGCATTGTTGTCAGAGGAGACTCGTACTCAACTAGAGCAGGTTCAACAGAAGCTGACTCTGGTTCGAGAGGAGGTGGTCGAGAACAGCATCTCGAGAGAGAAGGAGTCCTTCAACGCCCGAAGAGCACAGGTATCAGTCCTCAGTACAGGGATTTTACATAGTTATACACGACACATGACATCAAATCAACATTCATTACGTACAATCTTCAGGAGGACATTTCTAAACTAAGAAGAAAGATAGAGAAGGCCAAGAAACCGGATGAGAAGATCAGTAATGGAGACGACATCCTAAATGAAGAAATCAACGAGTACAAGGTGGGTTTGTGAAGCATGAAGATGGCTTTTTATTGTTGTTGAGCACATAGAAAACGTGTTTCCTTAAGTGGTGAAATTACTCTTGTTTGAGTACAGTTTTTTTTTTTAAATCCAAATAGCCACAATCCTTGGTGTAGTTGATCTGTAGTGACAGTGGGGCTTGAGAGCCTGTCTCTTGCGTCACAAGACATTTGTGCTGCTCTAGATAGTTTTATTCTCTAAGAGCCACTCAGGACATAACCCAATATCTCCCTCTCTTTGCCCCAGGCTCGACTAACATGTCCGTGCTGTAACTCGCGAGTGAAGGACGCTGTGCTGACCAAGTGCTTTCACGTCTTCTGCTTTGAGTGTGTTAAGACTCGCTACGACACTCGGCAAAGGAAATGCCCCAAGTGCAACGCAGCCTTCGGAGCCAATGACTTCCATCGGATTTACATTGGGTAGATGGACCCAAAGTTTGACACTGTACAGGCACCTTTCTGCAGCCTACAAAAAACTTTTTTAACCATAAACCTGTGCATTTATTTTAATATGGTTTAGACCGTTAATTGATTATAATGAACATAGTTTGTTTTACATCTCGTACATTGAGCGTGACATTGGATGTGAGAGATACAAAACTACCTTAAACATTCCTCTTAACGTATTATAAATGCCTAAAGGTCGTTGATATACTGCTGTTGTTTTTACTTCACTGAACCGCATCCTTGTCCCGCTTGATCATCTTGTTTGGATAAGCTGCTCAAAATTGACTTGATAAAGCCACTTTTCTGTGATTACATGACATCAATTGATTTGTTTCATTTTATTATTAAATAGACCACACATTCCAGTGCGCAGATCTGTTCATCCCTCTATGTGGCGCTCTTCTCCTCCCCCTCTTCCTCTGTCTCCCAAAAGATCCTGGCGGGTTTGCAAACTGGAAACAGTCGTTAGAAACGCTGGAAGGAAGGGAGTGCCATGCTCTCAGAGCGGCGACAGATTTTTTACGCTTGTGCAATATAATCCGCGGCAGTAGCGCGCCTGAGACAAAGGAACCCTACACTTAAATGTGGCGAAGGGTCTCAAAGCCGAAATAAGAAGCTTTAGCTGACTCGTGCTTAGGCAGCGTCACTGCGTCTCCGCCGCCTAGAGACTTTTACTCGCAAAGCTTCACCAAATAAAACCATTGAAGACGTTGCGTTTGCCAAACAGTATTTTTGTTACAGCCTGCAACTGCAAATTCTCCTCAAAGCAAACATTGTCGTTTGCTGGATGTAAGTTCTTATCTTTCTCGCCAAAAATAGACGCGGTTAAAGCTGGAGTGCCCTTGGAGAGGCGGAACACTCATGCTCTGGATATTTTTACGCAGCAACACGGAGGTTTTGTAAAAATCGTATTTTTATTATTTGCATGTTGAATTTCACGTTCTTTTAGTGGTCTAATCGTAAATGGTACGTGTTTTGTGGCATTTTTTCCTGCGTACGGCATGTGGATTTAAACATTGCTCAGAAGCACTTTGACTGTCGCGAACAGAAGCCATTTTATACAGTTATTTCAAGCTTGTATGAGTCATTGACACTGCCCGTCCAACCTGCTCCCAACCTGCGCGGCCTAACCTCTTCTCAGCATTGTCATCATCCGCTCCTGACCCCTGTAAAGATGGCTCTTTGTGCGGTTCCACGCCTGCTCCTCGCCGCCGTGTTCACGGTGTTGCTCTTGGGCTGTGCTGTAGCCGCGGAGCAGGCCGAGGCAGAGAAGAGCTCCCCGGTCACGCTGCGCACCGTGATCGCCGGGACGTGCCATGAGATCCAGCACTACGTGGAGTCACTGGTGGGCACCAGCGTCGTGCGCTCTATCATTGAGGTAAACACTGTTAAAATGCATCACTCCTTTGTGTAGGTCCTTTTCACGTTATGCTGTATTTACAGCTCAGCTATTTTTAACCACCTTTTCTAAACTGTGCTTAATGACTAACGTCTTAAACTGCCTGTCTTCATTTTCGCTTTCTCACATACCCGTCTCCTGTTTCCCTTCATCCTTATAATCTCCATTTTGATCCTCTCATTTTCTCTGCCTAATGCACTCATACCCCTCTACTCCTCCATATCTCTGCTCCTCTGCTGTGGTCCCTTCTCCAGAGTGCACTGTTGTTTCTTGAGTCAGTGTTTGGGCAGGAGAACGTCTATTCTGTGGCCATGGTAAGAAACCTCTTCAAATGTCTGCCCTGCATCCTTGATCCTTGAGCTTTAGACAGACTTTTAACCACATGTGGGTCTTTTTAGAAGTAGAGCTTAAAGTTGTTCTTAAAATGCACAATTGTGTTTATGCAAAAAGTTTGTAAATGTCGAGTTTAGTAGCTGCATGCACCTGAATATAAATGTATTTTAAAATAATTCAAACAACCTAACCTTGATAAATGGTTAGTTGAATATCAGACATGCTCCTTGCCATTAGACAACATATGCCTTCGCAATCCTCCGTCAATGTGCCAGTGTGTAGTGCAACAGGTGCAGATAAGACACTTGTCCTGTGCCGGGGCTATCCTTGACCCCACCATACAGAGGCCACCGTGCTTTTTGTGGCAGTGTCCAGCCAGCTGTCAAGTGAACGTACAGCTGTTTCTACAACTCTGTGTGGTGCAACATCACTTCACCAGAACATATTGGAGAACTTTGGAACAAAGAGACTCTTATTTGCAGCAACGGCCCTTAAACCATGTTCTTAACTTCTCTCGCACATATGTCGGTTCTGTGTATATAGCAAGATGTTTATAAGCCAGAATATGAACAAATAACCTACAGAAACTAGATGCACTTGTCAAGGCACTATGTATTGTATTGCACAAAATGAAAAAAAAGAGAAAAAGCTCCAATCTGGGCAAAAATTTACAATCTTCTAGTTTGGAAGAGAATTAGTAAATTATGACCTGTAAAAAAAATAATAGTCCTTGTTTACCCACATACTTCCTGGTCATTCATAACAAAGTATTAATTTTCATGTCACTTAATCTATTTCACTTGGGTGTATGTCCCTGCTTTGAATGAGGAGTTAAGAATGCTACTGCTCTTCATTGTTTCCTTCTGATCGTATAAAAGTTGAACATGTTGCCGCCCTTCCTCTCCACAGTTTCTGCAGACCGTGATCCGATTCCTGGCTGAAGGAGCTGCCAGCGGCCTGAATGTCATCGCTGTTTACGTCACAGAAATCCTCAGGGTCACGGGATTTGATGGTGGGTACACTTTGTGGGGGAGAGGACCATTTTAGGTTGTGTTCTGTGGCATTTGGCTGTTGTGTGGATGGCACTTAGCAGCAAAATGAGATTGGAAAAAAGGGCAAACGCAATATCTTCACCGAAAACAAATTGCATGTTTTCTTTAGATCATGCATTGCTGTTTGACTTTTCTTTTCCAGTCAATGTATTATTCAATGACTGGCTACATTTTCCCTCCCAGTCTTTCATTTGAGAGGTAACAAAGAGAAAATGCAGGTGA
This sequence comes from Chaenogobius annularis, assembly GCA_015082035.1. NCBI lineage: Eukaryota > Metazoa > Chordata > Actinopteri > Gobiiformes > Gobiidae > Chaenogobius > Chaenogobius annularis. The sequence goes on along the minus strand of BJKM01000499.1, from coordinate 107,463 downwards.
AAACATGCCGTGTCTCTCCCTAAAGCAGTTTGTCTGCTACCACTCCTTGATCACTTTGTTTACCTTTGCTTTGACTTTAAGTGGTACAATTTAGCCCCTCATATTTTATGCACCAATACCATAATAGGTGAATTTCCTGTTCAAGTTGACTTTTGAACAATTGAGAATCTTGGGGAGCGCATTTTGGAAAGAGCATTTTTATTGAATGTTTTTTTAAAACCCATTACATTTTTATGAAATGTTAAAGTCTAAAGAATTTTTTTGTCTTTTTTTTCTTTTAAATAAAACGTTCTGTCCAACTCTCCACATATAGGTATTGGCCTATTTTGATGATATTCCATCATATAAACCATTTTTAACTTTTATCCATTGTGCCTTTACAATGTGTATGTACTTAATGATATGCAACATGAATGAAAGCATCTTCTTTTGATTGTACTGAAGGATTTGTGTTTGGGGCCTCTTTCCACAGCCACGTTTACCCTTCCCCGCGTCACTCCAGAGGGCGTCACTGCAGTGGCTCAGTGGGGTCTTCTCACCCTCATCGGCTACTGGGTCCTGGCCATAGTCCTGCGCCTGCTCATCGGCGTAGTGAGGCAGGTGTTCTGGGTCATAAAAACCGTCTTGGCGCTCTGGTTTTTTGGACTGATCGTTTTGGACAAGACGGCCACAGTGGACACCACGGCTGTCCGGCTAACCGGGCTGGTGCTGGTGTGTGTGGTGCTGACGCTGATCTCCTCCGGTTCGGAAAAGACCAGTGCCGTGGAACAGCGCATCAGCAGCCTGGAGGGGCGGCTGAAGGCAGTGGAGAAAAACAAAGGGGACTAAAAGCAAATGCTACGGCATTGATTTTTATTTTGTCAAAGTACCCTGGAATAAAGTGATCTTTTTAAACCTTTTTAATTTAAATGGTTTCTGTTCTTTGTAACTATAAACTGTATTTTACTGTAACTAGTCTAAAAGTAAGGGATTACAGTAATCCAATTGCTGTAACAAAGGCAGTTTATTACTTAAGTGAAGCACTAAAAAAGATAAACCCTAGCATGCAATGTCTCAGGTGTTGGATGCATATCAGCTGTGAACCAAGTATTTGTTTATTTAGTTTAGTTATCCAATCACTTTTGACATACATTACATCATAATTATGTAAGTAGTTTTTGGAGAAGTAAGTAATCAGATCTTTTTTTTACCAACACTGTATATAATGATATAACTATGTCATAAAATATATAAAGTTATGCTTCTAGATTTGTTTAAAGCAGTTACTTTTAAAATAATTGTTATTACCACAATGATGAGCAGCCTAACTATGTTGAGAATGCACCATCTCAGAAGTTAAGGTTGGTAGTATACTGTATACTGTAGATGTATGCAATGGCCAAACACTACACAAGGCAGCTGTGGCAACAATAATAACTTACTTCCACCAAATATGGAGTGAATGAGTAATACACATAATTGTATAGTGAATTTGAACACTATGTAATACTACAGGTAATGCTTTAATATAATTTTTTTCCCCTATATTTATTTCTATTATAAGAAATATCATTATGCTCCATTGACATGTAACTTCATGACCATTGTCAGAACCTTTTCTTCATCACCTGTTAATGGGCAAAGTACGGCAACAACCCAAGATTTTGATGAATTGATGTGAAGTAGACAAGTAGACAATTGGGCCAGAGCTTCTCTACAAAAGCATTACAAGACAGTGCGGTCTGACGATTTCTGTCCGTTATGCTAGAACATGCAGCTCACTCCTGTCAAATCTGTTTGTGTGGTATTTTGTCTTGACACTTGTGGAAGCTCAATGGTACATTTGTAATAAGTCTAAATTGCACACAGTAAACATTGGCACAGAGCGTTTTTCTTTGAAATTATAGGAATGTTTATGCGTGAATAGGTTTTTAACTAGGATCCAGACCAGGGGGTCACTACTCTAGTTACACAGGCTTACAATCTGAAGATATCATAGGAGAGATGACAGAAAACAAAACATTCCCACGAAATGTTTACAGTGAATTTATTTTTAAGATAATGTCAATTATGCTCTTTTTACTACATGAGACAAAATGTGGACAATACAGTTCTAAAAAACCCTAATCCTTGAAATGTAATAAACATATAAATCCAAATGCAATAGCAGAGGTATATGGTTACAACTATTGGTTGACATTTTATTTTAATCTATAGCAAATATAAATTGGAATAAAATATATTTTTCTAGTGAAAACAATATAAACACAAAAGTCTTTTATGTAACAGTCTTTTGGTACCATAAGTATAAGAAAACACTGTCAGTGTAAAAATTTAAATGCTTAGCTACTCAAGCTACACAATCTTGCACAAATCGACCGCAGGTGAAAGACTTATTTCTCTTTTCTCTTTTCAAAGCTGAAGGTAAATTCATGAAAAATTAGTTTTAGGGACTTGTAATAAGGCAAAAATGTCCAGGCGGAATCCATATAAAAGTCCCATTCATTTTTCATTAGATTTTAGGGTAATTTTGTTTGGAGTTCAAACTGACCCTGATGCTTCCCAGAATGATTGATTTGACTGGAAATAAGAGGGCTACAGCTTTATTTGTATGTACAACATATTAAACAGCTTGAGAGTTTCCTTTTATCAAATAGCGGACAAAATGGAATAAATAAATAAAAAGTCCAACGTCCCAACGTGGGATTTAATAAATCCAGCAGGCCGGATTAAAACGTTTGGGGGGCCGGATGTGGCCCGTGGGCCGTATGTTTGAGTGTTAGAGTATAAAACTTTACAATCACAGTCTGGTTTAATGAATTGTTCAAGAATAATTTTTTTTAAAAAGGCAGGGGTGCCTACACTTTTTCACGGTGCAAGCTAATTTGGCAAAACGCGAAGATCTACCTGTAGATGCTGACATTTTTTCAACTGTATTCCTAAAATTTAAAACACAATACAAACTGAATATTAAAGCATTGTATTTTCTTTATTTAAAAAAAAAAAAAATCATATTTATAGTCAATGAATATTTTGAATCTATTGGATGTAAAAACAATGTAAAAAATAAATCAGTTCACATAATGCAAAAAATGAAATTACATCAATTTAGTATAAAATAAAAGCTTTGGTAATAAAAACACAAAATAACATTCATATGCCAGCCCTGGGGAGGCCTAAACCTTGTCCTTGTAACCTTGGCTGTTACGTACATTGAACTAAGTTATAGGAGTTCCCTGTTTGCTAGTTACACTGTGTTAACTATACATTCACTTAAGTGTCTTGGTCTGTCGACCTTTTCTATCTTTCAGAGCCCTCTAAAGACACCTGGAAAATATTCACTCTTCTCAGCTGAATGACCACTAATCACAATCAAGCACACAGATTCACAAAGTGTTTTTTTCCCCATGCCCACTACTGCAAGATATGACAAACAGGATTCAAACCCTCAACCCACTAGTCATTAGACAAAAGCTCTATCACCTGAATTGAAATGGTTTCAAATTTAAGAGCAAAATGTTTTTTGTGTTTTTTAATTAAAGAATTTCTTAATTTACGGTGGCTCACTGGGATTTGTGGTTGGTGCATTGGCAGGGCTGCAAATTGTGGCTGGATTAACAGTCCCTGAAGGTTGTATGACAGTCATATCCTACACAATGTCAATATATGTAGTGGCAGCACATCCGCTGGCTGGCCAATCACGTTGTCGCAAAGGTAATTTAATGAAGTCTCCTCACCTGTGCCTTTCTCCTCTGACGTTGGCGCACAAGTGTGCTGCTTCGAAGCAGAGCCGCCAGCTCCAAAAATGTGTTGATATAACGCTTTCAAACGCCGCAAGATGCTGTTCAAACGGCCTAAAGCCCAGCGAGTATATGTTTGTGCTTTGGTGAGTACTGCGGGTCCTCACCTGTCCATTCATTCATTGCCACGAGAGTTTTCCATGCGTTGTCTTAGATCACTGGCTTGGCTCTGCACGTGCAATGTGGTAACCCCTGGCGCGTATGTTTGTTCAGTCAATTACCCTGGTAAACAATGTAATTATATTTAATTTCTAAATCCATCATAAACGGATCCTGTGGTTCATGTCTGGTGTTTGTTTTGCTCTACTCCGTGCACACTGGCCGTTTCGGACCACCTACTGTGCTGTGTCTCGCCTCTAGAGTGCTACAGGTATGTTTTGTGCCAATTTAAATCGATTAAGTAATTGAATTAATTTCAAATTTATTGTGTGCGATAGGGTTGGCCCGAGCCTTTTTGTTAAGGATCACCTCTTGTTCACCCTGCTCCGCGCTGTTTTCTCAGTTTAAGGCCCTCAAGGCGCGTTTCACCGCCTTTAATAGTTGTCGGACTCTGTACCGCGCCAAGTGGTGTGCTATGGGACCGTCCTTTCGTCTGGGCCTCCATTGCTAGTTTCTAAATATGTTTCTATTAAAGACTTATACAGGTTTTATGTATAAATGAGAGAGTGTGTGGTTTATGGTATGTTTTCAGAATATTTGGTAATTAAAATGCGTCTAATTTAATATCTGTTAAAATAAAGAATGTAATTCTCATGTTTCATTTGTCATTCATTTTATTTTGGAGCACCAATTATTGTGGCCTAAATTAATCAGGTGGCGTTGCACAGACATTATTGTGGGTAACACATTGGGGGGTTTATTAGTCAAAGCTTATAACCTTGTCTCTTGGTCGCCACATATATAAAGCATATTGTGTCCTGTATAATACATAAAGACTCCAAATGTAAAAAGCTTACATTATAGTACACGGGCTGGATGACACTGGTTCAGGGCAGGGACAGATTCGAGGGCAGGGGCAGGTCTGGGGGCAGGTTTAGGAATAGGCTGAGGAGCAGGTTCACTTTGTTTCTCTTTTGCTTGATTATGTTCTGATACAAAAGCTGCATATTGACACAACCCAACAATAGCTGCTATAGTGCCAAGCTGCCAATTCTCCCTGGAATGGTAAAAATAACCCTGTGCACATCTGTCTTGGTGAAATTTACGCCAAAATAAACATCTTACCCCTCTCTGTCAATTAAATGTGCAGCATGAGGTTGTCATAATCAAAAACTAAATATCATTCATCACTCATTTTTACAGGGATAATGTCATGGCGCTTTTCAAAAATGTTCTATGTCTTGCAAAGTCAAAGACTCCGAGTGACACGTGTAGGTTCTAAAATGTCACGTAGACACTTTTTTATAAACAAAAATAAGCAGACATCCAACAACTAAAAAAAAAAAAAAAAAAGATAATGTCCCCGACAGAAGTTGGTGGATCTGTCAGATGACCATTGATTTTAGAGCCCCAATATTTTTATCAAATCGTCGATTTTGAATTTTGTTTCTTTAAATATGGCAAGCTAAAAGAATCAAAAGGCTTTGCAGCGTCTAAACTAATTATCACTGCTTTGTTTTGTTTCTTGTATTTGGGTCATGTGTAGGAATTGCCTTATGAGTATTTGTTCCATTCTTTTGGGACATAATTGAGGTGTATATATGATAGTCCACATTCAGAATAGAAATGAGTCTGTATGAGGCACAATCCAATCGGTCCTTCCCTTTCAGGTATCAGGGATATAATGGTTCCTTCCAACTAGTAGGGGTCTGAGTTTTTCCAAGTGCCCAATTAAAAAGTTGCTGAAAAGGTGTAAGTGTCTTTAAGAGCTTTTATACCACTCTGAGGTGAACCCATCGCTCCCAGAGATTTATTCTTTAATCTTTTGATTGTGCCTTGTATTTCGCCGAACGGTTAGTTCAGCTCCCTAACTTTTTATTTTGTTCTAACATAACAGGCAAATTGAGGGTGTCCAAAAATGAATTTATATCGTCTTATTAATCGTCTGGAATTTTTGAAAAAAGTTTTTTATAAAAGGATTCAAATGCTGATTTAATTTGGTTTTTGAGATTAAATCATTTTGCCTGTCCCGTATTTTTAGAAATTGTTCTTTTAGCTTGTTTAAGTTTCCAAGATGGTCATTAAGAACATTTTGATCCACCCTCATCTTTGGTTGGTAAAGACCATTTTTCTTAACTATTTCCTGTGAGGTCAGAATTTATTTCTTACCTTTTTAATTTCTTGTAGCATTTTTGTGGCCAGGCTATCCTCAAACAATTTTTTTTTTCTTGCAGATCATTTAGTTTTTTTCTCCCTTTTTTTTTTTTTTTTTTTTTCGGAAGCTAAACCTATAATTTGTCCCCTCAAGACTGCTTTGGAAGCATCAAAAAGGATGGGCGAAGTTTCCCCAGTATCATTATCCTCCAGATAAGTCTTTAAGTTGGACATTTTCTCTTTAAACAAATGGTCGTTAAGGAGGCTGGCATTGAACCGCCACAATGTGTTTTTTTGTCTCTCCTCCAAATCTACAGAAATGTAGATAGGCGCATGACCACCTAAGTCTATTGTGCCTATATCTGCTTCAGTGATTTTTAGATCTCTTGAGAACAAAAAGTAGTCTATTCTGGAATAGACTGTATGCAGATTAGAAAAAATGGGTATACTGGTTTGTGCTCTAGGGTTCATTTCCCTCCATATCAGAATCAGAATCAGAAAGAGTTTATTGCCATTGTCAATGAACAAAATTTCACAAACATAGGAACTTGTCTCGGCCTTAAGGTGCAACATAAAACACTGAGTAATAATAAAACAACATATATTCAATCAAAAAAGGGCATGCATTAGGAAACAATTTAAAATTACTATACAATGAAAAATAAAAATAGGCATTTCTATGTACACAAGTTTACAGTTATGTTTAAAGTTGTAGTGCAGAAAGTGACAGTTGAATATTGCAGTTAAAAGTGACAGGTGTTTTGAAGTGTTCATGAGTCCGACAGCAGAGGGAAAGAAACTATTCTTATGGCGGGAGGTTCTGGTCCGGATGGACCGTAGCCTCCTGCCTGAGGGGAGTGGTTCAAACAGACCATGTCCAGGGTGAGAAGGGTCAGCTGTGATCCGACCTGCTCGTCCCAGAGCCCTGGAGACGTACAGGTCCTGCAGAGATGGAAGTCTGCAGCCGATCACCTTCTCAGCAGAACGCACAATGCGCTGTAGTCTCTGTTTGTCCCTGGCTGTGGCTCCAGCGTACCACACGGTGATGGAGGAGGTGAGGATGGACTCAAAGATGGCCGTGTAAAACTGCAGCATCATCTGCACTGGCAGCTTGGCTTTCCTCAGCTGCCGCAGAAAGTACATCCTCTGCTGGGCCTTCTTGATGAGGAGCTGATGGAGGGCTCCCACTTGAGGTCCTGGGTGATGGTGGTGCCCAGGAAGCGGAAGGAGTCCACGGTGGTGATGGGGGAGTCTGTCATGATGAGGGGGGGCTGGGGGGCTGTGGCTTTCCTGAAGTCCACGATCATCTCCACTGTCTTCTGGGCGTTGAAACTCCAGATTGTGCAATACTATCTGTGGAGCTCCTGTGCTGATAGTCCGAGTGTCTGAGACATTCTTCCCCAGCCGCACGCACTGCCTCCGATCCGTCAGGAAGTCAGTGATCCACCTGCAGGTGGAATCAGGCACGTTGAGCTGGGAGAGCTTGTCCTGGAGCAGAGCAGGGAGGATGGTGTTGAACGCAGAGCTGAAGTCCACAAACAGGATCCTGGCGTAGGTTCCCGGGGAGTCCAGATGCTGCAGGATGAAGTGGAGTGCCAGGTTGATGGTGTCGTCCACAGACCTGTTGGCTCTGTAGGTGAACTGCAGGGGGTCCAGCAGGGAGGAGGTGAAGGACTTGAGGTGGGGCAGGACCAGGCGTTCAAATGACTACATGACTACAGACGTCAGTGCCACAGACCTGTAGTCATTAAGTCCAGTGATCCGGGGCTTCTTGGGGACAGGGACAATGATGGCAGACTTGAAGCAGGCTGGGACATGGCATGACCCCAGAGAGGTGTTAAAAATGTCTGTGAAGACGGGGGTTAACTCTCCTGCGCAATGTCTTAATGTAGCGGCAGAGACACCGTCTGGTCCAGCAGCTTTTCGGGGTTGGATTTCCGAAATAGCCTGTGAACATCCTGTTCCTGAACTGAGAGGGTGGTGGGGGAGGTGGGGAGGTGGGGGTGACCAGGTTTGGGTTGGCGGAGGTGGCAACCGTGGGGGAGGGGGTGGTCACATCAAACCTGGAGTAGAAGGTGTTAAGTTGCTCAGCCAGTTTTCGATTGTCTGCAGCAGGGGGGGCTCGGGGCTTGTGGTTGGTGAGGAGCCGGAGCCCCTCCACACGGAGGCGGGGTTGTTGTCAGAGAACTGCTGCTTCAGACGCGTATTGTACTGTGATCTCGCTCGAGAAACCTCTTTGCTAAATCCATACTTTGCGTCTTTGTAGCGCCCCCTATCACCAGCCCTGTGCGCTGCCTCCTTCTGCTGCCTTAACTGCCTCAGTTTTGGAGTGAACCAGGGTTTGTCATTGTTGAAAGTGACTTTGGTTTGTGTTGGTATGATGCAGTTCTCACAGAATCGAATGTATGACGTCAGAGTGTCCGTGTACTCATCCAAACTCTCTGTGGCAGCTCTGAAAACCTCCCAGTCTGTAATGTCCAAACACGCACGGAGCTCCTCCACTGCCTCATTGGTCCACTTCTTGGATTTCCTCACTGCAGGTTTGGAGAGCTTCAGCCTCTGCCTGTACGTGGGGATCAGGTGAACCATGGCGTGATCTGAGAAGCCGAGAGCAGCGCGAGCCACTGCGCGGAAGGCTTTACTGACTGTTGTGTAATAGTGATCCAGCGTGCTCTGCTCTCTGGTCGGAACTTTAATAAACTGTCTGTACTTTGGTAGTTCGTGGCTGAGATTCCCCCTGTTAAAATCACCCAGGATAATACACAAGGAGTCCGGGAAGGTCCGCTCCACACTCAGAATCTGGTCCGCGAGCGCGCGCTGTGCCACGTGCACGTTTGCGCTCGGCGGGATGTAAACAACAGCCAGAATGAATGAGGCGAACTCACGTGTCAATCAATCCTATATTCAATAAGATACGGAACTTCTTATTGTTCCTCCATTGCCTCTTGAGGTTGACACGTCTAATGTAGGCTGAATGCAAAGATTCCAATCGCCGCCACAAATTATGGTTCCCTCAGAGTGGTTCACAATCGGGTCCATGATATCAGCATAGAAAGTAATATCACTCCCAGGTGGCGCATACACATTTAAAAGGGTGAAAACCTTTCCATTAATGTTCCCTTTTAACCAGTATATATCTGCCTAGTTTAGCCTCACATTCAAAACTCTGTTTAAAAACGATTACCTTTGTATGATAAATGTTAGGATTTTTTTTAAATAACAAAATGTCTTTAGTTTTTGATGTTCTGCGTCATTCAAATGTGTCTCTTGTAAATATACAATATCTATTTCTTTTTTCATTTTTGTTCGTTTGATTGGGTTCACTATCCCATTGGGTTGGTTGTATTGATCGTACCATTTAACCGTTTAACAAACATACACAGGAACACAGAGCATCTGAGAGGGTAAAGAAAACAAAAGGGTTCATGCTGGAAACAGGCATCGAACCCAAAACCTGATCAAAAAAGTGACCGTAAAGGGGAGGGAAATCCAATCCTAATGAAGGCCCCCTCCAAAAAAAAACAAACTCCCCAGGCACCTCTGACACCAAGCCTCAGAAGGAACTGGGTATATGACCTCTTTAGCCCACCACACCCACTGCTGCGTTTGGATTCGTGGGAAATTGGAAAATTCAATCTTCCACATTTGGCAAATCGATGAGTAGATGTACATACAAACACAAAGATGATGTACTAAAGCAGACAGCCAACATAGTCTGATGTTGAAAACCAATAAATCATTTCACTATAATCAGTCTCTTCATATTAACAGAAATATATCACCATGTGACCATAACCAATGTTCCCTCTAATTCTTCATGTGTCTGAGCAAACACAATCTCCCTGAGTGGTCCCATCAACCACTTTGAGCAACATCAGACGTGTGCACTGTGGCCACGTCAGTATCAAATCTGTCCATGTTACATGGTTTAATAAAAAATCTAATTACAGCAGCCATTCTGTAAGATTACTTTTAAGTGATTTAATCCACTTACAATGAAAAAGACCAAACTCTTGTCCATAACCTGTGTAGCAGGGGCAGACTGGGTGAAAAAAGTGTCCCGGGAGTTGAAGACAGAGCAGCTATTACAGTATTCCTGGGAGTCTATTTTATAAACTCAGTTGGCCATAGTTGTATGATATCCTACTATATAATGTCAGCTTGATTCAATAGGTTTATGTAAACAGAGCTGAATATTGGTTTACATAGATTGTTGTATGAATTTCATGATCAGCATAATTTTTTTTAGTACAGTACAGCATGTAGCAAAGTACTTTTGAGGCAATAAAAACTAGATGAGCTAGATGAGTTTATATTATACCCTAGGACCTTCCAGGCAAAGCAAGAACTATTTTAGGAGAAAATCAGGTTAAGGACCCTCAACTAGAAAACTTACATAGTGCACCTTTTTAAACATCAAACTCATTTCACTTGAGGAGCCTAATGTTCCGTGGGCCTTTAGCCTACTCTCTGTGGCCCATTTATGGACCCTCAACTACTGCTCATAAACAATTACTTTAACATACACTAATGCAGAGTATCTCGCATCCCGCTCAGCCTCAAAGTTTCACCAGCGTTGTTCATCTCGCATGGTCAAAGTGTCCTGATAATACATCCACCTGATGCAGAGCTCTGCTCCTCCCATCTCTACCTGCTCGTATCGGTCAACTGTTACAGCGACTGATAACACGCTCTTGCATGCAAGCATACGGCACTCTCACTGCCCTGTATCACCACTCTGCAGCGGCCGCTCGGCTCTATGCGGGCCACTCCTCTGGACAGGGGCGCTCTCACTCGAGGCCATGCAAATCCGCCTGATCCTGCAGCATTTGACCTGTGGGAAATCCCGTCGGCCACAGGTCTCAAGTCAGGGCCGACACAGTTAAGGCAGTGGCGACGGGTCTCGCCTCATCTACAGCTCGGCACGCACCGGCCCATTTATCCATCAGCCCACTGGGAAAATCCTCGTATGCCAAGTCCACTCTTGCCTGTCACTCACTGAATAACATTGTATAAAATGTTTGTCTTTAGTTTATTTTCAATTCATGTTGGATTTTTATTTTGGGCGCAGTGCAGATATTTACCGCAGTAAAGTGGTCCGCATTTTACGAGGCGATGGTAATGTGCACGAGAAAAGCTGTTTTTTCTGCTGATTACGGTAATCGCAAAAAGCACCAGTTTAGGGATGGAACAAAACATGGAGAGTGAAATCAAAGTTTGAAAAATAATGTACATATTCATGTAACGTTTTATAATTTATTTAACATAGTGTGAAGAAAAAAGTTGCCTATTACTTCTACTGTATGGACATTTTTTAAAAAGAACCTTGTTTAAAAATGTGACTATTCATTTGTCTTATATTTTTATTCAAGTGTAAAGGATGTATCAAAACTGCAATAATAAAATAAAATTTTTCATAATTCATATTAAAAATCCTAATGAATGGCAAATTTGTCAAACGTCAATGGACAACACCACTTTGAAGGTCCATAACATCTTATTCTCAAGAGGTGTGTGAGAACCTATACTGTAGATCTTTTCTCAGTGGTCCCCTACACGAGCTTGCCAAGACTTATTCATTTTTACAGCAGGAATCTTTCATAAATCATATTCAAAATCACAATGTATGGCAAATATGTCAAACATAAATGGACAACTACAACACTTTGAAGGTCCATAATATCTCATTCTCAAGAGGTGAGTGAGAACCTACACCGTGGATCTTTTCTTATTGATCCCATAGACCAACCTGCCAAGTATCTTTCACAATGTATGGCAAATATGTCAAATGGACAAGTAATATCTTAAGAGGTGTGTTACAACTTGGAAGACTTCCAGATTTTAGCTGCATAAAACTGAAATGTAGATTCACTATGTTTAGTCCTGACTCTTGGCACCTGATGTCCTCAGAGTTCGAGATGGTTAATATGGCACTAATATGTCCGAGGCGCTAGGCCATGGAGAGACTTGTATACAAGCAGAGCTGCTTTGAAGTCTATTCTCTGAGCGGAGACTTGAGCACAGGACTAATGTGATTGTAAATTCCTGGTTCAGGACCCGAGCAGCAGAGTTCTATGGTCGCATTTATATAGCGCTTTTCTACCTTCAAGGCACTCAAAGTGCTTTACATCAATGAACCAGTCACCCATTCAAACAACAGATGGACACAGACACTGGGGGCAGGGCGGGGTTAAGTGTCTTGCCCAATGACACAACGACAGTATTCACATGAGGCAGCTGCGATCGCACCGCCAACCTGTGGATCAGAAGACAAGCACTTTACCACTGAGCTACTATCGCCCCCATATGTACTGCAACTGTGAGCAGGCCATTACAGTAGTTTAATCTACTAGAGACAAACGCATGGATAAGTCTCTCCAGGTCTGGTTTAGACACTATACTTTTGATTTTGGCAGTTTTTTTAGATGGTAAAAAGCTGCTGATGTTATTGATTTGACGTGGCTGTTTAAGTTCAAGTCTGAGTCCACTATTACCCCCAGATTTGTAACTTGATTTGTAGCTGGAGAAAGTTGTTTTGCATCCACACACAGATCTGTTGGATGAGTGAATCCACTGGGCCAGATTCACCTGCCGTCAGTGAAACAGATCTGAGTGTCGTCTGCATAATTGTGATGGGACTCATTTTCACTGCGTATCAACTGGCAGCATGTAGAGGTTGAACAGAAGGGGATCCAGGATTGACCCTTGGGGCACCCCACAGGTCAGGGGCATGTAGTTTGATACAGTTTCCAATTTCAAACAAGTACTTCCTGCCTTCCAGATAGGACTTTAACCAGTTTAGTGCAGTGCCAGTGATGCCCACCCAGTCCTCTAGTCTCTGTAAGAGGATCCCATGATCGACAGTGTCAAAAGCAGCACTCAGATCTAACAGAATTAAGACTGAGGCTTTGCCCGCGTCAGTGTTTAGGTGGATGTCATTTGTCACCTTGACAAGAGCAGTCTCAGTGCTGTGATGAGGTCTAAAACCTGACTGGAAAACATCAAATGAGTTGTTTATTAAGAGGAAATCAGTGAGCTGTTGGTAAACATCCTTTTCAAGGACTTTGCCCCAAAATGTCAGATTAGAGATGGGCCGGTAATTACTCAGTACTGCGGCATCAAGACTGCTCTTCTTTAGGAGAGGCTTTATGACCGCAGTTTTCAAAGCCCTTCCCGATTTAAGCGACATGTTAACGTGTAATGTGAGTGAATGGTGCTTACAAACTGTTCAGCACAGACGTTTGAAATCTGTTGGGCAGTAGTGCTGCCCGGTGGTCGAGTGGTTAAGACTCGTATTCCAGGCTCCAAGGACAGCAGTGTCATGAGTTTGAATCCTGACTCCAACAGTTTACCGCATGTCCTGCCTTCTCTCTCGCCCCCATTTACACTGTCCGTTCCTGTCTAATAAAGCCTGTGGGCCAAAACATTTTAAAGAAATCGTAAGGTTAGCATGTGGATGAACTCAGATTGGTGGTGATCTCCTCGACAGTTTTGTCAGGTACAAGTGTAATTTTAGGGTTATTATTTGAGTTGTGGAATTTATAGCTTTTTTAATGCCCTGAACTTTGTCATTAAAGAATAATGCGAAGTCATTACACATATGTGGAAATTAGTTCTAACGGCAGCTGAGCTGGAGGACTTGTTAATCTGTTTACTGTGGCAAACAGAAGACGCAAGTTGTTACTGCAGCTTCCAATTATTTCAGAAAAATATTCTTCCCTAGTTCTACATAAAATGAGGTTGTACGTGTAAAACTTCTCTGTAAATCTTTTGGAACCTGGAGCTTTAACTTGAGCCATGTGCTCTGACCAAATCATCATTTCTCCATGGTGCCTTCTGCTCATTTTTAACCATTTTAGACTTCCTAGGGCAATGATCACAACAAATCATTTACATTAGAACATGAGACATTTTCAAAATGTACCTTTCCATAAACAGTGCTCCTGTGCTGTCTTTTTATTTTTATGTGCCTCCCCTGAACAACTGCGGGACCAACCGGTGGTTTGGGAGAAACAGACTGGTCAAAAAAGACACAGAAATGATCAGACTGAGCAACATCTACCACATTGTATAAACAATATTAGCCCCCCCATTAGAAGATTAGAAGAGCTCCTGTGTGGTACCAGTGCCCAAGACACCGCGCGCCAAAGGACCTCAAAAGTATCAGGCCAGTGGCTCTCACGTCCCACCTGATGAAGACACTGGAGCGGCTGTTCCTGGACCACCTCCGCTCCACTGTGAGCTCAGCCGTGGATCCGCTGCAGTTTGCATACCGGCCTGGCATCGGAGTGAAGGACGCCGTCATATCCCTGCTGCACCGCTCTCTCTCACCTGGAGAAGCCTGGCAGTGCTGTGAGGATGCTATTTTTCGATCTTGCCAGTGCCTTCGACACCATCCAGCTGCTGCTCCTGAGGGACAGGGAGCCTACAGCCTTCATCGCCAGAATCCCCAAAACGGCATGAGACGCTGGATGACACTGGAATTGTATCCTGGAGTCCTTTTTTGAGATTCAAAAGTGAATATCCGTGCATGTAGCTCATGAATTTCCAGATTATATTTTCAACAGCGTTCAAAAGAGTTTGATTCCCTTCTTCTCCCGGATATGTCGCTGTCTCGTCAGATATGTTGTTAAAACTGTAAACATTTTCTTAAAACCCTTGGTTAACTTAAGTCATACTTAAAAATGTTTGAATCTGCGTTTGTATGCAGATCTGGAACAGTTTTCCTAAAAATTGGAGACAGGCCAGGCCCAGAGGTCTACTCTGGCCATGTTCAAATCTAAGCTAAAAATTGTTTTGTTTGGCCGTACATATGACTGACAGGATTTTCTTTGCAATCTTCTCTTTTATCTCTTAAACTATTTTGTAATTTCTGTCATGTCTTTGTGATTTTTATTATGTTTTGCCTGTTGTGTGAAGCCCTTTGAATTACCTTGTGTACAAATTGTGCTCTATAAATGAACTTGCCTTGCCTAGGGGACCAGTGAGAAAAGATCAGCAGTGTAAGTTCTCACATACCTCTTGAGAATAAGATATTATGGACCTTCAAAATGGTGAAGTTTTTCTAAGTTTGACATTATTGACCTACATTGTGATTTTGAATATGAATTATGGAAAATCCCTACAGTAAAAATGAATGAGACATGGCAAGCTGGTGTAGTGGACAACTAAGAAAAGATCAAGGGTGTAGGTTCTCCCTCACCTCTTGAGTACAAGATATTATGGACCTTCAAAGTGGTGTTGTCCATTGACATTTGACATATTTGCATATCTAGTGATTTTTAATAAAAAATATGAAAAATGTGTTATTATTTTATTTCATTATTGCAGTTTTGATACATCCTTTACATTTGAATAAAAATATGAGACCTAAATGAATAGTCACACATTTTTCAACAAGGTTCTTTTAAAAAAAATTTAATAGGCAACTTTTTTTCTTTCTTTTTTTTTTACACTGTTAAATAAATAATAAAACATTACATGAATGCATACTTTATTTTTCAAACTTTGATTTCACTCTCCATGTTTTGTTTCGTCGCTAACTGGAACGCCACTGTCGCGCTTTTTGCGCTTACCGTAATCAGCAGAAAAAATGCGCAACAGCTTTTCTCTCGCGGGCCACATTACCACCGCCTCGTAAAATGCGGACCACTTTACCGCAATAGATTTTTGGTGCGCAGCGACCTTTGGAGCAGTGCGCAATTGCACACGCGAGCAGCTTAGAGGGAACATTGACCACAACCCAAACTCACACACCCCACGTTGGTGGGTACCAGAAAGAAAAAAAAAGTTATTTGTCTCCTTTTAATAAATATATGATCGCTTCACTTAAGAACCCCCAAACTATTAAGTAAACATTGTAAAAAGCAAGAGTTTGTGCTCGAACCACATGCCACATGCCTAATGTCTGTTTGTATCTCTTAATGCATGTTTGGGCTTTTGTTTCAGTTTGAATGCAGCGAAAACGTACTGTATCCGAGGAGGCACAGAGCGAGGCAGTGTCATAACAATGGTCGTAACAAATGCTGTCCAAAAGCAAACGCTTTAAGTAAAAACTTGTGTGATTAATATGGAAGTATTGCTTATAGTTGTATCCAATACGGTTTTTTTTTTTTTTTTTTCAACTTATTTTTTTTTTTTTTTTTTTTTTTCAACTTATTTTTGACATTGTGCCGATAGGTCCATCAGGATCAAAAAGAAAACCTGACCAATGATGTGAGAAGGGCTCGGGGTTGCGAGATTTTCAGAGACCAATAAGCGGCCACACCTTCGGGGGAAATGCCCTACACAAGCAACTCCAGCCCTAATAGATCTATGCCCCAAAAGTGAATATCCGTGCTTAACTTAAAGCCCTAAAAAACAAGCAACTAACAGTGTGTGTCATCACTGAATGAGCCAATATTATGCAACAAATTTTAATAAAATGTTTAACATAATTAACATGTTGAAAAAACATGAACTGGTTGTATTTCAGTCAGTAGTACTGCTGCATTATGGGTCAACGTGAAACAGGCAAGAAATCACCACTTTTATGGCGTGAAAAGGGCCTGTCATGAGCAAGCCCAGACATCGGCAGGCATTTGTCATGTGAATTTCAAAAAAAGGGGTCGGAAAGGACCAAAGTTGCTGTGAAGGGGCTGACTTGGCAACTCTAGCCCCCCTCACTCCTCCATGCCCCCTGTATTGCATCCGCCTGTCCGTCCGAGGGAGTCAGATCTCTCCTTCATTGTAGAACTCCAACACGTTTCTACTTTTTTCCCAAAGAGGTTTGGTAGTTTTTCCTGGCCAAGAAGGAGGATCTAAGGACAGGGGAGCTTGGGACATCTAAGGACACGGGATGCTGGGACATCACCAAGTCCCTATGAACATTGTTTATTCTGTTTTTATTGTTTTTCACTGTCGCCCCTCGAGACAACCACTGTTGAGATTTTGTGCGTGACAAAAATACATTGAATTGAATTGTATGCAGGCTAGAATAAGACCATATGCTCATTTTACACATGAATTGATATAACTGATAATCTTTTACAAACCAAAAAAGTTAATCTTTTATTGTTATTGACAATGTCCCTGTGATGGCCTACACATAATAACCACGCATAACAAAACGCAAGTAAATTCAAAACATATTTTCAGGACAATTAGTCGTTTTAGACCCTAACTTGAGTTTGAGTAGTTAGTGATAATATTTCTTCACATTCTGAATGTCAGTTGCATCAAATATATAACATACATTTATAAATGATTATATGATGATTAAAATACAGTACATCAGTATTGTAGGTCACTTTTGTTAAATGTAACATGTAACAGACTTCTGGAGGAAAACCACAAAATGTTATAATCCCACTAAAACTTGAAGAGGTAACATGCCTACATGAGATTATTGAAATGGTTGTTTTAAAAATATGAAAAATGGTACAAGGTGATATTTTTTGTTAGTGTTACCCACCCATAAAATCTAGGCACTACAAACGTCTTATATTAGGCACATCAAAGCAATAAAGAATTGATCAGGATTGTGAATAAATAAATGCTTGTTATGTCTTACACATGATACATCCAGGCTATAGATTGAATATGGCTTTACTTTGAGACCCTAGAATTTTCCAAATGATCATTTATGATTATTTCAATCATAAGAAGTTGAGCTTGTCAGAGTTATATTCTATGGAGGAACACTCTTCAGAGCCGAGTGGAGGAGCAGAGGGAAAAGTTGCCCCACTCAATTCAAACTTTGGTTCAGTGTCAGAGGTATTGAAATTAAAGTTATATGAGGAGAAAAATGTTGGTCCTGGGGTTCCTGATGTAGAGACCTGTGAGGGATATTTAAAACGGCTTTTAAAACATGTAAAAACATGACAAGTCTGTATAATAGTCGCCCATGGATTTCATACAGACCAATTAATGCCACTTAATTTACATGATTTTAGTCATTCTATCTCAAAGAACAGTAATGTGTATCTACTGTACCTGTTCAAGGGGTGATGGTCTCACGTCAGTCAGTATCACGTTGTTTGTCTGCTAAAAAAACAAAAGTGATTGTAAATAATAAAAAGAGGTTGTGCTAAACTACATTTCTGTTAACACTGTAATGGATGTCAATATATGATTGATGCATTTACCTATTTACAGCACATTACTTGTATGTTTTCAATTGACCAGGAAGTTATTCTCTATTGAAGTCTGTTGGACCAGACCTTTTCAAACACTAAAATAATCATTCAGTGTGTTGTGTTCCACTTACAGGTGGCTCTGGGGGGCTGGCTGTGGGCTCAGCATGGACAGGGGGGTTCTCTGGGTGACTTGAGTAAGCTGGGACCAGTGGGGCTGAGGGCTGGTTAACACACTACAAGAAAACATCCATATCAAATGATAAAAGAATTTTCAATTTTACTAAGAAGGCATTACAAACAATTATATATTGCAGCTAAAGGATTCAAACGAGTGAAGAATATTATCTTAGCTAGTGTATTTATCTCTGTAATATTGTTTTTTAAAAACTAATACGCAGCACTGGGCCAGCATGCCCCCGTTTTTTGTTTGTTTTTTTACAGTAAAATAAACCATTTTGGAATTAATCTGGATCACTTTGCATGCCAAACCCACAAAAAGGCCTTAAATTTACAAAATTACAAGTTCTTGAATCTCATTTTAGTGATATATGCTTCAGCTTCAATCTAATGTTTGCCAGTCCATTCCTCCAACAGCAGCTTTACTCCTCCCAAAGACATCCAGGTGGATTTTAAATCAGATTCTCATCATACATAGCTTGTTTTCAAATCAGACAGCAGAGGCCAAAACTAAATTTTAAAGGGAACAGAAACCGTTTCAGTTTTCATTTGGGGTCAGGTACATCGTATACATCGTCAGGTATTTCAGGGGGAAATCCTGTGTACCTCTTCATAGGGTGGTGGTAGGTCCATGTGGCTCTCTGCAGCATCGTATGTCTGCAGGACACAACAGAGTCAATACAAATGTTAATAGTTGTAAACAAATACCATGGTTTTCAACCCACAGGTGGATGTGGAATAATGATTCTTGGCTCTCCTGAGAGAAGAGGTGTCACCGTCTGAGTGGATTGAGTTGGATTCTGTCAAAATGTTGTCATATCTCATTACTGTATAAAGAAATTAGCATTTAGACCAAAATTCCAATACTTACACGGTGGTTCACAGTCGATGCTGCAGCCTCGTCCTCAGTCCCATCAGTTTTATCTGAGCTCTCTTTACAGCAGCACTTTTTCACACAGCAGCAGCACAACATACCTCCAAAGGAAATGGCACCGAGAATAACATAGCTCATCCAGACCCGTTCCACTGCAAGCAAAACAAAACTTTAACGCTCTGAAGAAGGAAAAAAAAGTGTGTTGTATTATAAGTCATGGCCTACCTTCCCTTATTTCTACTCTTGCACTCAACATTAGGTTACCCTCCTTGTCGAAAAACTCATACGTGCCAGCGTCTTCAGGTGTCGCATCTTCAATCGCAAAGTATCCGTCTGTGATTTTAAACCTGCCGTCACTCTGAGACACAGTACGCGGATTGAAGGTCCCCTCACGTTTAAACTTAACTTGGCTTGCGGTAAATTTGCCGGGAAATTCCAATATGATGTCACCTTCGTCAAAATCATAGCTTTCTACAAAAGCTGTTTAGAGAGGGAGAAAGAAACAGAAGGAGATAATTGAATAAGTTGTTACACCATCACAACATGTTTTGTAGTGTCTGTCTTACGTTCAACTATTATTTGCTGCCATTTTAGCAGCTGATGTTTGGTCCCTCTAAACCTGTAGTATCCACTGTCTTGCTGGGTGATAACCTTGATCTCATAGTCACTGCCGCTGATCTCTCCCCTTCTGTGTTTAGAAGGATCAGTGCGATTCCAAAGGACACTGGCCTCGACCGGGTCTGGGGTACTTGAAATATATTTTACAAACTCCAAATATTGAGCGCCATCTGGGATTTTCCAATAAATGAAAGATCCATAACGTTTTTTTACAGGATTCATACAATCTGACAAAAAAAAGTCGCAATATTAATTAAAGTATGCATTCTTGCATAACTTTTTGTTAGGAAAGTTGTCTCACTTCGAACTCTCAGGTGTACAGAGCGAAAAAGCCCTCCTGTCATGGATAAAACTGCTTCATCGTCTTGTTCCGTTACATCTGTCATTTCAACTCTTCCCAAAGAAACACTGAAGCGTGAATCCAGTGACTGAAAAGATATGATGCTTATTATTTGTTCAAACTATACTTTAGTATTCTTAAAATAATCTGATTAATTACCTTTCCATAGTTGACAACAATCTTAGGCTCTCCCACTTTTGGAGTGTATGTAATTGTCTTATTGTAAAAAGGTGGTGTAAAACGTGTTGGCAAACGGTATCCGTTGCCATAGCACAAGTCCTCACGCAAACATGAACCTTTATTTGGAAACAAAACAATTACAGTTACAAACAACCATTAGCAAGATACAAATATAAAAGATCATATGTGCCTGAATAAATCTGCATTGTCAATTTAATTAAAAGGTATAATAATATAATAGTATTTTTTTACTTTAAGATATTTTAGGACGTTTTGGCTGCTCGTCCTGTCACAGCTGTATTTATTTTCACTCAATTTACATTTACATTAAATCAACAATAGATGGCAGCAAAATACCATATAGTCTAGAAAATAAGAGCTGCTGAGAAATCTATGGGGAAAAACCCAAACATCCTTTAAACAAGTTAAGAACCAAATGTTCGTTTATGTCTAATGTATTAGTATTTTTTCCAGATATGTATGATGACCCTTTGATGGTGGATGCAGTAGATATTCTTGACATTTATTCTCTTTCACATCATCTTGTACAATAAGCAACACACACAATTTAAGACATGCGAAATTTGTTTGAAAAGAGCACCTAAAATCCATTCGCATAATAAAAAACTCAGCGTTACTTACCCAATGTGACAAGGGTTAAAAGAACATAAAGCAGCAGCATGACCTGAGTTACCGGAAAGGGTACGCCTACTACGTGCGTAAGGTGACGCCGAAAGAGCAGAAAGTAAACACGTAAACTGCTCAGTTTACTCTAAATTGATTATATTTTCTGAGTATCGTTTACAATAGTCTATAGATCATCTGGAAAAGGTAACACAAACATGGCTGGGCATGGTTGGTTGTGGGCACTTTCGGCGAGGCTTGTCCAGACCACACCTCCAAAAAAAACTGTCAGGGAGGGGCCTGCGCATAGCCTTCACTGCGCATTCAACATGATAATAACAGCAATATAAGAAATATAAACATAACATTAAATAGTTACACTTGAATTTCCCCATTGTAGGACACATGTAAGTACAGCAGAATAATAAACTACACCTTAGTTAAGAGACAAAAAATACAAAATGCAACATTGTGCCAGTAAAACTGTAAGGCTATAAAACCAGTATAATACGTGGCTAAGCAGGTGACTTCAGTGTATTATACCTGTGGTGATTCACATTATGTCACAGTACATGATTAATATAGGTGAATGACACATACAGTGTTCATTGTACACATGGCTCTGACAGCGAGTAAAGGCACACTAACTTTTCCAATGGGGGGATCCACTACCATGGAGATGTTATTGCTTTGATACGGAATGTTTTGAATTTTGGCATTCAATTTAGTTTATTTTACATTTATTCAATTACACTACATTCTCCACTGTGTTAACATCTCCATTGCGGTGGACCATTGGAGACAAGCAGGTGGTGAACCCTCCACCAGAGAGGTTATCACGTCAAAAAGGAATATGTGAGTTTTGGTAAATTAGTTGATTTTTTTCGCCAACCTTGTTTAAAGTATGCATTGTCAATTATTTTATTTTTTTTCCAAAGTCATAAAAACATATTTATGTTGAAAACCTGGATACATTTTTTTGAATTGTATCAAGGTATTTCTGAATTATTTATTTAGTGTTACAAACTAAATACATCTAGTCACATACCAACTCAAAACAAGAAAAGAAACTGAATTCTGTAGATATCCAGTTTTTGTAGTGTTGGCCTGTTACTTTATAAATGAACATAGAAAAACAAAAAACTATTTTAACAATTTAAGAGAGGCTCATTATAAGACTGCAGGAGAGGAACAAATATGGACATAGACAAAATGTAGTTTTAAACTCGCTGGCTCCAGGCTTTCTAGAAAGTTGCTTGATTGCTGGCTGAGTTGTCTTTTAAAGCCTACAAGAGAACATTCACATCACACAAAATAAATGGTTTCAGCTTTCCAGTATAGAGTGATTGAAACCACATTGATAATACTCACTTGGAAAATGACAGCAGGAGTCACTGCCTCAGAGGTATCAGAACTTTTCTTTTTATATTTTTTCCAGCAGAAAGTCCCACCTAACCCTATGAATGCAGCTCCAAAGGCTACCAAAACAAGAATGAAATACCAGTGTAGCGGCTCCTCTTCTTCTGCAAGAACAAAATGGAAGTGTGTTAATTTTCAGCCAAAGCAATTAAACTGTAAAGAAACCGCAAACAACACCTACCCTTTATTTCTATCGCTGTATGAAGGATCAAGTTGCCTTCATTGTCAAAAAAGTCATATGTGCCGGCATCATCGTCAGTCGCATCGGCAATAGTAAGATATTGGTTTGTTATGGAAACTCTGTCGCCATCTTCTAACACCGAGTGGGTTTCGGCCCCCACACCAGTAAATCTAACTTGATTTGGGATGACTACAACAGGAAACGCTATATAAATGACTTTGCCCTTAGCACAAGTATATTTTTTTACATGCGCTGTGAAAAAAAAAAGATTGTTAGGAAACAAAAAACAAAAAACAGCAACATGATTCTTCTCTATTTAGAAAACAACCACACCTTCAACTACTATTTGCTCCCATTTTAGCAGTTGATGTTTGGACCCTCTAAACCTGTAGTATCCACTGTCTTGCTGTGTCAGGTCCTTGATCTCATAGTCAATGCCACTTACATTGTCCCTGCTGTAAGTGGGATCAGTGCGATTCCAAAGGACTGTAGGCTTGGCTGGGAAATCTGAACCAGTATATTTAGAAAACTCTAAATATTCAGCTCCTTCTGAAATGTTCCAAACGATTGAAGATCCATAAAACGTCTTCACTGGACCACCACAATCTGAACAAATAATATTTGGTAAAAATAACACAATAGTACACATATTCCCATGCATTTTTATTTTAGGATTGTTCGCTCACTTTTAACACTTAATTTCACAGAGTCTTGCCCCTCAGTGGATAGAACTGCTTCATTGTCTTGTTCTGTTAAATCTGCCATTTCAATTCCATCTTGAAAAACTTGGAAGCGTGGATGCAGTGACTGAAAATATATTCAGAACAAATACGTGTTTAGCTTTGTCTGTTGTAGGACACAGATCAATATTGTTTGGTCAGATGAAAACAGTCAAAGGTGGTGAACGTCAAAGCTGCCACTAGCACCTAGCAGCATGCAAGATTCCTGATAGCAGCTCACCACCTGCATTACTCTATGGAGATGGAAAGTTAAAACCAAACTTTAGAACATTCTCCATGCAGACGGAGACGTTTTTTGCCATTCTTTAGAAATGTTAGAGGCAATGTAAGAACAACTCCAAGGAGACCTCCACCCGAAATGTTACATATCAAGTTTGTGGAGCAACAAGCCCCTTCAAAGCAAGAGTGCATGCTTTTCAAGCTATAAAAAGACCTGTAATTAAGTAATTGCATTTATTTAAGTCTATTTTCGGCTGAAATCTTACACGGTGGGGCTTTAAGTGTAGTAAAATATAGCTAAACTTATAGGTCCACTTTTCTTGTGGATGGTGCTTGTCTCCATGCAAATGGTTATTTACAGTTACAGGTCAGATCTGTGGAGACGTGATTCCGCTAACAGTAAGAATAAACGTCTTTTGAGGTAGATACGTTTAGTGTCATACTGTGGAACTTTACAGGAAAACCAAAAATACCCCCATGGATACAAGTGCAGCTTTAAGAGGGAGTAACTAACTGCATAAAATTAATCTAGCATTTAAAAAGGCAGTCAGAAATTCATGGATTTTAGGCAAACCCTTCCTGGATTTTGTGAAGACCTTTCCACATCCAAAAGATAAAAAACAAATGTTTGAAGTACTTGATTGCTATGACAATGGTCCTTCGCTGTTACCCCCAAATCCAGGGGTGGGCAGTTATTTTTCCTCCGAGGGCCATATTGGAATCCAGGCGAGTGGCGGGGGGCCGGCCCGCGATCATTGGTGTAAAAAAAAACATTATAAGCACTTTTCTGTAAAATACTGGCAACTGAATCTATTATTTATTCATTTCATGTCATGTTTATTATGGACACAAGTGCGGACACATGTTACAGCACCAAGACAGTTAAAAATAAAAGAAACTAAGAGTAAAACACATATGATGGGCCGGATTAAAACAGGCCGAGGGCCTGAACTGGCCCCTGGGGCCGCAAATGCCCAGGTGTGCCCAAATCCCTTTTTCATCAGGAAGGAATCCTTATCCTTAAAACCTATGAATAAAATGCTGTGTGGACATTATGCTAATGAGATCTTAAAGTGTCAACTGTTGCATCTCATATTTGTATAAAGACATTAGATTGTACCTCTGCCACAAGGAATGGAATTTAACATACGTATCAAAAAACAAACTGTTCAAGCTAATGAACCAAATTCTTCTCATCTACAAAGTTATTTACCTGTCCATTGTTGACAACAATCCTGGAGTCTCCAGCTCTTGCGGTGTATGTGATTGTCTTATTGTAGAAAGGTGGCGTGAAAGTGGCTGGTAAACGGTACTTGGTCCCATGGCACAAGTCCTCAGAAAGGATACTTAAACCTAAAGCGCAAAACATAATCCGTTATAGGCAAACGTCAGCCCAGTCTTCTTTCAATAAAGGCACATGGGTGAGTGACACTAGAAGTAGCGTTTCAGGCCATTTATTCCTTCCTGGTTTGATGGATTTTGTGAGGACCTTTTCCCATTCAGAAGATATAATATTTGAATTACGTAGGTCCATTGTCATGACAAATCCTTCAAGAACTTCCTTATGCCTGAAACCCGTTGGGATTTCAGCATTAAATACTGTTAAACAGTCTCCAGTTGAACTGTCTCTATTACTCAAAGCTCCATTGTCTGTAAGAAATAAATAACTAATTAATAACCCATTCAATCTAACACATTTTACTTACCAAACGTTACAATGGTTAAAAGAAAGTAGTTCCGCATCCACATGTCGTAACCCGGCACGTAAATTTACGTAACGCTCTACGTAACGTTTTCCAAATGTAACCAACACGTTCGCATCGAGTTAAACCATAAGTCTGAACCAGAAATATGTCTAATTGGGTTGCTGTTGGCAAAATAAATCGAAGCCATGGATCTATTATATGATGTCACAAAGCACCAACATCACGCCACTCTAAGAGATAGGGAAAAATCGCAAATTTGAAGACAAATCCCGAAAAAATGACAAGACCGAAGAATACCGAAAGCATTAACAATCGACACACGAGAAAGAAAAATCTACAAACTGAACCTTGACTGACGACACTCGGACAAGAAATGCAACCTGTGCAAACCGTCAAAAAACGGGAACAAAATGGAAAATAGTGAAATAATAAAAAACACAAGAACAATAAGTGCCTGCATTCCATCGCAGTCACTCAATAATAAAACAGTACATGAATATGTACTTTATTTTTCAAACTTTGATTTCACTTTTCATGTTTTGTTTTGTTTAGTCCCTAATCTTGAACACTACTGCTGTGCGTTATGCGATTACCGTCAACAGAAAAAAAAAAAAAAACCGCGCAACAGCTTTTCTCGTGCCACATTACCACCGCCACTTTACCGCAGTCTGAAACACGTTGTGATTTCAGCATTAAATAACGTTAAAGCATTCTCCAGTTCCATTGTTTGTAAGAAATACAAAACTAATTAATAACCCATTAAATCTAACACGTTTACTTACCAAACGTTACCATGGTTAAAAGAAAGTAGTTCAGCAGCCACATGTCGTAACATGAGTCGTAACCGTCGTAACCTGACACGGAAATTTACGTGACGCCCAATTAATACGCCAAATGTAACCAACACGTTCGTATCGAGTTAAACCAAAACACTGAACCAGAAATATGTCTAACCGGGTTCCTGTTGGGAAAATAAGTCTTGTTGGGTCGAAGTTTTCAAACAAGACTCAAGGTACTCCGGAGCGGGTCCTAAGTCGAAGAGTTGTAAAAAAAAAAAAAAAAAAAGACGATGACCTGGGGCTATGGCAACTGTTCTAATTTTGTGTCCGTAATCCTGAAACCCATAGATATCTTGAACAAAAAGTCCTCAAGGTATCGTACCATAACAGGAAGCTGAAACCCCTGAAAACTTCTAATCATTTGTTTATTTTTAACAGTTCCATAGGATAGCATAGGACTGAGCATAGGACTCATTGTTAAGATTTTTAATGCCTATAATTTAACTCATATAAAAGAGTCCCATGAAAGGTCTTTTGGATCAGCAGTCCAGACCCCTCTTAATAAACAACTCATTTGATGTTTTCCAGTCAGGTTTTAGACCTCATCACAGCACAGAGACTGCTCTTCTCAAGGTGACAAATGACATCCACCTGAACACTGACGCGGGCGAAGCCTCAGTCTTAATTCTGTTAGATCTGAGTGCTGCTTTTGACACTGTCGATCATGGGATACTTTTACAGAGACTAGAGGACTGGGTGGGCATCACAGGCACTGCCCTAAACTGGTTAAAGTCCTATCTGGAAGACAGGAAGTACATTGTCGAAATTGGTAACTGTGTCTCAGACCAGATGCCCCTGACCTGTGGGGTGCCCCAAGGGTCAATCCTGGGACTCCTTCTATTCAACCTCTACATGCTGCCGTTAGGACACATTCTCGCTTTGTATCAACTGACCTATCACAATTATGCAGACGACACTCAGATCTATGTTTCACTGACGGCAGGTGAATATGGACCAGTGGATTCACTCTGTCACTGCATCCAACAGATCAGTGTGTGGATGCAAAACAACCTTCTCCAACTGAACTCAGACAAGACTGAAATCATCGTCTTTGGCCCACAGAAACAAAGAGAAAGTGTTAGCAGTCACCTCCAGAGTCTCACTCTAAAACCTACACATCAAGTTTGAAATCTGGGGGTTGATAATGGACTCAGACTTGAATTTTAACAGCCACGTCAGATCAATCACATCAGCAGCTTTTTTACCATCTAAAAAACATAGCCAACATCAAAAGTATAGTGTCTACACCAGACCTGGAGAGACTTATCCATGCGTTTGTCTCTAGTAGGTTAGACTACTGTAACGGCCTGCTCACTGGCCTCTCCAAACGAGCTGTAAAACAGCTGCAGTACATCCAGAACGCTGCTGCTCAGGTCCTGACTAGAACCAGGAAGTATGATCACATTAGTCCTGTGCTCAGGTCTCTGCACTGGCTCCCTGTGGCTCAGAGAATAGACTTCAAAGCAGCTCTGCTTGTATACAAGTCTCTCCATGGCCTAGCACCAAAGTACATCTCGGACATGTTAGTGCCATATGAACCATCTCGGACTCTGAGGACCTCAGGGACCGGCCTCCTGCTGGTGCCAGAGTCAGGACTAAACATGGGGAATCTGCATTTCAGTTTTATGCAGCTAAAATCTGGAACAGTCTTCCTGAGGATGTGAGACAGGCCGCTACTCTGGCAATGTTCAAATCTAAGCTAAAGACTGTTTTGTTTGGCTGTGCATATGACTGAAATGATTTTCTTTGCACTCTTCTATTTTATGCCTTAAATTATTTGACAGATAGCCTGAAAATGGCACCTTTAAATTTCTTTAAATTAAGATTTTGTTATTTCTGCCATGTCTTTGTGATTTTAATGCATTTTTTTGCTGTTGTGTGAAGCACTTTGAATTACCTTGTGTACGAATTGTGCTCTACACATAAACTTGCCTTGCCATGGTTCAGACCAAACCCAAGTTTCCTGGCACTTCCTGGACATGGCCTTTTCTGTTCACTAGAAATATACCTCTCTCTTCCTTGTCATTGCCCTTGCTTCTTTGTAGGCAAAAGTTTGCCAAGTCAGGATTCAAGCGTGTTCGTGACAGAAATGGGATGTGGCCCATGTGTTGCCCAATAGTTTTGATTGACAGTTGAAACCACTGATTGTATTTCCCTCATGCACATGCCACAACGCCACACTCAGCAGTTTGAGATCAAAGGATTCTGAAGATGGCACTCTTACAAACTGATAAGAGAGACATATTAAGAGACTGATATTAACTATAAACTCAATGAGCATAACACAAGAAAACTAACGCTAAGTAATCAAGTTGCACTGTCACTAATCATGATTCATTTTGCATAGACACTGCGCTCTTTAGGAAAAAATCAATTCAATATACTTTTTGTTAAAGCTTTTCTTATTCTTGTTTCCATTTTATTCAACATGAAGCAAAAAGCTAAAAGTACATTAATAATTAATAATTTTCTCTAGAAGCATGCAATCGAATTTAGTGAAAATGGGGGTTAAGCATGAACAGCAATTAGTCTGAGAGAAGATTTAAGTGTACACAAATGTTTTATTATTTTTGTCATGAAAGTACATACATGTAGCCTATACAGACATAGAGGACATAGAGATGTAACGGTAACCATGATACTTTGATAGGCCTATTTATAATGTCTCATATACACATTTGCATAAAATGAATTTAAGTGCATAAAAGCATTGTATCGTTGCAGCAGAGGAAAGGCACATGGTAAGAAATGATAGTACAATTACTACAACTAAAAAAACAAACAAATGACAAAATAACAATTTCTATTTATATAATGGCTTATAAGTCCTCATGCTCAAGTTCAGATGTGCCAGAAGACTGGACTGAGGCTACATTGTTGAAATCACAACTTTTGTAGAATTTATAAAAAGTTTAGCTTATCTGAAGTATAAACATCTTGAATAGATGTGTCTGAGCTCAGTGGGGGGGCAGAGGAGAAGACAGATCCTTTCAGTTCAAACGTTGGTTCAAAGTCAGAGCTGTTTGCGATCAAAGACGTGAGCCCCGGACCGCCTGCAACTGTGGCCTGCATTAAAGTGGTAAAATTAAGTTGTTGAGTATTTTTAATACATAACATTGAATTGGCTTTATGTAAATTAACATTATTTGAAACGGTTTGTGTTTTCTGAGTACCTTTGTAGATGGTGGGTCTACGATAACGCCGGCTGTATCACAAATCTACAGAGCAAAACATCAACCAATGATAAAAGTGGGGGAGTGGGCGGGGGGAACAAAAACAGATCAAAACAAATATTATAGTAAAACTGACTGTTGCATCTGTAGTACTGCGTCTCGGGTCTCTGGAGAGAAGCGTGACTGTAGTTTGAGCGGGTTGATTGGAATCCTTCAGAAAAAAGCAGACCACAATGTAAAAGCCATTGGCATTTCATCTGAATAAAATAATCATCAAATTAAAGTACTTACATGATAATACACTGGGGGCGTTGCCAACACGGTAGACCCAGAACTGTTTCTTTTACTGCCTTCACAGCAGCACGTTTTCACACAACAGCAACATATTAAGATACCAAGAACAATTACAGAAACAATGACAAAATATGCCCACGTAGGGACCTCTCCTGCAGGAATGAAAAACAAAAGAGCGCATTGTTCGTATTAAAAAGTAGTCAATCACATTTTAAAATCCTTTCTTACCTTTCATCACGTTTAACTGCACACGCATAGCCACAAATCCGTCATCATCTATAAATCTGTATGTGCCGGAGTCTTCAATTTTTAAGCCTCTTATGATAAAATATGACTCTGTAACTTCCATTCTGTGCCTCATGGAACTCTCTTCAATAATCTCCACAATATCTGATTCCTTGGGTACAAATTCAATACTCCCTATTTGAATCTGAACAGGAAAATCCATACTGAAGTAATCCCCTTCCATTTGCTCAAAATCACCGTGATTCTCTGTAGGACCCAAAAGACATTTTAAAAACACATTTGTCCTATTTTCAGTAGTAACACAAGGTCTCACCTTCAACTCTTAATCTTTTCCATCGGAGCAGTTCATTCTTGGACCCCCTTAATTTGTAATAACCACTGTCTTTCTGCTTGAGATCATATATTTCAAAATAATTGCGCTGTATTTTTCCTCTGCTAGAGGAGGGGTCAGTGCGATTCCAAATGACTAGTGGTTTGAGTGGAGAATCTACAGGCACAACCTGAGCAAACTCCATGTACTCAGCAGAAGATGGAAGCCTCCAGGAAAACACACCTCCATAATGACTTGTATCAGGCGCCCGGCAATCTGAGAACAATAATAAATTACAAAGACAATATTCACACAACATTGAAGAATCTCAGCAGTATCCATGGGTTTCAGTTGCGTGAATTATTTGTTATCACTGCATGCTGTTGCCTATCTCCGCTGTTAGATAGTCATAGTCATGAAAAACTGCATAAAATTGAAAATGAAAAGGGATGATACTTCAAGAAGGCAAAAAACAGTTTTAACTAGACTAATTTCCAGTTTATTATCATAGCTACGCAATAATATGTAAACTAGCATTAGCCAGCTGCTAACTTCCTGAAACAAACAGCTCAGCCTCAGTCTGGAGTGATTTCTGTAACTCAACTGGTCTCTCCTGAACACAGAAATACATTTCTGGCGACAAACGGGGTCTTTGGCTACAGAAGAGAAATTCTTTGTTTTGAGACTTTTAGTTGACTAAGCCCACAGTGCAACATGCGGCTTAGTCCTCAAGATGACAGTAGCACTGGACCCATGAATATTTTTATTCATGATAGTTACTTTTGCAATTATACTGGTTTTGTTAGTATTAATAGTAAACACATCAATGTAGTTGAATGTATTTATTATTTATTAAATGTATTATTATTTATAACAAATATGTATTATATGTTAATGACCATTAATACATTTTTCTACTCACCTGTAATTGTCAGTTGAACACTGTCGCTGTCGTGTTGATCAAAGAACATTATCGCTCCATCATCCTGTTCTGTCAGATCTTTCATTTTAATAGTCCAAAGAGAAGCCTCAAATCGTTCATGTTTTGACTAAAAAAAAATTAAGAAAGTTGTTATTTACAAAATGAATTAAATAAAACTATTACTACAATTTGTAGTGCCTACCTTTCCTCCTTGAACAACAAGTATCCGCTCATTACTTGTTCTTGGCTTATAATAAATGGAAGTACTCATTCGTGTAGGGGTGAATGCATAAGTGCTGCCATAGCACTCCTGTCGTTTCTTGTATGATGAACCTTATATAAAAAATGTAAAAAACAGTCCAAATTTCCTTAAAATAATGTATAGCATTAGAGCCTAATGTATATTGGTATATTGGATGGTAGTAACCAATGATTTCAGTGGTATTATATTATTATCAATGAATTATATATTAGTTACAATGAAATAAACAGTCATCTACTTGGTGATCTACATGGTTACTTCATTGCCTGAAATGTTCCACAATATGGGATTAAACATATCTATCTCCATGCAGACAAAACAGGAACACCACCAGGTGAGGCATTGGCTGAAGTTAAATCAGGCATGTGAACACTTAAGCCATTATAAATGTGTAATGTCAGGGACCTGGTCATCTAGCCTTTGGCTAGATGGCATCGGTTACTACTTTATATGTGGCAATGCTCTCTGTTCTGTCCCTTTTAAATAAACTACTACCATTACAGGTCAGATCTGTGGAGAGGCGAGCCCACTCTGTAAGAATGCATGATTTACAAGGTGCTTATTGAGCAATTGAATTAATGCAAGATAGATCAGTCTAATAAAATATATTCCAAGTAATGTCTACACAGGTATTAATAGAATACATAGTGTTAAGTTTTCAATATTTCCATAAGTAAAGACCATGGATCTATTCTGGAAAAAGAAAGCAGTTTACTCTGGGTTACTTACTGAAATCCACAAGGGTAAAAACGATAACTTGGAGCAACAACATGTCCTGAAGATGCGTTTACGTTTGTCGGACAATTTCACAATCTTTCAAAAAAGAATAAGTAGAAACAAAAACTGTAATTTGCTGATAAGTATTTCATCTCTTGACGCATATTTTTCGACGACCATAGGGCGGAAAGTGAAAAGGAAAAAAACATTGCGTTCAAGGCGTGTCCGTGAGGCTCCTCCCCCTCTCCCCCTCTCCCCCATTCCTCTGCTGGTGAGACTGTGAAGTGCACATTCAGTGCTCAGACAGTAAAGGAAGAGGTCTGTGGAAGACCCATGACATGGATGTATTGGAAGACCATACACTGTACAGCAATGGAGTTCTTTATCTTTTTGACCTCGAGCCCTTTTATGAACAAAGTAACTGGTGCCCAATCTGATATTAACTGTATTGTATTTTACTGATTGTGCGTCCCTCAAGGAGATGCTCGGGCTATACTTTGGGGCGCTATGAGGCCAGGACCCCTGCAAAAGAGAGCCTTAATCTCAGTGGGACTTTCCTGGTTAAATAAAGGTCAATAAATAATGGACCCATAATGGCCGTAAGCACGGATCTATTAAAATATCTGTGGCATGTTTTCTGTTTGAAGTTTTCCTTCATTAATTGCTGGTTTAATAGTCGACACTGCTCGTTTGTATGTGCGAGTATTTATTACATTGTGGGGACTGAAATCTGAATGAATGAGGAGTATTTAAAGTCAAGGTATGTAAGATCTAAAACTACAGACGTTTTATAAAACACACTACGCTTTTTGCGTAAAGGTGTACGTGAATCGAAAGCACCAATTCGTTTAGCGGCAAAAAAATGGGGTAAGTGCTCATGCGCGGCGCAAAGGACGTTTATCCTTTTATTCCGACCTCGCAGAGCTAGATAAACATATTTTAAAAGGCATATTTTTTCAGCGACACTGGCAGGTGAGTTCATGTCGGAAACACGTTGAGAATGTGATGCTTGAGCAGCAGCTGCAGGTCAGTCTATGGACACAAGTGCACACGGCTCAGGCGCGCAGCGGGCATCAAATAACAGGCACTGCGCTGATACATACTGCGTTATTGTGGCGTTGTCATGTTTTATCTACATCTGCTTTTCAACTTCCCCTGTGGTGTTCACTGAGGACGAGATGGATAACAATGACATGTATGTTTACTTTGTTTATAGGTGAAATGTGTCCCCAAAGCAAGATGTCTCCCTGCCTCCTGCTAACTGTCCTTGGTCTTCCCTTTGCCACTTGTAAGTTCACCTGTCATACTAAATGCATGTAGTCTGCTTTAACGTATGCAGTTTG
This sequence comes from Chaenogobius annularis, assembly GCA_015082035.1. NCBI lineage: Eukaryota > Metazoa > Chordata > Actinopteri > Gobiiformes > Gobiidae > Chaenogobius > Chaenogobius annularis. The sequence goes on along the minus strand of BJKM01000499.1, from coordinate 74,131 downwards.
TGAGAGCTTTGGAATTATATTGAATTATTTTGTTTTTCTCATAGGCTTACATATTTTAGGTAAGTGGAAGAAATGTTTAATCTATTTGAGTTTTTACTATAATTATTATTATTCAATTTGATTTTGCATTTTGACAGGTGACAGAGAAGAGGTGCAAACTATATGTGCTGGCAAGGAATTTAGACTGCCTGTTTATTCCACATCAAGAATTGTAACATTTACACCAGATCAACCAGGGCAGCGACATGTTATTTTGGAGAAAACTACAGTAGGTGAAAATCAGAGTATAACCTCTGGAAATCAAATTTAATTGATCAAATTCACAAACATCTTTTTAATTGTAGGTGAAGGACCCACGATTTGAGTGGACGAAAGATAAGATGCTTGTCCTAAAAGAGGTGACCCATCAAGATCAAGGACTTTATTCAATCAAACTGTTCTCTGAATTTACCTACGAGACGGTGCGTTTAATTGTGTCAGGTATGGAAATATCTTCTTCACTTAACACATAATGAATTTTTTTTTTTTTTAGATTTGTTGGATTTCTTTCTTTCTTCGTAATTATAATGTATTATTTATAGAGTGCATCAAGACCTACCGAAAAAACTATGGAGACAACTTTGAGCACAGCATCCCCGAAAATAGCTTTTTCTTGGAGTTTTCTCCCAAGGGTGCTCCTCTTGAGGCCATGCCAGTTGTGCTCTGGAATCGGACAAGTTACAACGCCAGCAGTGCAGGCCGAGGTCGCATCGTGAGAGGCGGGAAAGTGTGGGTGGCCGATAAAGTGACGCAGGCTGACCAAGGGAACTACACAGTGAGAGATTCTCAATGGAAGGTTTTGATTCGGAGTACCCTCGCCGTTCATGGTGAGTGAAGTTGAAAAGCATGAACCAACTCCTGTCATCTCCTGCTTCTTGTGTCCTGCCTAATGTGTTTTTAGGCCCTACATTTTAGTAAATAGTTGGTAAGTTAGACATGCACATTATAAAATGTTCTTCATGTTGCTATAACTACATCCAGCTAAAACTATCCTAGAAAATTCATCTAAAAGCTTACCCAATAATGTGTTCAACTATAAAATGGATGAACTGTAATTATATTCTTCTCTTTCCAATCCATCCTTTACTTTTCATTCATTCCACATTACCTCCTCTCCTTTGCTCCTTTTGCAAACTTTATCAATTTTGCAGGCCATTTCTTCAATGTCACCCGCTTCACCAAAGAGTCTTTAAATCTACCCCTGTTTCTCCCTGTCCCTCACGCTCATCTCATCTTTACCCCTGCCCGATACCCTGACGAATCTTCACTCGGGCCGTTTGACCCAAAGCCTCCTCGTGGCCCGGTCCAACTGGTTCGTGAGGGCCAGATCACAGACCAGGACATGAGATACAGAGGCCTAATCTCGTTGGGGCGTAACGGGAGCAAAGACGAGGTGGTCATAGCGCGGCTGACCTCCAGACATGATGGCACATATGAAGTCAAAGATAAAGGTGGCAACTTGGTCTCAACCACATGGTTACAAGTCATTGGTAAGTCACCCTATTAAGTCACCCTATTTACCTATTGACCAACCGCTAAATAAACTATTGCTAATTGATTAGTAATAAAGATATCCATACAAGACCTTATGGAACGCTACAGGGTTAACTAATCAAACAGAAAATGTAGTTCAATTATATTCCAGTAATGAAATATTTGTTCTGTTTTTAAATATAAAACAAAAATACTAAATGACTGATATTTTAGCTCATAAGATTTCCAAATTTGATGAAAACAATTGTACAATATTAGCAGCACAGAAAAGGATTCACACATAAATAATTTGTCTGTTAAAGATCCTTTTCTAAGCTGATTTTCCCGTTTCATAGTCGACCATAAGGGCATAGTTGATAATAATAAGTGTTGTGCAACACCCATAACATAATAGTTATAAAATATCACCCATATCTTGGACCTACACACAAACCCGGAAGTGCAGACGGCTTAGTTTGAGATTTGCCCCCACCCTCGCGAAGAGCGATCTGCCTCTTCCGCCAAACACGTGACGTAGTCTCAGCGGGAGCGTGCGTTCCCCGCCCACCCCGTGACGTAGCCTCAAGTGGAATGTAAAAAGAGGCCTAGTGGTGCACCGGTCAGCGCCGGGTACACAATGGCACATGTCAGCGCAGCAGCGTTGGATGAAAAGAAGTAGCGTTTGAAGCTAACTGTGGCTAAATAGCCGCGGTTTCTCTCGAGCGTGGGGCGGGGGGGGGAGGGGGGAGTGTTACAGGTACAGAGTACTTCCTGGAGGATGGGATGAAACAGCGGCACTCACCAGGCTGACTCATCCTGGTGAGTAGGCCACGTTCGTCTGATCATCCGAGGAAACGGATAGGATAGAGACTATTCTCTTGCTAAAGACCGCAGGAATCAATCAAAAAACCACTTTGGGCACGTATACGAGGTACCAATAGCACTGTAAGAAGGTTAAAAGCTCTGAAAAGTCGATTTTGCATAGGACCTTTAAGTAATAGGATGTGAATCATTCTCATAGAAAAATATATAGATTTAATGGAGATACAAGACAAAAAAAAAAATAATTCGTGTTTATACTAATACACTTGTCTTTTCAATTGTTTAGATGTCAAAAATGTATATGAAATTCTGGCCTCTGACTAAACCAAAGGACGTGTTTGCTTTACATAGCTTCTGATAATGTGATTTCTTTCCAGAAAAAGGAGGAAGATGGCGAGCAATTTTCAAATCTATCAGTGTACCTTCAGGGATGTTTGTGTCTCTGGCTGGTTTTATCCTCTTTATGAAGCGCTACCCCTACTGCAGTCTTTCACAGATCATCACTGGCCTGAGAACAAACCACAATCCACCAGTCAACCCACCAAGAGTCAACATACAGGTAAAGAGGGAAAAAACTTGATTGGGCTTTTATTTAAATTGCTAGCAAACATTGGATCTCCTGTTTATTAGGACTACAATCAAGCAAGCCCCGGGAACACCAGATATTACAGTTACACACAAGAACCATCAACGCCAAGAAAATGGACTCCACATGCCACTCCAGTTCATTCAGTAACCAATGACATTTTTGGAGTTTATCTTTAGGTGTTTCTGCTATAACGTTTGATATTTTTTGTCTGTGTTTTTAGGGCTACAGTCAGGTAGGACCCGCGCCTCAATCCTCTCCATCTCCAATGAGGACTAGGAATGAGGACAACCAAAGATTGACACTGGAGAGGTCTCCTGCTTGTAATTCTGCAACACAAGTAAGTCAACATTATGCCAGGGATATTTAGAGTGCATATGTCAAGTTAGACTCTCGTTTTTACTAAAACATAGTAGCTGTAGTAGTCCTTAGTTTGGCAATTTTGGAAAAGTTTATATACAGTATATTCAAGGGTAGCAGACATAACTGTCACCCTGCATAGTTATTATTTGACGAATTAAAATACATGACATCACTTTCTTTTCCTAGATGAATGTTTAACGTGCCAGAAAAAAGTTGTTAATTGCACGTAAATTGTTCCTGCATTTTGGCTGGCATTTTGTGTATTGATGACATGGATAGAAGGATTCCTTTTCATAACTCATCCCTACTTGTTTAACTTTTTTCCACCAAAACTGCCATTTAACTAAAGGTGGCATAATTGACAATTTGCATAATCTCAACAACATTTAGCCCGTATTTCGGACGCTTTACCCGTCCCTATATAAGCCGCATTTGCTCTTTTTTAAAAAACGATAATAAAAAATACATAGGCGCACCTTTTTGTAATAGGCCGCAGAACTCTTTCCTTGACTTTTGGCATCGCATGAGCTCGTCCCGCTGTCCCCTCTCAGCGTGCTCTCCCCTCAGCGCCCGGGTCCTCACCGTACATTCATTGATGTTAATGCTTTGCGTTGCAGGCCTGCGGCGTTTCATAGCAAATGATGGGCCTTCAGCTTAAAACTTGCTTCGTACGAACTTCTTCGTTTGGGTTCCATAAATGAAAGCGGCAAGAATTTGAAATAAATTTGTAGTTGGTAATTTGTCGTCGTTTCTTCATTTTGCTAGCTGAATAAAAAAGCAACATCTGCTTCTCTTTGGCTTTAACTCTTTTGTAGTTTTTGATTCCAATTCGGTTAGTTCGCTCGTAGCGTGAATATGAAAAAACCACGAGAAAAGGCGCAGCCTCTTAATATAAGCCGCTAGGCTCATAACATCATATGAAAAAGTAGCGGCTCTTATAGCCCGCAAATACGGTAATTATGCATCAGGAATGTGCTAAAATGTGTCTTGGTTGAAGTTCAAGTGCAGCACAGACCATAAAAGAAAAGTGCTGCAAAATCACATTATACCTTGTCTGTGAGATTACATTCAGCGTCCTAAATAGATTTTATTTAGAAATGTACTCGATATAACCATTGGTGATTTTTTTTTTTTTATATACATACTCTCCGGCTTCTACACTTAGATGTAAAACTAATAACATTTTAATATACCATCCAACAGAAAAAAATACGAACCTGTGATACACTCTGTAATTATAAGTTACATGTTTGCTTTTTAACCTGAGATCTTTTGCCCTGTTTGAAGCCTGCTGAAGAGGAGCGGAGGATTTCCTTTGCGATGCCTGGCGCTTCAGACTGCCTCCACAGCTCTGAAGAGTGTGCTCAATTCCAGATAAAGAAAAATAAAGAGAAGATTACAAACTCGCATGATTACTTTTCCACTCTGCCCCTGGACACTGACACGTCTGAATCCTGCAGTGTCTACACTTCAGATAAACTTAATTTCAGCTGAAAAGGGATTAAGAAGTTATGGAGAAAATAATTAATGAAGTCTTAACTGTGCCTTTTGTATATTTACATCTAATTTCCATGACCTGCTGTCAAAAACTGCATGTTAAACTTTTATAAAACTTGTATTAATCCTTTTGCACGTGTAGAGAAATCACTGTCCAATCTTACACTGGTCACTGGTGCTGCAGAATTTCTCCAACTTACATCTTAAACCTACCTCCACTCCACGCCCTCAGGACCAATATTAGAACTGTACATTTGTATTGCTGTTTGTCTGCCATGTAAATATCTTAATTATAAAGACACATTTGACAGTTTTTTGTCAGTTTGACCCTGTTACTATATATGTCTTTTGGCTAACGTGACTTACTGCAAAAGACTAATATTATTGCAACTGAAGTGTTAAATTGTACAGGAGAATAACAATGAAAATAGTTTAACTATATGCGTAATGTCTTTGTTGTGAAATGTATACAAGAAAATGTAAAATTATTATATAGTGTAATAAAAATTACATTTAACCTCTGCACACTCATGTATGTTGTCCCCCCCACTACAACCATCTCAGTGGCTTTTCTTCAAAACATCTAGAGTGATATGTCCTTCTGTCTGTTACTTAATTTAATAAAGAAAATGAAAACCATGTCTAAAACATGTAATATGCTGTCTTTAGGGGGCAGTAGTGCGTCAGCGCGTAAACCAAGTTTCAAAAACAGTAGCAGAAGTCATACCCCGGATGTAGCGGCGATGAAAGGACAGCGTGCTACAAATTCAGCTAAACATAACTGTGTAAAGTAAATGCTTCAACAACAAAGTGCTGAACACAAATATTACATTTAAAAGGGAATTTTAAGACCGAGTTGAAAAATGTCTCTAGTTTGCGCAAGTAAGTATGTTTTCTTTCATTTTCATCACTAGATGCGTAGCTGAGCGGCAATCTTTGTTGCTAATGCTAGCAATAGGCCATGCATTGCCGCGTTGAAGTTTGTGTGATCGTGGCTTGTAATGTTAATTGCGTTATTGCGTGTAATAATTAGGGTGCAATTGCATCTATTTCAGTTTCTAACGAGGTCCCGGAGCATCCTTGTGTTTCTCCGGTGTCAAATCAAGTATTTGAACGGCGGCTCATTGAGAAGTACATTGCCGAAAATGGGACGGACCCAATGAATGGCCAGCCTCTGTCTGAAGAACAGCTAGTTGATATTAAAGGTTTGTGATCTCCTGCCCTTGTTCTTATCACGTTTCCATTATGACACGGATCTTATTTTCAGCCTTTTATTTAAACGCAGGTTTTATTAGTTACGGTCATTCTATGGCTCGGTTAAAACTGACTGAAAACTGTTCTTTTAGTGTCTCATCCCATAAGACCCAAAGCACCATCAGCTACAAGTATTCCTGCTATTCTAAAGTCACTGCAAGATGAGTGGGTAAGTCAATTTTCTTTGGTAATGCAATAATTTGAATTTGATTCTAATACTTTATTTTAATTCCTTTATTTTGTAGGATGCACTAGATTTGAATAACATCATCTAACATACACATCTACAAAGACACATTAAGAGTTGACAGATTGCTTTGAAACTGTTCTAATCATCATTATAGTGCAATTTCTCTGTTGTGGGACAAATGAGTTGTTGCCATGATTTAACACTCTTCTCTTGTCACAGGATGCTGTCATGCTTCATAGTTTTACCCTACGACAACAGTTGCAGACAACTCGTCAAGAGCTTTCTCACGCTTTGTACCAACATGATGCAGCCTGCAGAGTCATTGCTCGTCTTACCAAAGAGGTCACTGCTGCAAGAGAAGGTATTTCTGACTAGTCGTTGTAATGAATGGACCTGGATGTGATTTAATATGTGGTTTACTAATGATTATTCTTTATAGCTCTTGCCACTCTCAAACCCCAGGCTGGACTGATCACCCCTCAGGCTGTACCTTCTTCTCAACCTGCTGCTGTAGTGAGTTATGCATTAGTAATAAAACGTGCATCTTTTTTAAAATATTGTGTTAAACATTGTGTATGCTTTAACAGGGAGCTGGTGGAGAACCTATGGACGTTAGTGAACAAGTGGGAATGACTCCGGAGATTATTCAGAAGGTGCAGTACATTATTCTGAAAATATAATAAAATATTATTTTTTTATTTTTATTTTTTTATGTTAACTTGTATTTTTTACAGCTCCAAGACAAGGCTACAATCCTTACAACAGAGAGAAAAAAGGTCAGTTAATTGTTTTATTGAAATCTAAAATCTTATCATCCTTTTATCATTTTACTATGATATTTATGTTTACTCGTTGTGGCATTCCAGAGAGGGAAGACTGTCCCAGAAGAACTGGTTAGGGCCGAGGATCTTGGAAAATATCGCCAAGTGGCTTCTCACGCTGTAAATATACTTTTTATTTTACTGAAGACTTAGACCTTCACTCTACGGTCTTTTTTAATTAATGGCACAACCTTGCCTTCAGGGTCTTCATAGTGCTAGCGTACCAGGTATTCTGGCTCTTGATCTGTGTCCCTCTGACACCAGCAAAGTGCTCACAGGTATGTTGAGTTTCCACATTTAGACTGGCCACTTGGAATTATGTGATTTTATGCCTCATGCCTTCATGTTTTAGGTGGAGCTGATAAGAATGTGGTTGTGTTTGATAAGAATGAGGAGCAGATTGTAGCAACTCTTAAAGGTCACACCAAGAAAGTCACATCTGTCATCTACCATCCATCCCAGGTAACTCCATGTTTTGTGATGTTTGTCCTGTTTGATAAACTAAGCTCCTTGAGTATTTATTTTTTCAAATGTCCCCCTCCCAACAGTCTGTGGTGTTTTCTGCATCTCCCGACACCACTATCCGTGTGTGGTCTGTCACTGGTGGGAACTGCGTTCAGGTGGTGCGAGCTCATGAGGCTGGAGTCACTGGGCTCTCACTGCATGCTACTGGAGACTACCTTCTCAGTTCCTCCGAGGATCAGGTTTGGAATATAACTTTCACCTTTTTTTTTTTTTTTTTTTTTTTTTTTTTTTTTTTTTTTTTCGTGCATACTGAAACTAAATGATATTTTAAATCTTTTTTTCTTTTTTTCAGTTTTGGGCCTTCTCTGATGTCCAGACTGGTAGAGTGCTCACCAAAGTCACAGATGAAAGTGCTGGATGTGGTAAGTGATCCTAATGTCTGTGTTTCTCAGTAAATGCAATTTAGTTTCTGATTATCTTATCTTATTCTACGATGTTAATCTTTACCCTGTCTCTCCAAAGCTCTCACTTGTGCCCAGTTTCATCCGGATGGTCTTATTTTTGGCACTGGAACGGCTGACTCGCAAATCAAGATCTGGGATCTGAAGGAGCGCACCAATGTGGCAAACTTCCCTGGTCACTCTGGACCTGTTACATCTATTGCTTTCTCTGAAAATGGATACTACCTTGCCACAGGTAGGCACAGTTTTGACACTTACAAGTAACGAGAAAAAAACTATGAGCTAATTAGAACAATGTCTGCTTTAGGAGCTCAGGATAGCTCTTTGAAACTTTGGGATCTTAGGAAGCTGAAAAATTTCAAGACCATTACTTTGGACAATAACTATGAGGTAAGAACAATTGGAATCATTACATTCAAACTTTACCCTGAATGTTAATTGACAAAATTGATTTAGCAGCCTTTTCATGTGACTAATTGTACTGTAAAATGTTCTCCTCAGGTGAAGTCTTTGGTATTTGACCAGAGTGGAACATATCTGGCTGTTGGAGGATCTGACATCCGCGTGTACATTTGCAAACAGTGGTCAGAGGTTCTCAATTTTACCGGTAAGAGTAACTATGTATTTATTTTTGCATGGTTTATTGCATTTGTTTGAATATTTTCCACTGTTTTGTAGAGCACTCTGGGCTAGTGACCGGAGTTGCATTTGGAGAGAATGCTCGTTTCCTCACTTCTACTGGAATGGACAGAAGTCTTAAGTTTTACAGCATGTAAATGACAACATGAGGACGGAGCAGAAGTCATAATTCATGTTTTGTGTTGGGACAGTGGATGTAGTGATCTTATCTTTAGAAAACCTGAAATTCTCACTGCTTTTTTTGCTTTAGTGTATTAGAACAAATGCTCAGTAATGACAATTTGAGGCCCATGCTTTTTGAGATTAAAATGGCATGTTTGTTGACTCTCACAAACCAAATTATGTCTGTGCTAAAGTCGGCTGCATAATCTGTTGTACTGTTTGTGATTTATCTGATGTTTAAATTTTATTGTGGAGTTCTGTTAAAATACATAAATGGCTAAACTGAAGCTGTTAATGGCTGGAGCATTTCTGTGAAAACATTCAAGTAAAGCAGCTTCATAATATCTATCCATCATAAATAAAGTACTTCTGTAGTGATATACTGACAAGCATAGGGTAAAAATCCTCTCCATCTTGCAGTACATTTATTTTTGTGTTTAATTTCCTCTTTTTAAAAATGTTTTTCAGTTTATTCCATGTGTACATTTTTCATTAATTGATGTTTTACTTGTCACCTGCCCTTTTACAATAAAATGAATATCTTTTGTAATGCAAGTATTTCATGTGTTATGCTGGTTTATTCATCAAAACAACTCCTCATACTGGAAATTTAGATAAAAGATCAGACCAATAATCATTTGTGAGTGGGACTGACCACTACATTTATTGTGTAATTTAATGTTAATTATTTGGGCTTTGTTTGCTTTATCTTGCGTTTATCAAAATCACTTTATATAGCAGGCTTTGAAGCAAGTTGTCCATAGAAATGCAGTAGCCATCTCCATTTGCCAGTAAGCTAACAGAACATTTGTCATTGTGCTACCATATTTTATTCATTTTTTTAAACATTTAACATTAATGGATCCATAAATATATGCAATCATTTCAGTCATTTTTTCTGTTCTGGCCACTCTTAGCATAATTAATGGTTACTATTCAAAAGGAAACAGCGACACCTGCAGACAAATGTGAAATGCGCCCCGTCAGTGTCACGTGAGGCCGCAGTAACGTGACTGTCTCAAACGGGAAGTCACCCACAACTTCATTTTTACTGCTTTTTGTCCTGTCCAGTGACTATTCCTCTGTCCACCGGTACCGGCCTGGACAGAGGACACAGGAGGTCGTAAAGCAACACCGTAACGATACGTAAAGGTAATCCTGTCTTTGTTTTTTTTGAAGCGTGAAGTTAGTATTGACGCTGTTGCTATCGAAACAAGATTTAAAAGTAATGTTACAGCCACAGCTCAAACGTGTTGTGTCATGGAAATACTTTTTGCTTTGTTGTTAAAACACTTCTTCTTCACAATCTTGCTGTTTAAATGTGCAACAATTTGTCAGAATGATCAACAAATGGGTAGTTGCGCTTCATTCTGAACAAAAACGAAACTCTGGGGATAAAGTGCGTCCCTGCTATGTAATTTATTTTTAAATGTATATGTTATTATTTGCTCCTCTGCGTCATGCTGTTGAAAGAAGTAATTCATCATGTAAATTCAATAATTTGCCCCTGATTTAATTCAGTGTGGCTTGAATGTCTGATCATGTTGTGAGTTTGAACTACAGACTGTAAAAATCAGGTTCTTTGGTTTGAGCCTTATTAAATTGCACCACATTGAAAGTGATTTATGTGAAGGATCTCATGATGCTGAGTGTGTTGTTAAATGGGAAATCCCACCTGGACACAACATTTATCATACTTCTTCTTTTTACACCTTCTAGCTTCATATAAACTTGGTTCCCATTTCCTTGCACTGCTTGTCAATCATGTGTAAACCTTTTACTAACTGCTGTTTCTCCATTTCTTTTTGTGTCTGTAGACGGCTATGGGCTCCATGTTTCGCAGTGAGGAGGTCTGCCTGGTGCAGCTGTTCCTTCAGTCTGGTTCGGCCTATAACTGTGTCAGTGAGCTTGGTGAGCAGGGCCTCGTCGAGTTCAGAGATGTGAGTCATGAATCCCAGATACTAATCAATACTAAAACTAGTCTCGAAACTAGATACTCATTTTTACAAATATCAATAATGATGGAAAGAATCAAATAAACAGGACAAAGTTGGACCTTTCCAGAGTAGTTTTGAAACAGTCTTGAACAACAACAACATAAGTAACCTGTGTGTATGTGTGTATGCATCTATATAATGTTTTTTCTTCATATTTTGTTTATAGTTTCATTTAAATTCTACTCTATTTTCTTTTGCATGGTATTGATTATTAAAGCTTTTCCTTAGTACTGGAATTGAGTTGGTAATTTACAACGCTAAATTCTGATTTCATTTATCTCAATTGATCAGTACAAGTTTTTATTTAATCTTTGAATTACTATTGTTTGCTCTATTCGCTCTATAAGTAGTAAGTATGCACAGCCCTGTATTTAAATGGTTTGTAGAAGTCAGCAGAAGTCAAAGGGCATTGTGCGTGGAGACATTTGGTGCTAAAGATTTCGTCACACCATTAATCATCATAACTAAAAACTAGTAGTTGTTTCTTTTGTGTACTTTAGTATGTTTTGTTGTTTTAATTTTACTTGACCATCTATTTTATTGCACGTTATTCCTTCTTTTTTATTGCATTATAGTTATGAGCTGGTCATTACCGCAAGTAGAATATGCATTGTTCAAGTTTCCTGCAGAGCATATATACTGTGACTGTTTGTAGCTCTGTAATGAGATTTGAATGACTTGAGATGAGCTGGCGGTATTCATTAAAGGGTCACAAGATACAATGAATTCACGCAGATTCTTTCCATTTTTCCTTTGTGTTCCCATGTTCCAGTTAAACCCCAACGTAAACGCCTTTCAGAGGAAATTCATCGGCGAGATCCGAAGATGCGAGGAGCTGGAGAAGACTTTTAGTATGAATCGCTCCCTTTCTCACACTTGAAATGTGTAAAATTATGAATTGTAGCGAAATTGTTGTGAAGTTTGCTAACAGTGCTCATCGGCCCGTAGCTTTCCTCGAACAAAAAATCGGTAGTTCGCCGTCGCCTCGCTTCAGCAGCCGTCTTTCCCCTCCGTGCCCGATGCCTCCAGCGCCGCAGCCTCGTGAACTCATTACTATTGAGGAGGAGAGCGAGAGACTGGCCCGAGAGCTCAGAGAGGTTTGTTTGAGCAAATAAGGTGTTAAACTTATTTGTTGTTGATCAATGCCTAAAATATCTGTGTGTCTTAGGTATCCAGGAACAGGGAGAGTTTGCAGGCGCAACTCACTCAGCTTTCGCAATACAGAGGAGTCCTGACTAAAACCCACGCAATCACAGCATCTCAGGTGAAAAAAGGTTAAACACTCACAACCCTATTCCTAATATGTGCAGTCATATTTAACAAACTATAATTGTAAATTCAGCATTAAACTCTTGTACAGTAGTTTACATGTTTCATCAGACCTCAAATTACCACGTCCATTGCAATTGGAAATAAGGAACATCTCAAAAGAGATGTTGAAGATATGTTGACACTCACTCAAATCCTACTTCTAACAAATCAACTTTCAAAGTGTTCAGGCTCTTATTCACTTGTCATTGATCATAACGACTCTTGGATTTTGCAGGCTCCACCACCACCACAAATCATTGAAAACCAAGGCCTTTTTGATAACCGCCAAGATGTCCGCTTAAGGTACAATTCATTTTCCTCTCATCTATTAATGTTTTTGATTTACTCAAGTAAAAAAATGTCCCTGTCTCAGTTTTGTGGCGGGAGTGGTCCACCCCTGGAAAGTGCCCTCGTTTGAGCGGCTGCTGTGGCGCGCCTGCAGAGGCTTCATCATTGTGGACTTCAAGGAAATGGACGATCGACTTGAGAATCCAGACACCGTGAGATACGGAGAAATGTTGTTAAATTGAAACATAGTACTTTTGTTACATGCATGCTTTTTTTTCCATTTTTCAGAAGGAAAGTGTTCAATGGACTGTGTTTCTGATTTCATACTGGGGCGATCAGATAGGACAAAAAGTCAAGAAAATATGTGATTGGTGTGTAACACATTCTACATTTATAATCATACTCATTTTCGAAGTTATTCCATCAAATATTTTTTATGTTATGTGGCAATTTATCATCAATCCCTGATATCATTCTTTATATCTGGACTTGCGACTGCCTTGTATGCATTTAAATGCACATTAAAACGCACAGAAAACAATTATAGTGAAGGCTTTTTGTGACCCTTGTTTACAATTGAGACTAATCACTACAGTGAAAGCCGCAAAAATGTGAAAACTACCCATTCATCAAACTTTTAAATATCAACATGTAGCCTAAATACTAGCAGTTCAACTTTAAATGTCCTTGTTACAGCTTTCGCACACAGACTTTTGCGTATCCAGAGAGCCAAGTTGAAAGGGAAGAAATCCTCCAGGGACTTGGAGGCAGAATTGAAGACATACATTCTGTGAGTAGCATCTTATTTTATTAACCAAGCCTTCACGTTTCTAGCTTTTACTTGAAAAGTAAAATGGTCTCCTTGTGCAGGTGTTGGGCCAGACTGAAACGTACATGCAGCAGCTGATAATGCGGGCTGTGGCGGTCCTGCCCCAGTGGAAGGTGAAGGTGCAGAAGTGTAAAGCAGTCCAAGCGGTGCTAAACCTCTGCAGTCCCTCAGTCACCGACAAGTGCCTGATCGCAGAAGCCTGGTGTCCTGTTGCCAAACTACCAGAACTCCAGAGTGCTCTTAGAGAAGGAGGGGTAAGATAGGACTCATAGTTTATCAGGTGTATGGCAGTAAATTATTTTAATTTTTCACTAACTCATTTATCAAATAAATAGATTCATGCTTTTATTTGGAGTTCATTTCCAGATATACATTTGGCTTGACTAATTGTGGCATGCAATTATGTGTCAAATGTTAACATTACTGATTTTTAGGACTGCAGATGACTAATGAAATTCTTGGTCAAATAAAGATATGCCCTGTGCATCGATTTGTTGACAAAAAGGGGCCAAGATGCGGTGCGGCTCAAAACTATGATCCATTGCTTTGATCTGACCAAATATCTGACCTAAACTCAAAAGATCACGAGCTCACAGGATTTCATGCAAATATTATTATAACCTTTTATTTATACAGGGAGGGCTGGCTCTCATTTACAAGAGCACAAAACATTTACACAACTGTAAGTTAAACAAACAAACATGATATACAGATAACATGCCAATAAAACATTCAATCAAATCAACAAACATAAAAACACACTTACACATCCAAAATTGGATAAAATCATACAAAGCAAGAGTGCTGGCATTGTGGGAAATTTTTAACCAGTGCTTTGTATTAACTAAAAAGCATTAAATCATTTAATCCTGAGTCCTGAGATCTCAATTAATGAATACTTGACTCCAACAAGCCTTATAAATGTAACATTGATTTTTACCGAAAAGTACTAGTAAACCCGGCATATGCATGTAAAAAGGTGGGATAAACTCACAATTTACTCCCAAATCCATATAATTCCAGTAAAATGATCATCGGCCAATTTTGTATTTTTTTTGTTAAATCTGCAAGCCATCACAATAAAGTTGTAAATTATGTTGACTCCATTATGTATTAATTGGATATAGGCATTTCTGCTGTATTTTACGTGCATATACGTTCTATAGGTAAAAATGTAAGTACCTTTTTTTTATAATTTTTTTTCTCCACAGAGGAAAAGTGGCAGCAGCGTTGACTCGTTCTACAATCGCCTGCCCTCCACCACGTCTCCACCGACGCTGTTTCCCCTGAACTCTTTCACTACTGGATTTCAGAACATTGTGGATGCCTACGGAGTGGCGAGTTACCGTGAAGTTAATCCAGGCATGCCTCAACTCAATTTATTTTGAATATATATTAAAAAAGAAACATGTCCAGAATCACTTATGTTTGGCTCGATGTGTTTCCAGCTGTGTACACCATCATCACATTTCCCTTCCTGTTTGCCGTCATGTTTGGAGACGTTGGCCATGGTTTACTCATGACGCTCGCAGCATTGTGGATGGTACTTGAGCAAAACGATCCCAAACTTAAGAACAACAACAACGAAGTAAGCAAATAACACAACGCTCGATGCACCATCCAGGTTCACCAAACGAAGCCGTGACCACTGGTTTTCCTTGTTAGATTTGGAGAATGATGTTCGGCGGAAGGTACCTGATTCTGCTCATGGGACTGTTTTCCATTTACACTGGTGCCATTTACAACGAGTGCTTCAGCAAAGGTCTTAACACGTTCAGTTCAGCGTGGCACGTCACCCCGATGTTTGATAAGAATTTATGGAAGTAAGTGTATAATCTAATACTTTTTATTTTTTATCTTAGTCACCATATTTAGTGATTTTATGTATTTTTCTTTTCAGCTCGTCAGTTCTTGCAGGAAGTCAGTATTTGTCTATGGATCCGAATGTGACTGGGGTATTCAAAGGCCCGTATCCATTTGGCATTGACCCGGTATGTCCCTTTTTGAAACAAATTTTCTCTTTATGTATTATTTACCAGTTAAATAATTACGATTCTTCTTTGTGTTAGGTTTGGGGTTTAGCCAACAACAAGTTAACTTTCCTCAACTCGTACAAGATGAAGATGTCGGTCATCATCGGCATCATTCACATGACGTTCGGAGTCTGCTTGTCATTTTTCAACTATATGTAAACAATATTTCTGCTTTGCACAGTTCAAACCACTTACCTAATCCTTCCCTTGTAAATTTCTTACTTTTTGTCTTATTTTTTGCAGACACTTTCGTCAGATAAGCAACGTCTTTCTTGTACTGATTCCCGAGCTCTTCTTCATGCTGTGTCTTTTTGGATACCTGGTTTTCATGATCGTCTACAAGTGGATTGCCTACACTACAGACCGGTCCAGATTTGCGCCCAGTATTCTCATCCACTTTATTGACATGTTCCTCTTCACCGAAAATGAAGATAACCCTGCCCTCTATAAAGGACAGGTATGACGTAGGAGGGTTTTTGTCATCACACACAATTGTCGTAGGCCCAATTTTTCATCTTAACATTTCTTTTTAACACGTTTCGCTTTAGTCAATTGTGCAAAAGACCTTGGTGGTGTTGGCTCTCCTCTCTGTCCCGGTACTTCTGTTTGGAAAACCCACTTATGACTATCTCACATTCAAAAAGAGACGAAATCGTAATGTGGTGAGTCTTTTAAATGCTTTTTTTAGAAAATCCATTCTGCCATTTGAACACTTGTAACTGATGTGTGCTTCATATTAGGAGGAGGACAGGCGCCCACTGGTCACTGAAGACGGTTCAATCAACACTCGAACAGGGGATGTCGAGGGACTAGCCGCGGAACCAGAAGTAAAGCCTTAGTATTCATATTTTTTAGTAAAAGCTCATAGACTGCATTTGTTGTGGTGATTTGTTTTCTGTATCCTTAGGAGTTTGACGCTGCAGATGTGTACATGCACCAAGCCATCCACACCATAGAGTACTGCTTGGGATGCATCTCCAACACGGCATCCTACCTTCGACTTTGGGCTCTCAGTTTGGCTCACGCCCGTTAGTAACACTTTAAGACCTAGACGTCTTCATTCTCTCGTGATGCATAGTTTCCACCACAAGCTTCCTCTCCAAGACCGATATAGATCCATGCAGTGCTTCTTTTGCTGCACATGACTGATGATGCTCTTCTCCCTTCACAGAGTTGTCGGAGGTTTTATGGGAAATGGTGATGCGAATAGCCCTGAAGTGGGAAGGCTACGCAGGAGCGGCTGTACTAGTAGTAGTTTTTGCCTTCTTTGCTGTGCTAACGGTGTCCATCTTGTTGGTTATGGAGGGACTGTCGGCATTTCTTCATGCACTCCGTCTACACTGGTGAGATTTTGTATGCGAAAATCAAATTTAGGACCCCAGGAAGAGGAGCTGGCAGTGTGGTGACCGCTGATGGGGATCAGAATAAATAAACAAAATAAGATTGATGTGTCGTGTAATCCATCAAGATCAATATGCCATTGTTTTACTTACTAACGCACCTCTAAAATGTTCTGTCTTGCAGGGTTGAATTTCAAAACAAATTCTACAGCGGCACTGGCTACAAACTCACGCCATTCTCCTTTTCTTCATTAATAAATGCAACAGCTATATAAATGAGCTGGGACTGCACAGGCCAAGACAAATATTGTAATAATGTACTTTTCTTGTATAAATTTGATCAAATGAAAACTTGTGGGATGAACAACTACTGTATTTTCTTCAAACCCAAACCTTCTTGTCAGCATTCTCATTACAATTAGGCCACACAGCTTTTTGCTAAAATTCCTTTTTCTAGCTATAAAAATTGTTGTTCTTCAAAAGGGAAAATTACTTCATCTACACTTAAAGGGAATATATGGAGTTTCTGTATTGTGACCACTGTGAGAGGATCTGTCTCCTCACTTCCATGTCTTCCAAAAAACAGTAATATTTATTGGTAATGATTTTAGGTGCCTTACTGGGACTAAGTGCTTGTTTAGGCATAAGTCTTTAGCTTATCAAATGTATTGCTTTGCCTTATGTAAACTATTGTCTATTTTTTAGCACTGATTTGCACTGTAAAGTGATGAAAATAATAAATTACACATTTTCCAGTTTACTTTTTGTGATGTATTAAAATAAAACAAGCAAGATTCATATGATATAACCCCCATAGACCGTAAATATCAAACCTTAACAGTATGGCCTGTCTATTAACATTGATGCTCTCTTACCACACTGCTATTCTTATAATATAATGCAGTATATTAATGATAATTTAAGGAAAATACAAATGGAAAATCCCTTCTAAAGTCTAGATTAGATAAATATGAATCAGGTTAAACTAGATGAACACGTCAAGGATATGTTCTCGCATGAACTTTTTCTGACTTTTTGTTTCTATCCGGACCACTCACAAAGTAACAACAAAATGACCGGATGTTGTTAGAATGTCAAAATGGCGTTTCGCACATTCAGATCATGTTCAGATCGGTTCAGATGAACTATAGCTTTTCGTAGATTTTATTTGATGCAGTTTAGTGCTATTTTAAAGACCAATATAATTAGCTGTGGATGTTTTTGTGTGGACATAGTTTAAACAACATGGCTTTGAGGGAAATGACACGGAATGTGCGGGTGCTGCTAGGTCACATTCAGCGACATGCCTCCGAACAATCAGGTGAAATAGGTTTGTAGTAATAATCACTGTTAACAACAATGAGTGTGTAATATATGTGTGTCTGTGTTGCTGTCAGCTCGGTGTGTGAGCCAGGCCGCCTCAAAGGCAGAGCCCGCTGTGGAGCAAAATGAAGCCGTGAACCCCACGTTTGTGAACAGAAACCCCAGGAATCTGGAGCAAATGGCTTTGGCAATGAAGGAGCGGGGATGGAAAACCATTTGGCCCCACAAAGAGTTTTATCACAGGTACTAAGCTACATGTAACATAAGAGGTGGGAGATGCGTATTAAAGATTTTGAGACATGCAAAATTATAACATCGAGTGTATACTATAAACTATAAAAAATGTCTGGAAATAGCTGACTTGAACAGGAACTTTTAGTGTAATCTTCCAAACAAGGGCTTAAAGTGATATTTCTACCCCTTCCTGGTTAATTGTATGGTATATTAACATCTTGTGCGATACTTCATATTAACGGGAAAATGTTAGCACATTCCTGAAGTATTGTGAAAATATCATATTATTAATTAAAAAAATAGTGAGATATTCACTGTTGTCAATTTTACCTGCCCCGCAACAGGCGGCAGCAATTAAGTGAGCAGAAATTGAAATAATAAACGGAAATAATTTGAAAGTGTAATTTTATTTTGTTTTGTTCATTTGAAAGTATAATTTTGTTTTTGTCTCTCTCAGATTAGTATTTTCCCGCACACAGCACCATGTCACAGCGCAGGTTTTCTCCTCCGCCTCTCCTGACCCAGTGCTCACCTGCTCCACCAAAGAGTGGGCCCTGAAGAAAGAGCTGCCCTCCACAAACTGTGTGGCTGCGGCTCAGGTTGTGGGTGAGATTCTGGCCCTCAGGTGCCAACAGGCCGGTATCTCGAGGATGGTGTACAGAGCCATTCCCTGGACATACCGCTCAGATGCTGTAAATGTCATTCTTACATCATTAGCAGTTGGAAATGTTTCTTCACAAGTGTTTTTCTGATCACAGATGTTGTTACAGGTGCAGTCTTTCAGAAAATCAATGAAGGATGGTGGGATTATTCTCAGTGAACCTCGACGGAAATATATTGGTACATAATGTTTGTGATTGTCTTTGTAAATAAATGTAACTTACTAAATTAATCCCACGTGTTTATTTGCAGTCAAACACACCTACACGCTTAATGGGGTTCAAATCACAAATCAGGGGTTGGGGCTTTTCTGTGTGGAGTTTGCATGCTCTTCTCATGTCTAGGTTTTCAGAGATCCCAAATGTCAGTGTGTCTATGTCAGGTAAATAAAGGAGAAATAAATCTTTTTACAGATGTTTGGTGTGCTATAATGCGATGGTAACTTATTATCAGCCCCTTTCACGTAAATCGGTGAAAGAGAACATTTACTATAAATTGTTTATTTCACACTTTGTGAAGTAAAAGGGACATTTATATAGAGTAAAATAAATTATCATCCCACAGTGCTTGTGAGATGCAGAAAGACATTCATTCTGTACAGCGTGATGTTGGCTCAGGCAGTGGGAACAGTGTGATCTTTAACATGACAAAGTGCATGATGAGCCAACTCTGGTGAGCATATACTCTTAAAAAAAAAAAATCATACATGACATGGTACATATATTAAGAGAAGAACAAAAGAACAGCATGAATTCAAAATACTCCACATCAGCAGATGAAACATAGTAAATTAATAATTTACCTCAATCTGTGACAATATAAATATAGAAAAAGATCCCGGTTTGTTCTCATGGTACGTAGCATGCATCCCAAAAGTGACACTCGGCTGAACCAGATACAGACATGCAATAAACGATACACTACACTTACAATAAGCATAATACAACCATACGATTTAGTTTCACCATTCTCAGTCAAAGGCACTTGTGGCCTGGACATGTTTTCATTGGTTGTTAGTCTGAAAATAATGCATTTCAACACAGTTCTTGGCATATTTTAACATATGATTTGGCAACAGGCTTGTGCCAAAGAAGTGACCAAAACTCCACCTTTAATGCACTTAGCAGGATAATAGTCCAGACAGAAAATTAATTCTGATGATTAATTTTGTAGCTTGAACTGGCAGCAAATAGCCACAAGACTGCAGTTGGACATTGCATAGATATTTGGAACCACAAACACAGCTCATCACAGATACCTACATGGAGGATCAGACAGACCTTCATTAGAAGTATATATTTTAGTCCATAGACACCAATCTTAGCTAATACACACATCTTCAAAATACTGTAGATAGATCCTGATACATCTTAAGGAATTCAAATTGGATAACATTATTTAAATCGTTTTTTTTCTAAAACAGAGTCCAGATGACTACAACTTAATCCTTTTCTACAATTATTAAAATATAAAATATTTTTCAAAGTATTCTGTACTGTGGCATGCCCTCAAATGCCAAGTTCACCTTTGGTTGCTGCTTTAATTTCCTTTTCGTGTTCTCAAAACCTGCTACTGATTTAGATCAGCATGTTGAAGGCTTCGTGGCTCAGGTGAAACATCCACACACTCTCTCTGATGAGTAAGACCTCGTCGGATGAGACTCCGCCTCCTCTGTCCTGGAGAGCGCCGGGGACTGCCTGGGAGCTAGATAAAGAAATGTTATTATTCTGTGACTAGCCTGGCAGAAATGGGATGAGTTTTTAAAATATTTACCTTCTCGCTTCCTTGCTGGTCATCATCCAGCTCACTAATAGACTGCATGAGAGAGAAGAGGTTCATTCTGCCACTGCGATTAACACTAGGGAGGACCTAAAACAAAAACAAAATTATAGATGCACTCCATCACAACAGACACAGGCCCAGCTTAATCATGTTCATGGTTTCACAGATATACCTTGACAGGCTCACTGACTGTGATGGAAGGGTTAGAGCCTGGTGTTTGTTTTTTTGTAGAATCCAGTTGAGTGTTTGAACTGTTACCAAAATCTTTAAAAACCTATCAAATGAAACATGTAAATACTCTTTACATATCAAAGTAAGTCATGGTAATGCTAAGATTATGCCATATAGACACACACACACCTCTTCATCATCATCATCCTCCTCCTCCTCCTCTGAACTGCTTGAATCTTCTTCCTCACCGCTGTCTGCATCATCTTCATCAAGGCCCTCATCTTCTTCATCTTTTTTATCTCCCACTCCTTGGTTTTGGTTTTCTTTGTTTGCCTCTTTGGCAATAGATTTTTGCCTTTTTGCCTCTCTTGATTTCCGTCTCCAGAGAGAGCTGTGACGTTGTTGGCTGCAATACATATTTTGGAATGTAAATGCATAATCTCATGACAGTTAAAACTGTTGTTTTTATCATTATCTTACCTCGCAACGAGGATACCGCTGTAGGTCTGTAGCTGCTTCATAAAGCCTTCGTTTGGTTTGATGATGGACCGTTGTTCTTTGACATAGGACAATGCGACATCTAGTGGCCACTGATACTGCTTCATGGCATAAGCAATCACAGTAGAAGCTGAGCGGGATATTCCCATTTTACAGTGTACAAACACTGCCTGCCCACTTTTTCTGTCATTATTAAAAATACAAGACAAAAGTTGATTGAGATGTGCCCCAGCAATAATTTAAAATGAGCTTCTGTATCATTTTAGACAACCATTCACTCATATGCACACACATACATTCAATGTGTGTAATTTAGTGATACTCTTATGTGAAATAATATATGAGTTCTTCTGAACCCACAACCTGCTGTTAAACTAGAGCTTTAGCTGCTGTGCCACACAAACATTGTTATCACATTTATGCTCATTATTATGAGCAAATATATTTACTGCACAACAGTAAACTTTCATTAAAGCTCATGGTACTTGGTGTGGTCTGAGGAGTTTTATACCTTGCCTTGTTGATGAAGTGGTATGTATCGGGCCAGTGTGACAGCAGGTCTGTCTCCTCCACGTCATACACTCGGATGTTCATATAAGTGAATGATGCAGGGAAGAAGTTGTCAATTTCTCTGGTCACATTTAAAATGTACCCAATACTGAAAGCACATAAGTAACTCAGTGTTGACAGAGCAAACAAATGTGTGACATTTTTAAGGTTTCAAGCATATAACTGCCACTGACTTGTTTTTCTGCAGCTCTTCAAGATTTGCTGCATTCCACTCGGAGCCCTGAGTTAAACATAAAAACATATACAGTGTCAGAATAATTATGAAGGTCTAGTCTTCCCTATCACTCTTAAAACAGATGCCCTACAAAAAGGGAAGTCACATCACATGACTGTATCCTGGCGAAAGACCATTTCCGTCACTTTTTCAGACCAAAACTAACACACATTATAACATGTATTTGGTAAAAAAAAAAAAAAAAAAAAAAAAAAAAAGTACTTACTAGATAAAGGTAGTCAAAGATTTGTGAAGGTTTGTCCATCTGAGCCAAGGTGACCAGGATCTCATTGTCAATGTACTCTTTGAAGGGTCTGATGTCGAAGCCAAGTCTGGTGCTAAGAGCATTATGTATCTGTAGTTATGAATAAAGAAGTCATAGAAAAATGTACACAGATTTAACCAATGGATTTCTCTTGCTTTTTTTATCATGTCAAACTTTCACTCTTGCTCAAGGTTTGTGGGCGACTGAGTTGGTCAGATTACTGATGAGTATACATCACTTTGACAAAAAAGGAAACAAAACTGAGGAACTAACTTATAAAAAGAATGAAACGTATTCAACCTAATTTCAAACAGCGGCAGAGGCAATGTGTATAGTCCTCAATAAATCAGACTGTATTTTTTCTTACTTTACATTTCAATGGATTACACAGACTTTTGGCAGTGAAAAAGTAACAAAAAGTTACTAGGGCAAGCAGCTGTAATTTAATGACGTGTTAAATTACTGCGTTATTAAAAAAGTTACTAATCTAGTTACTCCCCAATAGTGGCGATGTTTATCTGATTTCTGAATCTCTAAAATGATTTAAATTACATGCATAAAATCTGATGTGATGAAGCAGCGGGACCATGTTCAGAGAGAAATCCGATGTTTTTGCTGTTTACATATCATTTTAATAATCGTATAACCCAAAAGTCTGATAATAAACATATTCTGAAAGTGTATGTAACCGGTGGGGGAAGGGAACTGTCTGGGTAGTCAGCCATTCGCACTCATTGTGCCTAAGGACAATTTAGAGGCACCAGCTGACCTACAGCACATATATAGTTTACGGTAACTGGAGTAGCACAACTCATACAGCAAAGAGGTCATTTCCCATGTCTGAACACCAAAGTGCAACAATTACATTACTACAATATATTGTGTGTTCACCATTCTGCACGTGAGGTTGTCCATGTCCTCAGTCATCATGATGTCTCTGAGGTGATCTTTTATGAGCTTTTCTTTGCAAACTCTGTCTTCAGAGCTATAAAAAGCAACACATATGTTTGTATTTTGTTTTACTATAGAATAGATATATGCAATACACTTATTTAAACTTCGAACAAAACAAGAGAAGTGGGAAATTATGGAGAAAAGAGAAGGCAGAGACAAAAACGTCCAAAAACAAAGCCACAGAACAGGCACCAGCATCAATCGTTCAACAAAGCAAACACAAAGTAGAAAAAGTGCCACAAAACAAGATTTGAATTTGTGCTCCACCTTGATCCACTGCTGTCCTTCCTGACTGACTCCAGGTCGTCCATCGCCTCCCATTCGTTTAGACAGAAGCGGTCAGACTCGACGTGCTGCTGATAGTGTTGGGCCCACTCCAGCCCGTTGCCTGGGATCAGCGCGGTTTTCACGGCGCGCTCACAGCATCCGTGTAACGCCTGCAGCACCGACCTTAGATGTAGCAGTCGTAAGATGTTATTACATGTACACAACGTTGATTTAAAATGAAATAACTTTGAATGAGCTCACCACATAGTTTGCATTGACACTGGTTTAAATATTCTTGTCTCCACAGCTGAGGCTACGCTAAAGCCACTGAGAAAAGAAGATGACACGCATTTAAACAGAAAAATTTATGTTACCGAGATATAAAATAACAAAAAAAACCTTGTATGTCCTGGTATTGAAGTATTTTTAAAAATCATTGAGTGAGGAATATGCAAATAACTAGCTAATTGGCTCAGTGGTAGGTGTGACTTTGGGGTGAATGTGCAGAAGCGACAAGAGCAGAGCGTGATAAAATGTCCCGCGCGACACATGTGACAGCAGCTACTCCATCGGCCCAGAGCAATGAGCCGACTCAACCCTCAATAGACACGCATTGTCCTCAACCACAACCTACAGTGCGCACTTTAAGAGAAACATGTGATACGAGGTAATGTTGAATCATTGCAATAACAACTCGTAAATAATTGGCTCTTAACCATTAGTCCTTATTAGTGCTAATTGTGAGTATTCAGGTCACCAAATAAGAATAATTGTGAGTATTTTAGAAGTCTTTTGAACTCAATCTATTGTCCATAAAATACACCTAAACGTAAAGTACTTTTTATCCGCCTGTTTTTGTCACATTTATTTTATTTTCAGAAATTTTGATTTCATAAAGCTGGTCACGAATTAGAGGAATAGTAATGTAATAGACAACGAAGATTAAAGAGAATGAAAGATTTCACTGTTGTTTGGTCATGGTTTCAGTAATAATGAATAATTGTTAAAAAAAATTCTCACAATAATCGTAACACTTAACATTTTATATTGGGACATGCTTATGTAACAAAGAGCAATAGAAATCCTTGTACTTAGCCAACTAAATACAAAACCAAAACGTTATATGAGGACTAAATCAATTATTGTCAGTTAATATGGACCATGCAGCGCTTATGTAAGCGCGAACAGGAGTGACAGGACAACTAATGTATAAGCAATGATTGAGCTTCATAAAAAGCAAATTACACATTCATATTTATCACTGGCCACAATCCCAGACAGTAGGCGCCACCATCTGTGCTGCAGCTGAGAACAAATCATGTGAAAATGCTTATTCTCACCCATCTCCATCCAAGTACACCTGTGTGTCGCTCCAGATGGGCAGAACCAGGCCAATGGTGCACTGAGCGCTGCAGAAGCCACAAACCAAGAAACGGAAAGTCATCTTTTACGATCCAAATGTAAAAATGTGCTTGGCTTGAGTGATAAAAGTGCCTTAGTTTCACCTGTCAGCATTAGGGAAGTCCATGCCCAGAAGAATGCTTTCATCTTTGTTTACCCAGTGTGGACACAATGATCAGGTACCTGACTCTTACAGGGTTGACAGACTCCAGCTGCACCGCCTGTGAGGGGTAGAGAAAATGCACCCAAAATGCTCTAAGAGACCAAAATATGCTTTTGACTGTTACTGCTAGTATTAACAGTCAAATAAAATAATCTTTCACTCTGAATATTTGTACTCTTTTCTGATCCGTTTGGCCTTAAGTGACTTTACTAAAATGTAGTAGTATGGTGTTAATTAACTTAGCACATAATTTGACCAAGACATATCTACTTTACTGTACTTTATACTGTATATTTTACCAGTTTAATGGTGTCTTCTGGTCGGAGCAGCTCAACCATTGCTTGGAGTTGTCGGTGCTGCACGTTGGAGATACTGTTATTTTGTTTTGTAGGAGAACTGAGAGGGGGAGAAGAATCCCCTTCCCTCGGCTCATCTTCGATCAGAAGGACAGCACCTTTCACCAGCGCAAAACTCTCCCTACGATCAGCAAGACCATATTTTAAACACACTGCACAAGTTGGCAAAGAGACATATTTGTAAAAGATGTACCTTTTTTGAAGCCTCCCTCTTCTTTGGGAAGTGTCATCCTAAAAAAAAATAAAAATAGGTTTTACAAAACATGTGAATAACACAAATTGATCCTGTGTGTTTCATGTTTCATTTGTCACAACTTCTCTAATGGATTGTTTTGTGATTTGTTACATCTGACTTTTTTCTACTGATAATCTGGTTATAATGCTACAGTCAATGATCAGCTTGGGTCTTTTTAATCAATAAGTCCACAACGTTTGAGTTTATGGTCATGAAAATAAGGTTATGGTAGATTTTATTTTCCCCATAAGGAAAATAATCCATGGGTTTCAGAATGATGAGAAATTAGGACGGTTACCTTAGCGATTAACAAAGAAAACCTAAAACCCATGACTACTGAAAGCTATTTTATTTATTTTTATTGAGACAACAAAACAAAAACAAACATGATTTGTTTTTTGCTTTTGTCATTTAGCAAACAGAACTTCAAGACAAAGGAGAGTATAGTATTACCACAGGAAGAATAGGACAATAAGGAATTAACTGTGAACGTTATGAAAGAAAGACACAAGGTGGAAAAAAAAGAAAACACAAAACATTAAAGTGAGAGCAACAGGCATGTAAATAGATGTAGTAACAAGAGCTTAAAGAAAGAGACACTCGAGACAGTAATATTACCTGTTACGCAACTGACAAGTCCAGACAGAGTGAGGGAACAAAATGAAGAGGAGAAGATATGGGCGAAGAGAGGAAACAAAATGATATAGGAAAGAAAGCAGATAAAACATGTTATGAGAAGAAAAATGTGGACAAAGCATGACACTGTAGCTGGTTTTGAATTTGAAAATGCAGGTTACGATTAAATGCGATCTGAATGGATTGAAGAGCAGAGGTGAAACTTTGTCAAAGGTCATTCGGGGGTTAAACACCTTCACACAATGAGGTCTAATCGTTCCCTGACAACGCTGAGATGAATGCAGCTCGGGACAGCCACACATTCCTTCAGCTATTTGTTCACAACCAGGTCAGAACAGACTCGCTTATCAGCAGTTTCAATCAATACAGACCTATCAGGGAACCGCTAGCTTTGCATGATTGATAAGTTATTTGTAATTGCATCATCTGTTATTGTGAGAAATTAAAGAAATCAAGTGGAGCTGAGGTTTGAACGCCACACAAAAAACATAGTAGCTCCTGTATATAGCTAAAGGCACTCTATGTAACATTTCTGGTGCTCGGTCTGCTACCATGGAGATGTTATTGCTTTGTCTCGGGTGTCTTGCAATGTGATGTTAAATTGATCTATCTGGTATTTATTCAGTTACATGAGTTATATATTGAAAACAGTGTTATCTTCCATCAGCGATTTGAATAAAGTGCCATAAACGGTCAAGATTTGGTCTTCATTTTTTACATTTTTCTACAAACAGCTTTAGTTTAAGTTAGTGATTGCTTGTTGTAACATTATCTGACATATATTAACCCTAAATTTCACATATTTTGCTGTCTGGGCCTAACCTCCAAACAACCGCGAAGACTAAAGTGGACAAATAAGATGAGGTATCACAAACTCACTGGGGACGTGGAGATGGACGGGGCCCGGTGCAGAGTCAACAGAGCCATAGCACGGTCCCAGTCACCGCGTACAAACCCAGCAGTAGTGGACAGGCCCGGACAAGACCTGAAGGTTCCTCAGGCGGGTCACTCCTTCTGAAACCAAATCACACACATGGGTACATTTCTGGGTTACATAAATGCCCAGAAGGAATATGTGAAAGACTTTTTAGTAGTGAATGGCCACAGTGATAAGAAGAAATCCTATGGGGACAAATAGGAGACCGCTCCAGTACAGCTGACAATAAAAGTCATGGATGCCTTTAGTCTTGAACTTGTGTGCAAAAAACATCAATCACACAAGGACCCTTTAGGCAACAATGGGGTTTCTGAGGTACAACAGACTATATTACCGAGCACCATCTTGAGGGCCGCACAAATAAAATGAAATATGCAATTCAATAACATGTGAATTAGTTACATTGTACTGTAAAAGTTGGTAATCAATAAACTGGTCAAAATTAAAATACATAACAATATCATGACAAGTCAAACAGGTTATACTTAATATTACATAATTTACTAAAAACGTGGGTGGAGTCCCTGGTTGAAAAACAGGCTAATGCGCCTTAATAACAGTCCTAATAAGGCTTTGTGGTTATTTGACAGCTTTGGAGATGACTGTCAAAAAACAAATGTGCTATTACAGTGACTGACGACATCGATCGGTGCAATTGAACAGTTCAGGCGGATAAACATGACCATATCGAGCAAGTATGATGTTGTAACGAGCCTAAAACAAACCTTAATACCCCTGAGTAAAGATCGACAGCATGTATTGTAAACTAGACTGCTCAGTAAAGCTAATATCCGCTGGAGACACGAGGATAATAAAGTGCCGGGTGGCGCAGATCCTACCTTTATCAGTCTGTTTTAATAATCCGTGCGACGGGGGGAGCAGCTCATATTTCACGCACTGCCGCTTTCATAGCCCGTGAGCTTACATTTTCTGCGCAAAGCGAAGACGGGCTGCGGGGCTGGGCAGAGCTGCAGCAGCAACAAGGAAAACACAGACGACTACGACGCTGACGTCATGTGTGGACTGCCCAGGAGCCTGCAGAGAAAGTCTGCTGCTAACTTCATATTTGTCTCATGCTAACTTCATATTTGTCTCATGCTAACTTCATATTTGTCTCATGAACACTCCTGTGCCGGTTTTCCTATGAATGTGGGATACAATACTTTACTTTTTTTTTTTTATCATCCAGCCACTATTGTAAAAAGTGCCCTTTCTCATGATTGTTTAATATTCCAGATATATTCAATCATTATTGCAAATCTATTAAATCACACAAGTTAAGCAAGATTCCTCTCTAAAGCTACATTATATTTTGAGATTGTCTTAAATAATTGATTGATAAAAATGTTACGTACATTATGATTCCAGATAGTTAAATATATGAGTAACTGGATAGGAAAAAAAATATGTAGATGTAAATATTAATTTATGATCAATAATTAACCGACCATCCAGCTGCTTTTTCATTAACGCGTATCAAGGAAACGCGCATGCGCAGTACTGCTCTGTTGAAGTACTTCCTGGTACGAGCAGCATGAGTTTTGCCCTTCTCACTTATTCAGACTTGTGAAGTACATTTCTGCATCACACAGAGTGACAGACTCTCTTCAAGTATCTAGGTTTCTGAAGCCTGATGCAAACCGTTGGAAAAATAATGAAGGTTTTCGTGACTAGACGTATTCCTCCAGAGGGGATGCAAATCCTCTCCTCAGCGGGAGTGTGAGTACTTTTTTGTTTATTAACAATTTCTTCTAACGAATCAACTGTACTGCAGTGAACGTTGTAAGCAGTCACATCAGAAAGCTGCCATCTGTAAACCTTGGCCATTACAGATGGTAATGAATGAAATATCTAGTTCGCTTTAACGTGAATGTGCGTGGATCCTTTGTGTTTCCATGGTAACAGATGTGAGGCGTCTGTGTGGGACAGTGATGAGCCCGTGTCCAGGGAGGAGCTGCTCAAAGGGGTGCAAGGAGCTGCGGGGATCCTGTGTCTACTGTCCGATAAGATCGATGCTGAAGTACTGAATGCAGCAGGTAACTTGACTTTCTGCTCAACTGCCACTGTGTGCACCTTGTCATCTTCAAACGTAGCCAATCCAGCCAAAGTCGAAATACTCTTGCATGTGTTTGCAAGTGTTGGCCTGTCACGATAACAAAATGAAGTGTGATTATATATATTTTAAGTATTTGACCTTTTACAGTTCAAATATCATTGTGATACCAAAATGAAGCTTCCTACTAGTGCATGGAAAATGTAAGCGCGATAAATTATTGAGCGAAGTATATTCTTCCACCTATCATATATTGAACGATTACTCAATATAGTAATTAGCTTGATAGGCCTATGCAGGTGGGGATTTTGATAGTCATTCTATAATTACTATAACTTGGAAGTTTCAAGTGATCGTCTTCTACTAAAACGTGTTTATGGTGTTACTTTTATAACTTAGTGAAAGTATTGCAAGCCAAAATAAAAATTTACCAGCATTTATTGTATTGCCTTTGCTGGTGTTAATTTACAACTTTTTTTAGGGCCAACCCTTAAAGTGATCAGCACACTTTCTGTTGGCTTTGACCACATGGCACTTGATGAAATTAAAAAACGGTAGGTGTTAATTTAATGTATAAAATTAAAATTTATTGACGTTAAAAATGCTGTGTTTTGTCTTTTATTGTCTAAAAGTGGTATACGTGTTGGATACACTCCTGACGTGCTAACAGATGCTACAGCAGAACTGACTGTGGCGCTGCTGCTGGCCACTGCGCGCAGATTACCGGAGGGAGTGGAGGAGGTCAAAAAGTCAGTCATGGAATGTTACATATTTACTATAATCAGTTCTAGCTTTCAAGGTCGGTGGCTGTTGGTGCAAATAAGTGTGATTTTACTTCTTTTTTCAGTGGAGGCTGGAGCACATGGAAACCCCTTTGGCTTTGTGGTTATGGTCTGTCTGGCAGTACAGTAGGAATCATTGGACTTGGACGCATTGGTTGGTGTTATTTAAAAAAAATGGATTCAGTACTATTAGAATAACTTTATTGTACTTATCTCTAAGGCATACAGGGGACAATTCATTATCAACACAGTATCATACCACATCATAGGTAGTTAGTCCTAGAAAACTGAAATAAGGCCACAATAGGTCCACAATAGGTCCACAACCCCAACAATATTGACTACCTGCGTTGTTTTTTATCTTCTTTTCTAAGTTTTTCCTTATATTTTTGTCATGGATGAGCATGGCAGAAGTACTGTTTTGTTCTGTATGCGTTTATAAACAGGATTTTATTGTTCAAAAATGCTAACATGCATTTTTAACTCTAGGACTGGCAATAGCACAGAGACTCATGCCTTTTGGAGTAAAACGCCTTTTATATACTGGTAGAAATGCAAAGCCCCATGCTGCAGAGGTCAATGGAGAATTTGGTATGACTAAAGACAAATACAATATTTTTGGTTCAACAAGAATACTTACATGTATATTTGTTCTTAGTGCCAATGGACACACTTCTCTCTGAGTGCGACTTCATAGTCACATCTTGCTCGCTGACTCCTGAAACCAAGGGCCTGTGTGACAAGGCCTTCTTCACTAAGATGAAAAATACTGCTGTCTTTGTCAATACAAGCAGGTAGGTTTACTTCAACATTCGGGTAACATTTATAGTATACAGTTGAGTGTTATATATGTTCCAGGGGAGCTGTTGTCAATCAGGAGGACTTGTATGAAGCTTTGAAGAATGGACAAATAGCTGCAGCTGGTTTGGATGTTACTACTCCAGAACCTCTTCCAACAAACCACCCACTCCTCACGCTGAAGAACTGTGGTATGCTAAAGTTGACCCTCTTTGTATATGTTAAAAAAGAAAGAATATTCTTCCACATTAAGGTCTTTCAATTTTGTTTCTCCCCTACCCCTTTCTGTTGACAGTGGTGTTGCCACACATCGGCAGTGCCACCTACTCCACAAGAGGCATCATGTCATCCCTTGCAGCGCGCAATCTTTTGGCTGGTTTACAAGGCACTGAAATGCCGAGTGAACTCAAGGTGTAGGTCAAACTCCTCAAGGTTTTTGTCTCTTTTTATCTGTGGTAATTTGAGCACACCACAGATGAAAAAAATTAGCAACTAACACTATGCACTGAAAAAGTGTAGTAGTCTATAAAAGGCATTGCACATGTTTTTTGTACTTTACTGTATGTACTGTATTTATTAGCAATTATCTAGAGAAGAAACAATTTCTTAAATCAAAGTGGCCTAAACATTAAAAGAAAAATACACCAATAATGTATACTAATACAACAAAAATAGTATTTATTTTCTTTCATCATTTCAGAGGTTTAAACCAATAGATTAGTGTGAAAATCTTACTAATTCATACTGTAGATCACGATTGGGGTTTTATGAAAAGTAGCACAGTAGCTTTGTTATTTGATGTATTATTCATTCACTCCCCGCACCTAAGGGTGATAATCCACAGCTGTAGCTACAGTGTTCCTGGGGTGGATTTACAGAAGGCTGGCAATCTGATCAGTTATCATCTACAACACACAGCATTCATCTATAGGCAAGAGTGGTGTCCAAAACATCTACGACTGAGCACAGGTGCCATGACACAATTTAAGTCAACACTTCAACACTTAATTGAATGTTTTTCGAAAGATAATAAATATTTTGGGGAAAACTGGCTTTAATTGGCTTTCTTTTATGTTGTAAGTGAGTCAGAGAAGGCTTGGTCATCTTTCCAGTTTTGGCACGAGTTCTTTGTGTGCTTATAAAGATGCGACGACTGACTAAAGCGTTTGCCGCACTTGGGACAGGGGTAGGGCTTCTCTCCTGTGTGAACACGGATGTGTTTTTTACAGTCCGTCAGGTTCATAAAAGTTTTACAACAGATTTTACAGGCATACTTTTTGTCCCCTTCAACCAAGAGGACGT
Source organism: Chaenogobius annularis (assembly GCA_015082035.1). Lineage (NCBI taxonomy): Eukaryota > Metazoa > Chordata > Actinopteri > Gobiiformes > Gobiidae > Chaenogobius > Chaenogobius annularis. The sequence continues at coordinate 41,960 of BJKM01000499.1, read as the reverse complement.
GGTCTTCTGCAGCTGCTTTCTTGCACTTGGACATAACGTCCTCTGATGCTCTGGTGAGAGATGGCCGCTCTGCAGCCTCACCTGAATGGATCAGAACTGATTTCAGATTCTAGAGGCACTTTTGGAGCAATACGCCGAAAAGCAGTCACTCCTGAGTTTCCAGCTGCCCGGCTCTTACTAACACTGGAGGAGGACTGAATTACAGATGCCTCCAGGGTCAGTCCAGGACCCAGACTGCTCAGGTACCCGGTCAGAGGGTTTGGGGCTGGCTGTAGGATGAGTGCATCAGTAAAGCCACTTGACTGAGTTGGTAGTAGCTGCTGCAGAGGAACAGAAGTAATTGGGAAAGCCAGAGAGGAGTCTGAAGATTGTGTTGAAGAGGAGTTAGCTTGATCTTCATTTTGACACAAAGCACTGTTGTCCATGGACATAGTAGTATCACTGGCGGCTGCAGCTGCAGTGGCAGCAGCTGTCAGACTAGCTAGGCTGTCCTCCTCTAGAGCTCCCATAACACTTTCACTAGTAGGATTAAGAAAACAAGAAAATGCTAGGTCAGATAAACTATCAAGGCCAACTGGATCATCTTCTGTGTCTCCACTGCCTTTGTCTACATCACTGTGCAGGTTTGTGCAAAGATGAGATCCTAAAATATTTTCATCAACATCAGCTGTCATTTTTTCAACACTTGCTTGGTTTGTAGAGGCATGTGCCAGACACTGTAATGTGTCATCTGTAACAGGTTTTAATTCTGGAGAGTTCATGTTTTCTCTTTTCACCTCAACTATGGTAATCATGGAGGCCTCGTGCTCCACACCTTCTTCTCCCACTTTAACTTTTACCACATTGTCTCTGTTATTTCCATTAACCTTATCCCAGTTACAGATGTCTTCAAAGCTGCTGTCTGACTGACTTGGCTGCTGCATCTCATCAGACTCTCCTTTAGTTGCTTCATATTTTTCCTCAATCTCATCTTCCTCTTCACCCGGGCTTTCCCATAGTCTTTCTGGCAACCTGAGGCTATCAGGAGACAGCAGGTCCTCTCCATTCTCCTCTGCACTGAGTAGACTCATGCTCACAGTGGGAGAACACTCTTTATATAGTTCCCCAGATCCAGTGGAAGGTTTCTTTCTGACACACAGTACGTCCTCCTCTGATTTTCTCTTGTGTCTGGATGAAGGTTTCGTTTTGTCTTCAACACCTCCAGACTGGCTCACCTCCACCACTGCATCTTCCTCTGAGTCTTCTTCCATCCCAGATGTAACTTGCTGATACATGTTTGCTCGTTTTTGCTGGGAGCTCTCTAAAGTATGCACTGATCTCCAACCCTTAGGTGGTGCAGAGGGGAAGTTCTTCTTTGACAGATGCAATTTACAGGCTTTGACTACAGCATTAAGATGAAGGTGTGAGGCTGCCAACAGTACATCCATAACATTTGAACTCCCCAGAGACAATGTAGAAGTGTATATCATGTCTAGTAACGTGGAGAAAGCTTCGGGTGTTACCACTTCAGGGTCAAGCTCCATCACACTTGGAGCGCCACACTCAGTTTTATTAGTGCTAGGACCCGCTCCTTCATCTCCACTGTCATTTGAACTGAGTAGCGCTCTGAAGTGAGAACTACTGGCGGCCAGGATGGCGCGATGGGCCTGGAAAGTCTGACCTCCAACCAGCACCACACAGTCGCACCACAGTTGAGCATGGAGACGCTGGTAGTTGAGCTGGCGGAAAATATGCTGGAAATGACTTGGAAAATCCATCATGGGTCGAGTTTGGTGATGAACAGCGGTTGTAAAGCTCCTCCGTTATGTTTTCCCAGTTATAGTTCTCCGTGCATGATGCTCCTCTCAAAGGCTGGTGTCAGACACAGCGGAATCTGAGCTGGAGTATGGGCGGGCCGAGTCCAACATTTGCGCAAAAGGATGCAGCATAGTTTCACGCCTTTGTCGTCCTATCTTTTGCGCCCTGCACTCTCTTCACACCTTGTTAAAAAACAAAACGTGTTTGGTGAAATGTAGACGGTGTATCTTCAAGGCGCAGTCGCTTTAGCATCCAGCATTATTGTCCATTGTGTGGTAGGCGCACAGACAGCTGCTCTGTAATCTCGGAGCGAGCCAACAACGCCCCCTCCAGGTGATGAGATTATATTGCACACAATCTACCAACACTGTTTTATATTAAAGTACTTGACTTGCTTACACTGTATTTTTCTTGCTTTTTAGATTTACCAAAGGAGGAATGTTTTTTGTAATGTTAAAAACTAATTTGGGAGCACTTCCGGGTCAGGAAATACACACAAAATGTAAAAAGAAAAATCTATCAGGTAGCTTCATATATTTACACATTTACTCTTAAAAAGGTAAAAAAAAATACACTTCAATGTATTGGGAAGACAAGCAAATGCAAACAGTAGTTGTATCGCAGTTCTTTTCAAAATTGAACAGAAAGTTAGATTATTTATATTGAGATGCCTTAGGCAAAACAAAACAAAAGTGGTGCAATCCGTACAAATTAAGAGACAAGATTGACTTAAAATATATTTCATTTAAAATAAAACATTGACGCTTGAAATGTGGGAAGACGTAAACTTATTTTAACCAACCCGTGCCAGAAAATACATTTAAGGTGAAATAAAGAAACGCTGCGTCCTTTTACAACAATGCTCATCAATACCTCAATTACCATATGGCTTGTACATAATGCATGCTCACTTATGTGTAAAACCACACATACATACATATCCAAATGTTTTTACACACACATATTACCAGGAATTTTTAATACCAACAATGGTGAACATGAATATGGTTAAATCGCACCACACACTGACACAGAAAAGCTTCTCCTGGTGGTTCGGGTCATTGGAACTGTAAAGTTACCATAGCCACGCAGACAGTCTTACTGATGTCTTTGTATCCATCATGTTTGGATATTTGGTGGCAAATTGTGACATGCTTTAAAAGCAAACTGCACAGTATACAAATATTACTGGGTCATACATTTTTAATAACTTATATTAGAGTAATTGAATTTGTGTTAGAGGCATCCGGTCTTGTCTATGATACACACTGCCCTATTTTGTGGCTGAAGTAGAAAACTGAATTGGAGTTTTATAATGATTTCCCTATATTTCAGCACAGTAGGTTTAGCTATGGAAGAATGATCGAACAGTACAATTGTGTGGAGTACGTTGTGGTTGAGAACATATTTGGCTCTGTTAATTATGGGGAGGCTTTTGGAAACTTTGGTTTGTATATGTTTTTGTGTTTTCCAAGTTAATTTATGTTAATATCTATTGTTTCACCTAAAAATTCAGTTTCTGGGACATTTTCAATTAGTACACCATCAATCTCAACCCGTTTAATTGAGTTTCCAAACAGTACTGCTTTGGTTTTGTTTAAATTTAATTTGTTTAAAAAAGTGTTTTTTAAAATTTAGTTTGTCCAATTGGGCTGTTTTATAAAGAAAGAAGACCAACACTTCAGTACTTTAACCTTATTATTTTACAGTAAACGACACATTTCAAAGCAAATTAAGCACAATTAATTTAATACATGACAGTTTTTAATTTTACGGAAAAAAGGCTTAACAAAGTAAAGACAAATATACACAACACTGTTTACATTATGCAATTCCTTAGGGTGCTGTGTAAGAGCAACTTTCAGACGTCCCAGAGATGAGTGGTCTTCTGACTCCTGGCCGGGTCAAGGTGGTCCTGGTCCAAACTTCTTGTGAAGAAGATAACACGCTCTAAAGAGGGGGTAGATCCTCGAGGTCAAGTCATATACTGTCCAGCTTCTTCAGCACATAAGGAGCTATAAGTACAAACAGAACAACTATCAATTGGGGTTGTCAAAACTAGTATTAAAACTAGATTCTCATTTGAGCAAGTATTGATACTAAACTATTAACTATTAATTTCCTGAAAAAGTTTTGGATATTTAATTTAGTTATACACAGTTGAAAACGTCAGTCAATTGTCTAAAACCTTGACCTAAAAAAGAGCCTTTTTAAAGTCCCTGTGGTATCAAATTTGGTATCGAGAATCAAGTATTTTCCATGGTAGTAAAATAAAGTTGGAAATGTTATTGAAATGTGACAATAAATATTGATAAAAAAATATCAATTTGGTCATATAAATGGGTAAAAAAGAAAGATACACGTTATACTACTTAATTATACATTGCAACGTGTGTTCTTACTGATTTAAATACTACAGTAGTTGCATTATATCACAATTTTACGGTCAGGGAGGGAGCCAATTCAGCTCTCTGATTCGAAAGTTTGAACATCTACATAAACAACTCTTTACATTAAGTGCATTTTGGTATTTAATTGTAATGTACTTGTTGTAAATAAATAGAGACAGCATAACTGTTATCCATAAAAAAAAGATACTTATGCATGTGTCAGATCTAGAGACATTAGTTTAAACCACCAGAATACTGATTATTACTAAATGTCTAACGTTGATACCTGTGATCATAAACTGTGTAATGTCAGTGACCTTTGACTCCATATATTTGGTGCATTCATTCATCGGTGCAATGTGCATTCACCATAATTTACCTGTTTGTTATCTCAGAGTTTTGAACATTTTCTTAAAATGTGTTTTCTTGTTCAATGTCATCTTATGCTACTTACTCGCTCGGAGAAGAAGGACGTAAATGCAGAAAGTTTCGTAAAGATGAGACGACGTCTTGTCGCATTTTCTTTTTCATTTCCTCCGGATCCATCTTTGGTCCCAGTCCTTCTAATTTGAACATGTTAACTGTGGTTTGGTCTTGATTTCTGAGTACGTTTGCTAAAAAAGTAATCGATGCTCCTGGAGCATGGGTTTCTGAACCGGAAATGTCTCACCAAACGGAAGTTACGGTTACGGAAAGCGAGACTGGTCAAACACAAAAAACGCGATACTAACGTGGATGTATTATGTATTATGTATTATGTATTATGTATTATGTATTATGTATTATGTTGTTGTTGTTGTTGTTGTTGTGGTGGTTGTGGTTGTGGTTGTGGTTGTTGTGGTGGTTGTTGTGGAGGTTGATATTGTGTTACTTTTAATGGTGGTTGGCAGCCAACTGAAAAGGTACATACATTTACCGCCACCTACTGTAGTTGCACTTCTTCAAAGTATGTGTTTTATACTTTACAGTACAAAAAATAAAATGAAATAAAAGGAGAGAAAGAAAGAGATAAAGAAAGAAAGAAGAGAGAGAGAGAGAGAGAGAGAGAGAGAGAGAGAGAAGAGAGAGAGAGAGAGAGAGAGAGACAGCGATTTATTATATTGATGAGATTAACACCAAAACTCCCTAATTTTTATGGATGTTGATGTCACAGTGTGCTTTCAGCGAACATTCGTTAAAATTACGCAATGGCTATGCTATAATAGATTCATGATGCTCGATGGTGCTACTATTCGTCGTCTTCTTCTTATTTAGTGTTTTATGGTAGTTCGTATCTATAAAGTGTTACATTGCCGCCACCTACTGTAGTTGTGCGTCAAATCTGTGCTCGTCGGCCCTCCTTTGCTGCCTTTGCACAGCGTCTAGTTTTTAAATGTTATAATTTTTGCGTTGCCAAGACAACCAACATTCTATGGTAGAAATGACTACTCTAGGAGTTCTAGTGTTAATGGATTTTCGTTTTCATATATTCACGGAGTATATACTTTAGCGTTTATTGATTCAAAATATGAAACATTTAATCAATACTAGAAGCCAGAAGTCATTGCGAGTGACTGTGTAATGCATGACCATGTTGTTGTTGTTGTTGTTGTTGTTGTGAACTGAAACGGTGCTCTTATCGCCACCCACTGTAGTCTTCTGTAGTTGTACGTCTTCAAAGAATGTGTTTTACGCTATACGTACCGTAAAAAAAAGCGTGAGAGAAAAAGGGAGGGAAAGATGTAGAGAAAGACAGAGAAGGAAAGAGATAGAGAGAGAAAAAATAAATAAAAATCCTGTACAGTTGCCATGATCATTGCATGGCGAAAACACTGCATATGCTACAAGTACTAGACCAGGGGTGTCAAACTCATTTTGGGCCAGGGGCCGCTTTTCGACGCTCAGGCTGGGTCGCGGGCCGAACATAATGTAAAAAATAAAACAATAAAAAATATAACAAATGTTATATAGCCTAGTAATAGTTCTATGTGGACACTGTTGCACAAATATCTGCAGCAGGAGAAAGCATGAGTCCATATTCATGCATCTGCAGCAGGAACAGGAACATGGACGTGTGATATGATTCTGAATATTAAATTGTTTGTATCACAGACATGTAAATATTGCTGCACAAACTCAATATGAGCTCACTATTTTTACAGTTTAAGCTTATTTTAGTGACAAATTATTCATGTGGTGAATCAAATGAGAGCTCAAAGCAGCTTCACTCTGTCATGTTCAGACTTTATTACACTCTGACCTGTGTTTTTACCTGTGGCTCAGGATCTGTCCAGGTTTTGCACTGGTTTGGATGTTTTCCTCACAGAGTTTTCAGCAAAGAAGTTTGTTTTCTTGTTGTTAGCTTCACATTAGCGCCGCTTTGAGCACAGCTCTAACGTCCACAGAACCGCCTCTTTTCTTTATTCCTCGTGTTTCCCACGATCTGCCCTGGAGCAGAGCGCTACAGATCATCGCTGCCAGTGTGTTCGATTTTAAACCTGCTGCGATGAGTGTCGCTGGTCGCTGTCGTTTGTCGCCTCCCGTGTGTCGAGCCCAACAGCCCTCGCACACACAGCAGCGCAGAGCAGCGCTGGGGAGGGGCCGCGGCTGCAAAGGATTGTGGGAATTGTAGTTCTAGCGATAAAAACGCGATATATCTATTGGAAATTAATAATTATAAACTAGAAATGTTCGACGGGCCAGTTGAAAACGTCTGGCGGGCCACATCTGGCCCGCGGGCCATGAGTTTGACACATGTGTACTAGACGTTCTAGAACACACAAAATCACACGGAAAAATATCTACAAAAAGAACCTGGAATAATGGAAATCGGACAAGAAATGCAACCCGCAAAACTCCAAAAATGATAATAATAATAATAATAATAATAATAATAATAATAATAATAATATTAATAATAATAAAGAGACACAGGAACAAATAGTGACTCAACTAGAAGAAGCAAGAAGCCATTGCTAGTGACTGCGTAATGCATGGCCATATCCTGTACAGTTGCCATGATCATTGGAACGACAAACACTACTAGTACTAGAAGTTCTAGAACTAACTACTGCAACTATTCCGCCACTCTAAAAGATAGGAAAAATGTCAACTCTGACGACGAATCCCGGAAAAACTACAAGACTGAGGAATACCAAAACCAACAGCAATAATAATGATAATAAAGATCTTGAAGAGCTAATAGTGACTGCGCGTCACTCAATAATAATAATAATAATAATAATAATAATAATAAGAAGAAGAAGAAGAAGAAGAAGAAGAAGAAGAAGAAGAAGAAGAAGAAGAAGAAGAAGAAGAAGAAGAAGAAGAAGAAGAAGAAGAAGAAGAAGAAGAAGAAGAAGAAGAAGAAGAAAATCATGAGTTCGATTCCTGGACGAACGTCACATCACATGATTTCTCTGGGTGGAGTCTGCATGTCCTCCCCGTGTTACCGTGGGTTCTCTCCGGGTTCTCCGGCTTCCTCCCACCGTGCAAAGACATGCATGTGTTAGGTGAATTGGCCCTAGTGAATGAGTGTGAAAGTGTTCAGGCCACTGTTCAGGGTGTTACCCCGCCTAAGGCCCAAAGGCACTGGGATAGGCTCCAGTCACCCGCGACCCCTAACGGGAACACGCGCGGTAGATTAGATTAGATTCAACTTTATTGTCATTACACATGTACAAGTACAAAGCAACGAAATGCAGTTTAGCATCCAACCAGAAGTGCAATAATATTAAGTACAATATACAGATAGTTGTGTCTCGTTAATGACTGCGTGTCACTCAATAATAATAATAACAATATTATTATTATTATTATTAATAATAATAATAATAATAATAATAATAATAATAATAATAATAATAAAAATAATAAAAATAATAATAATAAAGATCTTCAAGAAATAACATTAGCAGTCACTTAATTATTGTCTTTATTTCATTATTCATAACTGAGCCATTCTGTAGAATTTTTATGAATTTATAGGAGATCTTTTAGGCATAATAATATCTATTTTATGTGTTTGTGATACAGCCTACTTGGTCTGCAGATGAGGGGCGGAGGTCCTCTTGGGTCTGGGGGGCACACAGCCGGAGGAGATGGGCGGACGGAGAGGCAGGGAGGAGTGGCTTAGTCCAGTAGCTCAAGCACGAGGATTATAGGAGCAGCTCCACCGCGACGACAGCATCCAACCCCCCCACTCAGCTCATCACCATCCGGGCCGGGCAGGACGCACTGGATTTAATCTCAGCGAATATCGTTTCCTGTTGTATTGTCTGCATCGGTTATTTTAGTTGTGGGTTGACACCAGACTCCGGTCCGTCTGCGCCCTCTTCACACCACGAGGTGAGTGGTGTCTCGTTATTGTTTGATATGGGGACTCCGATATGGACTCGTCCGCACCTTGCATCATTTACTGGCGCTGAGCTCGCGTTTGGTCACTGAAAACACCCGTTTTGCTGATGCTGGGGACACACGTTTGTAGGCTACAACCGCACTCTTTTGAGGGAGGTGATGGATATTTCAATCCGATTAAGATTACAAAGGAAGCAGCAAAAGGATGACATTTTTCTTTGTTTAGATTCATGGTTTCTACAAACCTAGATTAAATTTGCTGGTATGGGCGGATAGAACATATTGATCACTTGTAGGGGAATGTAAGCGTTTTCAATATGGCCTCAATAACACCCTCACATTTAGTCTGTTCCAATTCTGTATTTATACAAATGAACACTGAATTCAGGTCAATGGTTTTCGTGCAGGCTACTACGTTATTACACATGGCTGAAGACGGCGTGAGCCATACGCAGTGATTTTTCATTAGGATTGAAACACGCACCAAATCCTGAACCCCGTCTGAGGGTATACAGGGGTCTTCCCGTTGAAACCCGGTATGAATGAGGTATGTGTGATGCGCAGACTCGGCTCTATATCCTGCTCTGTTTTTCTCTTCGTCCTTTTTGCTCCTCGTCCTCCGTATCCTTTGGCCAGCAGCATGCAGCAGTCTGCGCCGTGCCAAGCATGGCAAACGCAACACAACTAGACCGGAACAATGCGTTTTGCTGTTCTGGGGCTTTCATTTAATGCATGACATGATTCAATAAGAGCTGTGATAGCGCTGCTTTAAGGGCCTGTGGTCTCCATCACGGTGGGCTTGAAGAAACCCCTTCAATCCTTCTGTATTTTTAACAACACCACCCCCTTCTCAGTTTCATCTTATGTCTTGCAACAAATACTATACACATAGTGGAGGAGGGTGTGTCGTTGTGAGTCTCATAAAGCTTGATTTTCTTTTAATTTGACTCATTTGTGTTTACTGCACTCGATAGCCTACATTTGCCACTGCTGCAGGCGGTGTGCTGTGACTCAGGGATGTTTGCTACAACATGTGATGGGAATAGCAGCATGGAGGTCATTCCTCTGAAGGCGAAGCAGGGCGAGCAGAACGTACACATCAGGACAGGCTGATGCCTCTATGCATCAGCCTGGATCTGCCCTACTGACTGTGGCCCACTTAGAAGTCTTACCTTTGGGGCACCTCTGGTTACTGGTATACTGCATGGATTATCTAAGAAGAACCAAGAAAATAATCTAAACTGGTTGCGAAATACGCTCAACTGTCATTACAACAATGATCATTATAGTGACAATGTCAAATACAGTAGTGAACATGTCTGTGCTAGAACAACACAAGTCTATTCTCAGTTGCAACAGAAGAGCGAGCGCGTCTTGAATATGTCCTCAATAACTGATGTGTTTATTGGTTTTGCTCCTTCTCAAAGATGTAATAAATGGACATAAAAAGAACTTAAGTGAGCAGTACTCTGTACAGCCTGCATAAACTAGATTTCCCTCTTCTATTTTTAAAGTAATTAAATATTAAACTCCTTCTGTAGCTCTGTTTTAGTCTTGCTCTAGATCTCCCTACCTACTGTTTTCCACAATTACATTTACTTAGAAAAAAGCTTATTTTGAAGTCTTACAAAGTAAAAAGGAATTTAACAGCTGTGTCCAGATAAATCCACTGTTGATGGAGATCACAGTGTAAGACACTATTTAAGATTATTAATAGAGCACTGGGAACTCTGCTGATGAAAATGAAAATTAAATGAGAAGCACATCATCACTATCATCATCATACTAATGGGACAGGCTGATGACCTGTGTAAAATACAGGAGATGTAATCATGTCCGGAGTATAGAAAGTCTTTTCTGTTTCTGGGTGGTAAGAAATGCTCAAACACTTAAACACATAATAATAATAATAATAATAATAATAATAATAATAATAATAATAATAATAATAGTGATTATCATTATCATTATCATTATTATTATTATTATGTATTCAATGAATATACCACCTTTATTTAAAAAAAAGATAATTTACATTGTTCATACCAAGTCTAAACTACATCTGTAGCCACAGCTGCCCTATCGTAGGCTGCCAATTGGCCACCACCAATTACTCACACACACATACTAGGCAAGGCGTCTAGCCCAAAGGCACAGACAATATACACTGGACCTGGAATCATTCCTCTGACCTTCATGTTGGCGAACAAGTTTTCTAATCATTGTACTTAGCTACATCTACATCTATTATACAGCTTCTATATGATGCCTTAATGACTCATCTTGTATAAACACATCTGATTTATTTACATATAGTATTTTTAAATTGAAATTAAGATCAAGTTCAGTGCTGAATAGAATAACATAGTGTTGAAATTGGACCCATAGCCTTTTAATGTAAAATATTATAAGTACTGAGATGTCTCTTATTACAATTTGAGCTACATTTTTGCTCTGTTCTTTAATTTTAGTGCCATGCAATCTAACTCAGTCCAGCTGTCCTTGTCTTAGTCACACATAAACTACACAACTCATACCATTCGGACGTTCAAACAAACAATATTTTCTGCCAAATGTGCTCTTGGACCGAATGTTTACTGAGGTCCCTGTCCAAGTTTGTTGGTGAGCACTGTGAGCCCAAATGAACAGTGGCGTAAGCAACATTCTCTATGTCTGTGATTATCGGAAGGTGAGTAGAACAAGGCATTACTGCCATATTGTTGCTGTCAAATCAGGTAATATATCTCATTATAGCTAAGTAATAAATATCTGCATGCTTAATAAGTTGCTAAAGTAGTTGAGCAATTTGTACTTCATTCATTAGTGCAGACAAATACGAACTTGAATGGGTTGTGCGTGTGAGCATAATAGCAGCTATAACTGTATGTTTATCAAAATGAGATCACACTGGGGAAGAAGAAAGCAACAACAATGATCAAAGATTACAAGTATCAATATTTGTATGTCTTCTCCCCTGGCACTGGTTGTGTTTATTTGACTTTATGGATTCAGTATCAGATCTACTTTAGTTCAGACCAGCCCAAGTCTTCCCTTTACGATGAGACACTGGCCAGATAATTGCATATGTACTGCATGTAATAACTCTCTTGAAAAAGAATATTGTACTGAAGATTATAACCAGACCTGAACGTCTTAAAAAAATAAATGTCGAAGGGATATGAAAGTGGTGTGAAAAGGTTTAAGGTGTGAGAACATAGCCAACGATTAACATTACATTTCATATATTAATAATAATAATAATAATAATAATAATAATAATAATAATAATAATAATAATAATAATATTGGCATTGCATTATATTTATGTTGCTTCTTGCTATTAGAATATTAAGTAAACTAGACAATGACTGAAACTGGTTGATTTATAACCAGGTTTTATTGAATGCAAAACTATTTAGCAACTGTTGTTTACGTTCATTTGTGACTATCCAAAGTAAAACTCATGGGCCACTGGTTTTTCTCCATGTCTGCGTGAATCTGTAATGAGTGGAAGAACATGTTGAATTGATCAGCCTTTTCCCAGTAAACAAACTCCTTCACTCCTCAGTGTTGACACTTCTGTTGTTCTTGCTGCAACTTTTCCCTCACTCATTTTTGGCCGCTGCCTTTTTCACCCTCTTTAAAACTCTCCCCTTCTGGTCCCCTTTTGTGTGCCCCCTTCAATATCCTGTCCTTTCTCTCCTTTCTCTTTGACCACTTCTTTTCTCCCTCTGTCCACTCCCACCCTCTCCCAACCCCCCATACGCCTCTGTCTGCCTCCTCGCTCCTTCTCCTTGTTGCTTGTGTTGGCAGAGTGGCTGATGAGGGAGGTGTTCAGAGGCTGAGCTAGCTGCATTAGCCCTATGTATAATTCATGAGTCCGTCCAAGTCTTCTACTATGGGCCTTGTGAGCGAGCTCCGCGTGAGGGACACAGGGCCCGATGGCGGAGCTGCACAGTCGCACTTATCAAAACCTTCTGTTGGAACGCATGGGGACACAGGTTTACATCATAGATCACTGTTGGAGTAAAACGAGATGGGTTCTTTCGACAAGTATGTTTATTTGGTGTCACTGCTCTTTCAACAGCTTGGCTTTTCACAACAAACCTGTGTTTTTCTCCACAACCAAATCCAGTATCAGATTTCCGTTATATCTGGCATCACGTCCAACCATATACAAGTCTTTTATTAAGAGCCAAGAATGCTTAGAGCCAGGCAGCTGTTTTCCTACCACCACATCAGTCTTACTTGCTTTCAGCCTAGTAAGGACTGAACTGGGTGATATGAAATTTTAATTTAGACAACCAGACAGAGGATGGAGTGTCCCTTCAACGCCATGTGGTCTGAAAGCTGCGGAGGAGTAGAGAGAGAGACAGAGAGCCTTGGGGACCAGAGGAGGAGTCTATTGGAAAAACCCAACCACATAACTGGTTTGGTCTCACATCTGCTCTGCCTGACATAGCTGTGTGTTCACTACAAAAATAACAACAGCCCTCTGACTATCTGAAAATGAAAATATCGCACCACTGACAGGAGCTAATTGGACGCGAGCACTCGTCACTGCGGTCACGAACGATGTCTCTCATGGATTTGTTTTGCTCGGTGCAGGTGGCTGAACTGGACTTGGATTGGCACTGATGGTCAAACTGAAGCCCCTCCACAGAGTCTGGGCCAATCCTGGAGGGGCACCGGAGCTGATGTCCCACGAGGCAACAGGGTTTATTTGTTCTGGAGACCCAAGGAGACCAGCTGCATCACGGTGAGTGCATCTTACGTCATCAGGAATGAACACAAAATTATTTTACTTTGGCTTCGGTTTTAGCATTTTGATATTTTGATTATTCGTTTTTTTTATTGTTATGGTTAAATAGGTCTGTTGTTTCTTTTAGGACAGCACTATATAGTGCAATAAACACAATATCTCTGTCGGAACACAAAGCTTATTATGGCCAAAGGTGCATCATCTGATAGTACATTGTATTTCGGGCTATTTATTCAGTCAATGCTGCAAACGTTTAAAATATATAATAGATCACATTATCATAATCTTAAAAATGTATCCAGGTTTAGCCTTAAACTGTTGTTAAGCAATGATAAGTTGGAATCAGGCCCAGTTTTGTTTATAAACGGGTTTCTCTGAGTGTCAAAACAACTTTTCATTAGCATTTCTGTAGCATTAACATAGCTATCCTTTTATTATACTGCTTTAGTCCTAAAACAATTCTTTGCCATAAACTAATAGAGATTGAGTGTTTCGGATCATATGACAGTAAAGCTCACATCACTGGCACAAGTCTGCATTTCAAAAAAGGAATAGCCGCTGCCCACAGAGACTGTCATTGGAGAAGACTACCTGACTCTGCAAGGACAGTCAGGGTGAAGGAGAGACACAGAGGGAGGAGTGGCCAAAACAAGAAGCAGAGCAGAAGCTAAGTCACTGGACTTAGCAGTGATTCCAGCACTTGTACACAGTATGACACATGGTTAAACCGGCAGGTGCACTAAATAAGCTGCCGCCATGTTAAACGACAACATACTTTACTGGCGTCAAACAAAAGGAAGTTACTGCACAGACAGAGCCGGTAATTCAACGTGGTCATGAGACTCCAGGACAGATGAAACATTGATAAACTCAAAAGGTGTGATGGTGGACAGTTGGTAGATGTAATATTTGATCTGAAAAGACTCTATTTTACATTGCATTGCTTATTAATTTACAGTATTCTTGGAAATTGAGAAATTCTGTCACATGAAGGACATTGACATCTGATGATTGTCAATGTGAAGATTGGCAGACATTTTCATTCTATTCTATTATGATTCTGAATAATAAAATAATTAAAACTATATACTCTACATATATTCTTTTAGTTTTAATTCCGCTTCCTCCCACTACTTTCATTTTTGTGGGTTTTTTGCCCGTAGGCTTTATTCAACAGGACAGTGTAGCGTGAAATGGATTCAAATGACTCTGCGGCCCACTCAACCACGAGTGGCACACTTTCATTTTATCTTAATGTCGGAGTTTGTTAATAATCACTTCCTGCTGCACAGCTGTCAGATACCTAGCCCCCCTCATCTCGCCTCATCCTCCGGTCAATCTGGCTCAATCTGGACGAGCAGGAGGTGCTAAAGTGACACCCTGACCACCGCAGGCCTGTGCCGTAGAAGGGCCTGTGTGTAATCCTCTTATGGGACAAACCCACTCCGTGTGCCTTTAGTACATTACCCTGTGTGACTAGTCATGACTGGCCCGGTCCCAGCAATCACATCAGACCAAACCTGCTAACATGACAAAGTTGGATTTTATCTTGTTAATAGCGCTCTTTTAGTGATTCCAGCTCATATAAATTGGACCTTAAATGTAATTGCCTCGTCGTCAACTAACCCCTGCTTTTTGCGCTGTGGGTCTGAAATAATCAAAACGTATACAAACACTTAGCACATTAAATGTGCACTAAGTATGGCAGTACGTCATTTAACATCTTATCCTTGGTGTTGTTTTGCAATATATATATTGCCGCTGCACAGATCTGACCTGTAATTTGGCCTGGTGCGTCGCAGCCTTGTCTCCATGGAGATAGATTAGTCCCATTGTAGTTTATTCTTGGTAAAGCAATACCATCTTTATGGATGGTATTGCTTTACCAAGAAGTGCAAGACCCTTTACTGGAAAAAGTACATAGTGCCCCTTTAAACCTGGTTGAAAATAAACAAAAAAATAATGATAAGAATAGAGGTGTAATAAAGTAGAGGTGGATAATATATAAAATTTTTGATAATATAATAGATGTTTTGAAGATATGCTAAGTTTTAATATGGAGTGTATCGGGTATAAGGTGATATTTCTGCACTTATTTGATTAGTTTTAAAGACATTTCACATCTGTCTGATAATTAAACCTCAACTAATATGTTTAAAGACATTCCTGATATTAACACATTCCTGTTGGATTGACATAAAACCATCTGGATATTGTTTTCGAGATATACATTTTTGTCAAAATTGCCCACCTCAAATTATACAATAAAATGTTCAAATACACTTTTCACTTGCTAATATCAGTCAAATTATGTCTACCTTGACTAAAAACATATACTGTTTTTGTTACAACCCCTACTTTTACTCCTTGTTTGACTACTACTGACTAAATAATGCTACTACTGAAACTGCTTCTACTACTCTTTTTACTACTCTTCATACAAATACTACTACATCTAGTTGCTGCTCTTCTACTAAAAAACAAAACGAAAAAACAAAACAAAACTTAAACTAATACTCTCGAACATCTGTTTTTTTGTTTGTTTTGTTTTTAATTTAAATTGGGTAAAGTTGATTAATTGAGTAATGGTATTTAGATACTTTCCTCTTTACATTAATCATTGTGTTTAAAAGTTGAAAGGCCAGACATTTCATTTCATCAGAACAAAACTCTTGGCTTGCAGAAGTTTCCTCATCTTTTTGTGCTCGGATCAAACTATAACCTCCCGGCGCTGGCAAGGAATGATGCGTGTCAGAGTTTAAAAACACATTTATCATAATTAACTATATTAATTGGCTGCACTGGACTTTTTGGCAATTTTTTTTTACTTTCTGTGGAGCAGTTTGACCAGTTTATTTAGCTCACCGTTAGATGAACAAGATGAAGCAAATCATTTTTATTCTGATTACAGTGTAGGTCTGTCGTAGAGCTGGAGAGGAAGTTGCCCGGTGTGCTTTTAGTGTAGATGCATTGATTTGCAGAGACATAAAATCCTGAAGTGAGCAATAAGTCTTGAGATTTGGTCTGGATTCAGAACTCATCAGCTCTTATTCCCTGAGGGTTTAATGAAACGCTCCATCCTTCATCATTTCCTCACCAAGACACTGTGTTAAAAAGCAGGCTAAGCAGAAACTAACTTGAGATCTTGTGAACATTTTGTTCTTTTACAGCAACGCAAATAAAACATGACTTCATAGGTGTGACCTAAATTCTTGCGTATTCATTATTGCCCTGCAAGTTGCCTTTTGGTCTTTACACTCATCTCATTATTTATAACATTCAAGGCCAAATTATGTTCAACAAATAAAACGTTGCAGCCAAGATGTATATTTCATTCCTGGCGCTGAATGTGAAGGAGAGGTCCTTTCATCTCTTCTCTCTTTTCATATCGGTCCAGGTCCATTGCTGTAGCTAATTCCGTTGTGTATTTTCTCGATAGATAAATGGAGGAGAAGGAGCGATGTAGGAGCAGGTCTCCAGCTCGGAGCACCAGCCGCGTGCAGCAGGTGGTGGGGACCATAATACGACGCACCCGGGAGTCACTCAGCAGGTATGCACTGGGAAGGTCATCTTTATTCTGCCTGCTTTGTGATGAAGTTTTAAAAATGTCACAATACTAGTACTTATTTAGAGACTTTAGTAATTACTGGAGTACTACAGTACATATCTTACTGCTGTATTATATAAGATGTATTATTAATCAAACATACGGTAATCTTGCCATGTCCAATGTATTCCAACGGATTCAAAAATGTATCCCACGACGTTTTTGGTCTTGGACAGTGGACATTATTTTACGCCTGCAAAGACACATGTTGTCTCTGGACGGTGTGTCAAAAACTGATTTCAATAGATTTTCTTTCCATACTTTGTTTTGAAAGTGACCAAAGTGCTTTACAATAAAATCAAAAACAATATAAATCTATGAAAAGTGTTAAGTCTAGTAGCAGAAACAGTACCCGCCATTAAAACCAATCCAAAGTGTCACAACATTACATAGAGTGAAATGTCTGAAAAAGTAATAAATAAAAAAGCTTTGAAGATATCTTAAATTGCCCTTAGTGATATAATATGACTAGAACGACTGACCCCTGACCTCAAGTCCTTTGCTTTATCCACACTAGATTGTTTATGGAAAGTAGCTGTGGATGTAAGTAAGAGTATAATTGATTTTTGCCCCACAGAAGCACTGTTTTTCATTACTTTTCACCTCTGCTTAGGTGTAATACTGGTGACAAGACACAGCTACAGTGACAGGAACAGCAACCATTTTAACTATGTTGTCAACACACTAGACACATTTTTTTTAATTGAGAGATTAAAAATCTGCTTTTAGATACAGTATGCTGCCACCTTCTATTGTGTGGGATGTGTGTGAGTTATCGTCTTTTAAAATAGTAGCATTTCTTTGCTGGTTAAACAATATTTTTCCCGTCAGTATCACTAAAATAGCAATTCATAACGCTATTTTAAAAGGCCAGAAAGAAGTTAAAAGAATAAAGTTCATTATTTTGGTGCAGGCAGACCACACACCTCAGCCCCAAGCTAAAAACACACTGCACTGGGTTTGGTACAAATTCCAAACCGGATCATCTCTTTCCAACACAGAAACACACAATTATGCTTTTAAGTGCCCCACGCTCCCTTGTTGTCCGCAGAGTGGTTTCTCTTTCTTTGTAAAGGAGGCGTGTGAAGAAATGCCTCTCTCACTCGCTCTGAGGAAAAGGTCTCACAAACAGCTGACCCAGACACACACCCTCGGGGACTGTGTGTCATCTTAATATTCAAACAAAATGTGTACAGTTTACACAGCAGGCCCCTGGTGAATGGGACAAAATGTTGCTCAAAAAGAAACATAATGGCTCCGTAGCATCATTTTTTGTGAGACCGGGTTTTTACAAAATTGTCACTTGGTTTTAACTTGGATATACTTAATAATTAAAATGAAAAATATAATTCAATAACATACATTTAACTTCAATATGTACATCTAAACTGATTGTAAAAATGTGTAAACAATATAAATTTTGTAGTCTATATATATTTATGATGTACAAATTAAAGCTGGAGTACCTGACGTTCAAACTGTGAATTGAGGAAGTAGGTATTTCAATCTATATCTAACTTGTTATTAGCGCTAGGGCTGTAGTCAACTAAAGAAATTCTTGGTCGATTAAAGACAAACCCTGTGCATCGATTAGTCGGCTAAAAGGGGCCAAGATGTGGAGCTGGCAAAAGCTTTCAAAACTATGGCGTATCTCATCTGACCAAATATCTGATCTAAACCGCACTCTCAAGATCGCAGGATTTCATGCAAATATAGCAATATATACAGAAACGTACCGGTCGTAAACCAGGTATTCACATGTAAAAAGGGTGGACTAAACTCACAATTTACTCCCTTATAATGTCAGTCAAGTAATAAAAACTGTGGTTGACTAAGACACCATCAACCGAGTAATTGACGCAACTAAAGATCTACAGCTAATACAGAAATATTTTTGCACATCACTTGTTTTCTCATAATTATTCATCGTTCACAATTGTAAAACAGATATCAGGACAGAACTCCTTTGATCTACTCAGAGTAATTCATTCATGAACACCAAACTCATCATGCCTCTAGCCCTGTAACCTTTACCCTTTGACCGCTGCAGGGAGCGGTTGCTAGGCGATGGGAGGTCGCAGCGCTCCAACAGTCTGTCCAATCAGAACTTCCAGGCCAAACTCCAGCTGCAGATCACCAGAGACCCGGTCTTGGACAGCAGCACGGGCCATGGCTTCACCCTCACCACAGAGCCGCCCCTGCTGGTCAGGGACATCTCCCCCGGTAAGGGACACATTATTATGCTTTTTTCATGTACTTAATATTGAGCTATAACTTATGTAGATCATCATTTTACATTATCTTCATTATAAACCACAATATTCACCTAAAATTACTTAAAAGTAGAAATAGATCCTTTGACTTCTTGTTCCAAACTGCAGCACTGATAAGCTCTGCCTCTTCATAGTGACATTTCACAAGCAGCAGATTGAGGTGCACAAAATAAACATTATTTGTTTACACACAGTTTTGTAATATATTGACCACTATTAGTCTGCAAACTCCCCACAAGAACTGTTTGTACAGCCATCAACATTTACCTCTCGTACACGTTGCTCTTGTCCTGTAGCTGGACCCTTTACATTCATTTTGATCAGATAAACATCTTCTTCAAGACCCATACTGTTCTTTGGTAAAAAAGAAGAACGTCCAATGCCTTCTTCAGTCACTGTAACGTGGCTGTTTGCAATATTAGGAAGGGCATCCTGGCAGAAAAATCAGTAAAATCACTGTGCAGGTGGTGGTTCATTGTCCCAACCCCTGACGAAAAGTGAGACACCAAATGATTAATCATAATGTTGTGTCTGATCAGTGTATACCGTAAACTGAATATATATTTCGCATGTTTCTTTGCTGTTTTTAATTATTGTAGCAATCAATTCGATCATTGTAATCTGTTAATACAGTGTGAATCAGTATGTCGTTTGTCTGGATGAGTTGTTTTTGGTGCTTCTTCAATAAAATGTCCCTTTTTATGTAACTGTTCTTTGCTACCAGCCATCCACATTTGGATTACACTGTGTCTAACGCTTTCTGCCCCTTGTTGGAATTTCACATTATTAGGTGTCATGGATTTACTGTATATTCATTTCCTGTAGTCTTTCATTAACCATAGCATGCATAAGCCTTTAAACATATACGTATGAACTTGGAGGATAAATTACTATATTATAGTTTGGGCAGAAACACATACAACAATGCTTTTTGTGTGAAAAGGTTGGCTAAACCCTGGCATTTAGGCTGAAGGGCAGTTTGCCAGGAAAGCCACAAAAACAACAGCACCACCTGCTCATTGTTTCTTAATCCAATCATTCCTCGTTTGGGCAACTTTGACAAAGAGGCAGCAATAGGCCAAGAACAATGCTGACCCATCACTTCATGTTCAGTAATCTGATAAATGACTTGTACAAGTCCCCATCTGTGTACTACCTTGACAAGTCAGTTTTGCTGCCAAAATCCAGGGAGAGACAAAGGAAAAGGGTGAAAACAGAGGACTGGAGTATGTTACGGTCAAACCTATTCCATTCAAATGTTGTTGTATGGTCCCTTAATTTAGACGTAGTTTACGCTTGACAACCTACTTTTAATCTGATCCTCCGAATATTTAGAGGGGATTTATAAATCTCATCCGAAAAGTGTATATCATGTTAGAAGCGCTGAAATGGACAATCCATTTTTAACAATTGCAACAATTCAGGCATAAGAGTTAACACAACTATTAGTATTGCAATACTGCAGTCATTGTTAGTGAGTCTGACCAGAGACTCACAGAAGCAGACAATAATTCTGACAATAATAATAATATTTATGTATATGTAGTTAATTATAGTGTTTTTGCTTTAGTAATGAAAATGTTGCCCACAGCAATGAATGTGAAATCAGAAATTGAGGTTCAGGTGCAGTGAGATGTTGAAAAATCTGAGAAAAAGACTCAAAAAACCGGCCCAGTTCCGGATATTGGCGGAGCTGTTGTGTAAGAGGGGGTTGGACGTCTGGCTGTGTGTCTAAAGGCTTTCAGAGCAGCGCTGCCCTGCTGTCAGTGGGTCAGAAATTAGGGACAGGCCTAGGCTATTCCAGACAGACAGGGTATGTGAAAAACATATGTGAAAGATGACATTTCTTGCTGTTTTCTTCATGTCTGTGTCGGTTTGTGTGTAGGGGGTAAGCTGCAACGGCTGTGCCTCAGTCGCACTCTTTCGCCCCAAGACAAATGTGTATAAATAAGTAGAGAAGGCAGAGCAGAGCTGAGCTGGATGGAGCCCAGAATAATTGTAACCCCTCAAGTCCTGGAGCTCTCCGCTGAGTCAGCCATGTTGAAAAACCATGTGTCGTTCTGCGTGTTTGAATGCAGCCTCTATTTATCTTAATGCAAATTCAGGATTTATACCTGCAACTGTACTGCAACTGCAACTGTACTGCAACTGCAACTGTACTGCAACTGCAACTGCAACTGTACTGCAACTGCAACTGCAACTGCAACTGTACTGCAACTGCAACTGCAATGTCATCATATGTGCCAGTGTATTGTAAGGTATTATAATATATCATGACATAAAATGTGAAATCATTATTGTTCATAGCGATGCAAGACTTTGAAGTTTAGTAGTTCAATCAACATTGTGCATGTCCCATGGATTAGGGCTCCAAATGTTAATCAATTAATTGCAACTAATCGATTATTGAACTAACGGTCAACTATTTTAGTAATGGAATACGCCTTAACTTGTTTATACATAGGTTCCAAAACATGCCATGAGCTGAGATTTAAATTTTATGACTGAAATTGAGCCATAATTCCATGAAAAAGTGTATGTAGTGTATTTGATGAAAACACTCTTTAGTCCATAAATGTGCTCCACCAGGATCCAGGATTCACTTCAGCTTCATCTGGGTCAGATTTAGTAAAAGATTTTCCTCACATGACTTTAAACAACTAATCGATTTATCAAAATGATCTTTAGTTGCAGCCCTATTCTGGATATATGGAAATGGTTATATACATTTTATTTAAAATCACGCTGTATTAATATTAAAATACTGCTTAAAGTTATACTGATCAATTGATTGATTGATTGATTGATTGATTGATTGATTTACAACAGTGCACACAGAAATGATGATTCCCTGTGTTGACCCTTATTTGGGCATAACTGAAGAGAAAAAAAGCCTTTATACCAAAACCAACCAAAATGATGATACTTTTATGACAGATTATTCATTCATTCATTTGCTACCGCTTGTTCCCGTTAGGGGTCGCGGGTGACTGGAGCCTATCCCAGTGACTTTGGGCCTTACAGACAGATTATGTGTAATCAAATGTACGTAGGTGTGTAATCAAATTAAGTATGTGCGCACATTATCTTTTTCCATTATTAATATGAATTATGCTCATAACTTAAGCACTGTATTTCAATATTTTAGGCTTAGTATATTTGGGTAACTATCTAATTGATTATTCATTAAAGATTTCCTATGCTGTCTTTTGTCTGTAGGGAGTCCTGCAGATGGGATCCTGTACCCGGGGGACCAGGTACTGCAGATCAATGACAAAGCGCTGGAGGATTTAAGCTCTGAGCAGGTTGAAAACGTCTTGAGGTAAGACAAACTGCAAAGACCACATCCCAGTTGTTCTTTAAGTCCATTTCTCTGCTGACTAATGCACTTCTCAGAACAACAGCGACCAGTGTGTCCTGTCTATCCACTCAAATAAATGCTTCGTATTGTTTGCAGTACTGGATTTCTTACATGAACCACGTCATGGGGTCAGGGTGTGTGTGTGTGTGTGTGTGTGTGTGTGGGTGTGTGTGTGTGTAAGTGTAAGTGTGTATGCGAAGATTAGAAAGGCATGGGCAAAGGGTCAAAAGAAAAAGTGCTTATTTGACAGCTGGACACAAAGTTAATGAATTGTTTCTTGTGTGTGATTCCTCTTGCTGCAGTGACATGGAGGATTGTATCACTATAACCATCCTACGGCACATGACGGTGAGCACAAAGAAGATATTGACAAATGCAACAACTCTGGGAAAACACCCCTCTTTCTATGAATTATGAAAATTTCACCAAAGACTGCAGCTGTGTTTTCTAAGCATGTGACAGCAAACCACATGTTTCTGAAAGGGATTAACTTAAAGATTGCCAACGTAAATACAGTCAGTGTAATCACAATGTGGGCTGCTGTCGTGTTGTTGGGTGTAATGTCGTTCAATCTGCTCTAAGCGTGAAGCTCCGTGTGTCACTGCAATGACGCTGTGTGTTTGCAGAATCCAAAGTCGTCCATCATGTCGGCGGAGAAGAGAGCCCGTCTGAGGAGTAATCCAGTTAAAGTGCGCTTTGCAGAGGAGGTGGTGGTCAACGGGCACACTCAGGTTAGACAGGTTCATAACTAATATCAACGGTATCATAAACTGGATCACGGTTTTAAAAAACATGGACTTTTAAGTTGAACACAATTTGCATCTCATCCAGGAAGACACCCAACAGAAGCTACAATTTGGCCTTGCTTAGTTTTTGTTTCCTTTTTTAACACAAATCATGCACAATTTTTCCTTCGCTTTGTGAAGAGGAAATTTCTTTTCACTTACAGTCAGTGGTGATCTAATGCTATACTTCCTTTTTGTTTATTGGTGTATAGGACAAACTACATTTTTAGTGTTTATTTCACACTTTGAATCACGTGTCTTTTGTATTTCACAGGGAAACTCTCTTCTTTTCCTGCCCAATGTCCTCAAAGTCTATCTGGAAAATGGACAGACCAAGGCCTTCAAGTTTGACAACACCACTACAGTCAAGGTTTGTGTGTTTACAGAGGGTTTTAAAGTGTGACTAGATGTTTTAGGGCTTCTCGCGAGTATTATCTTCCTTTTTTTAAACTGTAGCAAAAATCACATGTGGGTAACAATAACAAGTTCATTCTATTCTATTTTCAGTTTCTATCCTTTTTTGAATATATTTTTTCATTAATAATATATAAATGAATAAATAAATAGATAATTATAGAGAAACATACTTTACAAGCATTAAGTAATCGTTGAATGCCTTGTAAGTGAAAAAGTGAAACATGTGGACTACCTGAAATACATTTATTCCATAAGATAAATAAGCTGCAAGTATAGAAAAATAAATCTTCAAACAGTTATCTTTGTGACCAAGTCTGTCAGTACTTTTGTTTCTGCTGGTTTTATTCAACAAAAACAAAACAGAAGAAGAAATGAACATCAGCTTTGCCCATCTTCCGCCTGTCGACAGTGATGAAACCTGTTTGTTTAAGGGTTCTAAAATGTTGTTTTTTCATTGTGCCAGGACATTGTTCTGACTCTGAAGGATAAACTGTCCATCCGGGCCATTGAGTACTTTTCCCTGGTGCTAGAGCAGCAATACAGCATTACCAAACTGCTGCTGCTGCATGAGGACGAGCTCGTTCAAAAGGTAAAATCCTGGAAACAGCATTTTCCAGGAGCATTGCATACACAATCACACATCGCACTAATAACAGTGTTGTGTGTTTGTCCATCAGGTGGTGCAGAAAAAAGACACCCACGATTACAGATGTCTGTTCAGAGTATGCTTCATTCCCAGAGACCCCATGGACCTGCTACAGGAGGACCCCGCTGCTTTTGAGTATTTTTTTTTACAGGTACACAAGCCATTTGTGTCATGAATGCACAGAAATGCACTTCCCATTCCATCTTTTCTGTCAGATTTCTAATAGTGAAAAGGAAGCGTTTTTCTCAAAGTTTGACTGAGTTCATCACAGTAGTTGTTATACTTGTGATCGTTTATCTGTTTGAGGCTGTATTTCATCCCTAGATGATAAGATTTAGAGCCACAGATTCCTTTGTTTCAGTCTTACCTCTGGGAGATTCTCTTCTGTCGGCTTCTCTCTGCAGCTGAGTTTGTTCTGCTGTATGTCACATGTGTTCCTTTTCTTTTGCCAGTGATGCCGATGCTCTGTGTAACAGTTATACCTGTGTGTATTGCTCTGTGTTTCCAGAGTGTTGGCGACGTGCTTCAAGAACGGTTTGCTGTCGAAATGAAGTGTAACACTGCTTTGCGGCTGGCGGCGCTGCACATGCACGAGAGACTTGATAGTTGTGGACAAACGAGGACATCTATCAAGAGCATCACGTGAGTCATACTGTATGAGGTTCAGTCTGTGTGGTCATTCAAGAATGTAACTTATCCTGCTGCTCGTGTCATTTAGCTCTATGAGTACTCAGTCATCTGTGGTGAGGAATGGACTGATAAGGCAGGTTAAGCTGACCTCTGTATCACAGTTTTATTTGTTTTTATGCAATCAATCAGGTGACTAGTTACATAATGTATGCACTATTTATAGAAAATGACAAAATATCCTTATTTAGTTTGCCTCATACTGGCGTGTACTAATGTACTATGTTATTATAACTGAATCATCTCTTTGTAAATGACAGGAAAGAGTTCGGCCTGGACAGCTTTATCTCGCCGACTCTCCTTGGTAACATGAGGGAAAAGGACCTGCGGAAAGCCATCAGCTACCATCTCAAGAAGATCCAGGCCCTGCTGGAGCCACGGCAGAAGGTAAATACTACAAGGAAGATAAACTAGTAAACATATAGCCATGATCACCTTGACAACATGTTGTTTCAGGTCATAGCGGCTACTCAGGCTCGACTGGCCTACCTCACTCAGCTGGGAGAGCTCATTTCATATGGAGGGCGATCCTACAATGCCACTATGATGGTAAGGTTTATTCTACTTTCATTTATGTTGAGATCAGTCTTTTGTTTGCATTGTTTTGAAATATATTTTACTTGATATTTTCCAGATCTCTGGATAGACATAAGTTTAAATTGTTTTAACCTTTAAATGCACCTGATAAAATATCCATGTTACAGTTTTATTTTGGTATTCTTGTTTAGTGACCACACAATGTGCTCATTTCCATAGCCTTCCATCACCCAATCAATAATTTGAAAGACATTATCAAATTACATTGTACATTATACAGTGAGGAAATTAAGTATTTGAACACCCTGCAATTTGCAAGTTCTCCCCCTTAGAAATTGTGCAGGGGTCGGAAATTTTCATTGTAGGTGCATTTCCACTCTGAGAGACAGAATCTAAACAAATCATCATCATTTTATTTAGTTATTATATATATATTTTTCAAAAATCATGCAATGTGATTCTCACAGTGGAAATGCACCTACAATGAAACATTTCAGGGTTTTCAAATACTTGATTTCTCAAGTTAATACCACTATGGGGCAGATGATGACTATGGTTGCTGTGATGAAATATATAAAAACTATCTGCTCCTCAGCTCCAGGACAGAGAAGTGCCGGTGAGCCTCCTGGTTGGAGCAAAGTACGGCATGAGTCAAATCATCAACCACAAACTGAACGTGATCTCGACGCTGGTGGAGTTCAGCAGCATCAGCCGAGTGGAGCTGCTGTCGGAGTCAGAGAAACTCAGCCTGCTGCGGATCTCCCTGCACGATATGAAGGTACGAAGCACACTAAAATAGACGCAGTATGTTGTATTATTCACCGATATGTAGGCACTTACACACTGACACAGATAAGAAAAATGGAACCTTCTCGCACCATATTCCCACTCATGCAAATATAGGTCACACAGTTTTCTTTGCCACACTGCAGCTTAAGGGGATGTCTATCAAAGCAAAGCAACGCTCCAGTGTAGATCCGCAAGTTAAATGCACTTAAATCAAAGTCACGAATGGTCGCAATTAGCAAATCACAAAGGCTTCTATTATTTATATTATTAAATAACAACACAATACCTTGGCTCTATTGAGTCTTGTTCCGTGTAAAACATGCACTGCACTGCAGTTTTACTCCTCTACAAACATTGTACTGTCTGAAATGCTTATGATTTTTGGGGAGTGTACCAATGTTTTTTCACATTTAAAAGATATTTTAAGTAATTTGCGTCCATAACCAAAATGACCAAATCAGGCCCTAACCTTAACCATAACCCTACAAATGTGGGAACATAGAGCTGATCCTTGACTTTGGAATTGGCTTTGCAGCTGCACTGTGAATTTAATAGGGACTATTAGCTAACAACTAACAATTATTTTAGTAGGCAACTAGTAAACTTTTTTCTTTTAAATTCAACTAGTCAAATTATTATTTTGACATTTATTGTAGATTGAGACATTTTAAATACATTTCAACATAAACGTTGAAATATGACTGCTTCTTGACAGAGAAAATAAATTGTATTATTAATAAAAATAATAAAAATAATACATTCTTTTTTTTGACATTTTCTTTTAAGAAATGCCACTTATTTTTGTGTTTTAGAATCTATATAGACTAACAATCCACAATGATCAAACTACACAGTTAGTTGATTCATTGTTACAACCCTAGAGCTGATTTTTTATTTTAAAACAAATCTAATCACAATACCTGTCAGAAATATAATTTGATGTTTTGTCTAAACTGTTATTTTAGCTTATTCAGTGGTCTCAAAGGTGACGATCTCTCTCTTTCTCTCACTCTACGGCCTTTCCTTCTTTGTACCCTGCTGTGGCTTGTTTGTCACTACCGCTTTTACCTAATCTCCTCCAACCTTGCAATCCCTTCCCAGCCATTTGCCTTACTGATGGACTCTCTGGCAGCCAAAGACTTAGCATGTCTGCTGGGAGGCTACTGCAGACTCCTGGTGGATCCCAATGTCAATGTCTTCCGTCTGGGGCGCCCGAAAGTGAGGGTGCACCGGATACCTGCTGAAGAAGGTGTGTGTGGGAAGTTCGCCGTTGTAGAGGGCGTGTGCTATGAATCCCTGACAAGTGAGCAAATACTGTTTCTGGCTTTAGATTTTTAATAGACATTTTTCACACCTTATGTTGATGAATGTCACAAGCCAGTGCGGTTAATGCTAGAAAAGCAGGCACTCAAAAATATTTTTAATAGGTTGTGTTCACGTTATGTTCAGGGATTAAGATCAAGATAAATAATATTGCAGATGAGTTGAGCAGATTTATGGTTGTAATGTATATGCTTTTTGGTGGAGGGTCTGTCACTTGCTTGTCTCATGTGTTCCAATGTTCCACACTATGGTATAAAAAAATCTTTCATTTTGTCGATTACAGTTTGTTTTATTGCCAAAAAATATTCATTTGTCTTCATGTTTTATGCCATTCTGTGGGATAATTCAGGCAAAACAATAACATTTCTATGAAGAAAAGGAGGTATAGATCCCTCCGCCTAAAAACTTACAGAGCCCATTTAATGTCTGTAATTATTGAATCTTTTGACATTAAATTACAACCAAACTGCTCTTCAATTGATAAGTTGACATGATTTTTAGAACGTGAATGCAACCTATTACAATTTACTGAGCAAGATCACCTTTATTTACATACTAACATATTTATTTTCTGTTTATCATTTGTTCATCTTTACTGTATTATTAGGTTACGTTTCCCGTTGCTGCAGTGACTCAGATGAATCATCAGATGACGACCCGATGGACTCACATCGCCATTTCCCCGCGAGTCAGGACTGGGAGGAGCGGAGGAGGGAGGCGGAGGAGAAGAGGAGAGAGGAGGACCGGCAGGAGAGAGAGGAAAATCAGGGCAAACAGGAAGTCAAGATTATTGTGACCACGGAAAGTAGAGAAAACGATGGTGAAGAAGGTGCTTCAGGAAGTGGGCTGAGGAAGTTTGCTGTGATGGATGAGGACATTAACAGAGAGAATAACTGGTACCACACTGATCCACGCGTCACCTGCAGCTTCTCCAGCCTGTCCAGCGGCTCTATAAGTGCTGCTTTGGACGACAGTAGCAGCGCCTCGGCCAAAACTTTGTCCCGTTCAGAGGTGCAACCAGTCATAGACGTGCACCACCCCTTCCTCCTTGAACCGAAAACCCACCAAGCACCTCTGCGACCCACAAACCTCAACTACTGCGGAACTGACAACTCGTACCTGTGCTTTACGGACCTCTCCAACTCCGACTTCATGCCCAGTCCGGCAGGGGCGACAAGTGACGACGACGACGACGATGATGATGAGGAGGAGGAGGAGCACCCGCTTAAATCACTCCGACGCATTTCGAAGATTCCCAGTTCGAGGGATTTGAGAATGATCGACAGCATGCCTTTTAAAAGATCTCCAATTAAAAAGAAAAAGACTCCACCAAAAGTCCCAGTAAGAACAAGTTCAATACCTGGAAACAAAACGGCACAAGCAGAACACCGCCTTTCGAAGGACGAAGATGCAATGCGTCTGACGCCTTCTCCAAATGTTGGGCCGTCTCTTTTGGTAAAGGAAAGTGCTTCAGAATCTGAGGAGGAGTTTTTCGATGCAAAGGAGAGATTCACTCCTCCAGTGCCAGATCTGTCAGGTTTGTACGCAGGAATTGTTTTTCATATATGATTGCATTTTTTGCAACACTGTGAAACTGTGAAATATGTAGTTATCCGCTGATGTATTCATCTTTTTTTGGTACAATGTCTTCAATGCTTGTTTTGCAGTAACTATACTCATTAATGCATATCTTGTATGTGTTTATTTCCAGACAAAGAGTTCGCTGACCGATGCAACGCTAATCGGCTGAGTGGCAGTTGGAACGGCTTCCCTACATCTTCTGGAAAAGCGCCACCCTCTCCCCTCGCTACTAAATCCTCTCATTTCAAGAAGGATGTAGGTACGCTTAAAACTCAAGCAAATCAAAAACAGCAGCCAAGTCCTCCAAAGCCATCTCCAAAGCGTGAAATTAAGGTCAAACCACCAGTGGCGCCTAAACCTCAACTGCCCCCCAAGCCTAAAATCAACCCTCCGAAGTCACCCCAAAAGGGACAGTCGTACGCCCACTGTAATGGGGACACCTCAGGGCGCCTCTCCTCTGATCTGCTAGAGATGGAGCCAGAAACTATGGAGTTTAAATCAGTCACTTCTGGAGCAGGAGGACTGCCTCTCTCTTCACCTATGATCACTGCTGTGCGCTACAGCCAGCAACCACTCCCCAGCACAACACTGCAGACTGAGGAGAGGAGGCTGCAAAACAGCTTGAAACCAGTTAGAGAGGTCCCACATGAGAATGGCGTTTCGGAAGACAAATATATTATAGATAAAAACAGTGATGTTGAGGTAAAAAGCAATGGAATAGCCATGTCTGCTAAAAGCCAGCCTTCAACGCCACGCTCAAATTCAGGTACAAAACTAGCTCCTCCTCCAGTTCCCCCAAAACCTACTGGTCCCATAAACCTCGTCCCCTTTTCCTTACCTGCCAGTTCTCCTGCATCTCCAACTGACCCAAACAAAACCATATTTAAGGACGTTATTAACCCTCCAAATGGGATTTATCCTTGGAGCAATCGCAACGGCACCATCCAGTCCGGACCTAGAAGGGTGTCTCTAAGCCACGAGAGTCTTTCACCCAAAAACTCAGAGGCGCCGCTCACCCTCACCACCTCCCTCACTTCCACCACCTCGGCAGGCAGCGGGGGG
The DNA here is from genome assembly GCA_015082035.1 of Chaenogobius annularis. Classification (NCBI taxonomy): domain Eukaryota; kingdom Metazoa; phylum Chordata; class Actinopteri; order Gobiiformes; family Gobiidae; genus Chaenogobius; species Chaenogobius annularis. The sequence continues at coordinate 11,608 of BJKM01000499.1, read as the reverse complement.
CTCGAGAGCAGGGAGCCGGGTCGGTCCGGGTCAGGGTCGGACCTGCGCACCAGCTCAACCAGTCTGGGGGGAAGACTTCCAGCTTCGGCCCTGAGAGGAAAGATTCAAGCCCTGCCATGGTACATGACGCGCTCACAGGAAATCTTAGGGACACTCGATTACCCCTCATCCAGCTCCATCAATGGGGACACATCTGGATTTGGTTCTGGGCTGTCGGTAGCTAGCGGATTATCAGATCTGAACAAGACACCTGTAAAAGAAAAGGATGTGTGTATTGCCTCAAAAGTTGAAAAGAAAGGAGAGTTTTTAGAAGATGGAGCGCAGGTTGTTATTGCCACTTTCAAAGAAGCGCAGGAAGTGACGTCGCACATGAACAAGGCCAACGGGACAAACGGGTCGTACTCAAACCTCAACAGCATCTACAGTGGCAGCGTGTCTTCGGAGCAGCCGCAGTCTCGTCCCAACTCGGCAGTAGGGCTCAGAGGGGTGATAAACATGCACGACAGAGGGGATTCGCCCACCTCGTCTCTTGCAGACAGCACTCCTCCACAGCAGCACAAAGACGCCTGTGGATGTCGAACTGTTTACGCTAACTGCTTTAGCGGAGACAGCGAGGACGGGGTCAGCTTTGACGAGGAAATGACTGTGTTTGAGTTCTCCCGACGGACAAAGCCTAAACCGACCAGCCCTGCACCGCCACCTGCTCCTCCAACGACTTCGCCTTCAAACTCGAATCTCATTTCACTGCTGAGGGACAACCCCAGGCCACTCTCCACCTTCTCCACTGCTTCTTCTGATTTCAGTCCTCTCGTCTCTTGCCCGGTCTCTCCTACAACATCACTAGGAAATCCTCTTCGATCTTTCACTAACAAAAACTATGGTGGGTTTAAGGGTGGTTTTGCTACTTTACGACAAGATATCGACCAACTTCTGCTCGTGTTGGAACAAGGCGTACTTGAAGAAGAAATATTCAACCATGAAGCAGATGAAAAGGGCCTGAAAGATGAACCAGATCTAAACCACAATGGAACTAATAACACAACTCGCGGTGTCTATTGCAGCCTCAAAAGCCAAATTTCAATGGGTGAAGTTGAGAGGACTCTTCTTCAGGCTGAGGCGAGGCGACTGGCTTCCGGATGTCAGCGAGCCACGCGTGTTGGCTGGGCCCCCGATGAAGCCCTGCGTTCCCTGTCCAATAGCTTTAGTGCGCTGGTCCAGTTATCTGCCGCCTGTTTGCGAACAAAACCATGTAATCGCTGCGACGTGTGCCAGAGTGCGAGTGCGGCGTATAAAGACGCTGCAGAGGACATCCAGGAGCCTATGGATAAACTAAAAGAGATCCTGGGATTATATCGGGAGTTTGTGGGGGCAGTTGAGAGTGCGGGGACAGGGGCTGGACTGAAAAACCAGGGCGAGACTGATGGTGTCCGCCTATTGGCCAAAAGATGTACTGTACTTATCTCTTCTGTGTTTGCTTTGACACAACTATTCCGCACACAAACTTTAGAGACTTCAGACCCTCCAAGTCAAACGTATAATCACGCAGCTAGTCACACGCCTGGTCCAGTACCTCTCAAATTCTGACTTTACCCCTTCCCATGAATAAATCTCTTATTTTGGGCATAAACAAGATCCAGCCACAAATATAACCTTCTGAATTCTTGCATAGTCCCAAGTTGCCAACTACAGTTCATCAGAAATTAACTTTGAATTCAACAGCCACAATATTACCGCAAAATGAGGAAATTCTATTCACTCGGCCTCTTCCTGGACGCATATGGACTATGCATCTGTACATATGGATTTTATAATCTTATTTTATGATATAGTACGTGTATGTAAGAATGAATTACCTGTGTATGTATTTATGTATTTATTTTTTACAATGTTTGCACCATGATCTGTGGTGTTTCTGGTGAAAAAAATAACACTATGGATGTCACTGGAGAATCTTTTGTTTTTTCTTAACAACAGTATTATGTTACTTGTGCTGCTTAACAAATTTTCACTCCACAAGGTGTAATCTGTAAATTGTCGTTTTTGAAGTATAAGTTCACCGACAAGTTTTACAAACAATCTTGGTCCTACTAGCTAAAACGCAGTACTTGATTTGTTTTATATGTGACTGCACCTTTATATAGATTTAGTTGTTTACAGTTTCTCATTTTAATGGGCTACATTACAGAGCAGGGAGAGCACTTTTGACTGTTACAGATTGCACCTTTTTGGCACTGTCCTTTTGTGAAGTGTTTTTACCCATAATTCCCTTGTCCCCATATTTCCATCATCCAAATGTATGCAGTATTATATTGTTACTCCACATTTTTCCATAAGATATTTATTTCCTAATGTGTGAGTTGAGTCCAAGAGGTAAAAAGGGGATTATTTTAGCGATAGTTTGAGGTTTTGACACCAGTGTGACTGTTATACTTCAGATGTAGCAAGGATCCAAAGTCTTAAACTGGTCTAACTCTGAGCCACTAATGTCCCCACAATGGTCTCTTCTCTGTACACCACCATAACAAAAACATTGACTGACTGCTGTAGATATCCACATCTATTTGTTTTTCTGTCTTTAGTTTATGGCTATGCAAATCAAACCCACCCCTCCATGAATTGTACTCTTGTTTTAATGTGCAAACGTTTAAAACAACAGTAGCTGCATTATGTTTCTATAAATATAATGGGTGCTTTCTTTGTTTGGAATGTTTAACTTTGCTCTGATTTGAAAAAAGAAGAAAAATGCATAAAAGAAATAAATGCAACACTCTGCATCGTTGCATGGCATTAGCGTAAAATATACTGTCAATGTGAAAACCCTATCTGTACTGATGTCTGGGATTGTTACATTGTTTGCTAATGTATATTATTCACTAATTAGCAGCCGACCGTATCACATAATGCTTGCTCATCAGACAGGAAGATCTATTGAGATGCCTACAAGAGCTTAATTTAAAAAAAAAAAAAAAGCTTACATAATGATTTTAGAGGGTGTAGTTTGTTTAAAAGATCACAAAGCTAACAAGATGACACAAGAAAGATTTTTTAAAGTAATGATATTTGGGGAAAAGATGCCTTGCCATTGCCATAAGAGGAAGCTGACTCCATTGTTACACTTTTGAACTCTCAGGAGTGTCTTCTGTTTGTGTCAGGCCTCTAAACAATGGAGTAGACCTGGGTCATGTTTTAGTCTGTATTTGTGAACATTGGTCAAACCATATCAAATGCATTTCATGATGAAAGGGACATAGTGTGTTACATGTGGTCACTTTCCCTTACCCACTTACAATAAACTAAATATACCAAGAAATGCAGTGTTGTAGAGTTCTTTGAATAGATCACCAACCAGAAAAGTTGCCTTTGTGCACTTTTAAATTGTGCTTGAATAACATTATTTATCTGTGTTGTTTTTTTTGTCTGGAGATGGCAGCTCATGTTTTACACACATGCATTGAGCAGATGGGCTCCGGTTGTACTATTGACTTTTATCAGAATGCACTACAGAAGCTAAGCTAAGCTAAACATACTAAATTAGACACACGCCTGTGCTTAGTGGTGTAGTAGTGTATGAATGCTTACATAATAAAGGCTCTAGAAATAGTAATAGGCAAACTAAGTTGTTAAGATCTTTGTGTTTATTAGGAACTGGCAGTATTATTTTTATTCTGTATTTAACAAGCATTACCTATTTTTCCCCATTCATACGCTTAATAACGATTTTTGATGTATGGATGTAATTTTGAAATTATCTTAACCAAAGTTAGACCACTGCATGCTGTCTGCGGCTAATAATAAAGTATTACTTCATCATCATAACAGAAGTAAGAACCGAAGCAGTGCTGATGTTTTTTACTTCACTGTCTGAAAAAAGCTGTTCCAATACTCTGCAAGAGCCATCAGTTAGCCCAGCTTTAATGAAAAAAAGTGCTTTATAAACACTATCTCACACCTGAATAATCACTGACATACCAATTACTTCTCGAACCAGTTCAAATGCACCTTTAGCGATTAATAATGTGGTGCCTAAAATAAAGTGTTACAAATGCTTGCCTGCAAGTTTAGACTTGTAGTTCTCTGGGTTTGACTTCATTTAACAAATGACTTTACTCATGTGGAAAGGTGGAAAAAGCATAACATCTGTTTTTTTGCGATCTACAAAGGTTATTTTATGATATGGCATGCTGATCAAAATATGCAGACACACAAAGCTTAAAGACGTTATTATGCAGCAGTCACAGCTCTGATCTAGTCCTCATGTGGGGTTGCCCTTAATCTGATCATTATCTGCGACTTCTTCACAGTAATCTGTAAAGTCACATCCACAGATCAAAACATGTTGACTCTAAATGTGTGCTGTTGTAAATACAAGGCTGATGTTACAGGGTTAGGAGCAAGTTATCGTTTACGCCAGGCCTTCCGTTAGGGTTAGAGTCACAACTACACGATCACATTGCATCTTTTAAAATAATAAAAGAAATACTTTATATTCAGGAACTGGTTAAACAGTACTTTTTATGCAACCTAAAATTCCTGCATGTTGTGTTATTTGTCAACAAACAGCCACAGACGCCATTCCCAGCATACCACATTTACTGTAACAAGTGTATCTTGTGCTTCAGAGAAATTACAAAGATCCTTTAATGCCACCAAGAATGCTGCAGATTCACAAATAGCAAACCAATGTATATAAATTGTAATACTCTGGAAAGCTCAGAAAGACAAAATTGATGAAAAAATAAAATAAAAACAGGCAAAGTGAAACACACGTCGACAGTTTGAGTTTTTAACGCCACTGGACATTATCCCCCCCTGTCTGTTCCCTCAGTGTGGGAGTGTGGTCTGAGCAGCAGCACTTCCCTCTGTGAGCAGCCACAACTGCTACAAGAGCCCTGCACCTACTCGAGCTTGAAATTTGAGCCCATTATGTCAACAGATGTTACGGACAGGGAGGAGAGCAAGCGTGAGGAAAGTCGTGAAATCAGCTCAATATGATTCATGTGTGATATGATACAATGTTCATGCTAAGCTTACATTTCATGATAGCAGACAGTTTAAGTACCATTTTGACTAGAATTTACATCAATGTGCACTTGTCAAATTTTGAATAGGAAACGCAAAAAACAATTTAGAAAAGTAGTGAAAAACATTGTTGCTTTAACTTGAAAATGTTGCTAAGCTGGCAGCATTAAGCAGGAAATAATTTTTTACACATCAAGGGAAAAAGCCACAAACATAAGACAAAACAAAATCATTTTGTACATGAATTTGGGCACATACTTGAAACAATGTTTTTTACAAAAACATTGAACTATTCAAAAGGCCTCCACTTAGACTTTGTAAAAGGTGCTCCCCTAAATACTGGACACGGAGGAAAAAGGGGCATGTCACTTGGACCCTGGCACATACTTTATATAAAAGCAATTTTTTATACATTATGACAATGGTAAAAAGTCACAATGGCAGATTACATTACACCAACTGTTGGCCCCCATCACAAGTGCAACTCTACTACCGTCTATGCAATATTTTCAATCAATTAGTGCATTAGCATGACTTTTTGCACACTAACTGTCAGACTTATCTCTTTAAATGATAACTTTCTTTCAGCAGGCTTTTCCTTGATTAATTAAGTTGTACGTCTCTCACAAGAGCTTCAACAGGAGCTCATAGGTAGCATTTATGATCCCCCATGATAATAATGAGCGGTGGTAGTTCAAGTGGGCACCCCTGAAGAGCATTGTTAAGCTGCTGCCCCTCTCTCTCCAGACCGTCAGGAATACCTTGCGGCAAGACTGAAATTCTCCACCAACCTGAGCCTGAGCCCGCGATTTGACAACATTTAGAGGATAAAACATAATGCCCAGGCCAGCCCCCAATAATCCGCCACAAACAAAATCATTGACAAGGTTCCCCACTTGAGTGGTAGCTTCAGGGAGATGCTCCTTTATGGGGCCACGTAAGCCAAAGAAAAGCACATTGCTTGGACCATTGCGAAGGAGGATTGGCACCAGTCCACGGTAGCACTCTCTGATGCCGTACTCTGACAGAAGTGTCTTAAAAGTATGTGCAGTGTTGTTGAAGCGCCCGTGGTGTCGGTGGTCTTTGTAAGAGTGTCTGTACCCGCTCAAAAGGTGTCAGAATGGCTTCAGTAGTTCCAGCTAAAGCAGCAGCAAAGCTTCTTGTGACAATGTCAGGCACTCCACTCTCACTAGCCAAGTCCAGCAGAACTCTTGAGAAGTCCTGGTAAAGGCCAAACATGATGGCCACTGTAGTGCTCTTCTGGAGCAGCGGGGGCAGTAGACCACGATACAAATTCCTCAGACCATCCCTTTGGAGCTGCTGCACAGCCTCAGTAAGCACCACACCATGCAACTGCTGCCGAAACAATACCTTCTGGATTGGAAAAGTTACCAATATATTGGTAAATGCAGCCAGTGAACCACACACGTAGTGCTTTCCTTGAGGCCCCAGTCTTGCAGTGAGAATCCCCTCCGGCAGCCGCCCACTGCTGCCTTTTGCCAGAGGGGCCTCAGACTGAGGAGTCAGGGCTGACTCAGAGTCCATAGTGCATAACAGCCATAAATGGCTCAGTGCAGCTCAGTGTACTTCGTCAACCCCATTATGCGCCTGAAAAAAGATGAAAGATAAAACACAATTACAGGGGGAGAAATGATAAGCATTAAAATAATGCTTTCTGAAAAAAAGTCACTCTTGGGCCACCTGCTTGAATAAGTCTTTCACTGATAAAAGGCTCTTACACAATTGAACTGATAAGCACAACGCTACTGAGGCTATTAAAAAGGTACAATCATGTGCATAATATATGATAAATACTTGTGTATATTTAAACAATCTTCAAAGAAGTGCTATATTTAGGAGACAATCTAAATTTGGACTGAAGAGTTCATTCCCGAGTGGCGATTGAACCCTAAGGTCACTGGAGGTTACATGTAACACGACATGTAAAAGCGCAGACATCAAATACATTTATTAACCTCTCTATCCTCACTGCCATCGTACAATTTTATTAAAATACTTATATTTGAAGATTATCTATACATGATTTGTTTCTCTATATACAACAGTTCATTGAACAGATTATCTAAAGTATTAAAGTAACTATTGTGAATTCTTCATGAGTCATAAAGAAGTGGCTAAAGTGGTTGTTTACTGAATGTCGACGAATACTATACTAAAGCTTCCAGTTCAAGAGCTATTGACACGGTTTGGCTCTTTTTTAATATTTAGCAAGATCCGGCTATAACGTTGCTCAATGTAAATACACTTCAAGGCGGAATCGGGGCAAGGCTTGGATCTGACAGGGAAACAGTTAACTGTTAGCATGCTAAGTGGCTAACAGGCGAATGGTGTTGGACACTGGGGCACACAAAATGGCAAAAGAAGGACTCGTGAACATTACAGTTTACATGGATTATATACTGTCAGATCGGTACTTGCCTGTCGCGGACCTGTTGCCGTCCTCTGCCTGTTTGCAGGCTTTGGGTTTTGAGCCACTACAGTAGGTCGTGTCCACAGCCTGTAGCCTAAGCAGCAGCAGGTGACCCCAATGCAGCCTCTGCGCCTGCGCATTGCTGAGGAGGGGCAATGGGAGTGTCTCAGAAACATAAATGTGCAATATTTATGCTCTTACAAAGCCCCATATCAAAGACTTGAATGACAACAAGTAAAACCAAGTCGTTTACGGCGAACATTCGTTTCCGCATCGGGAATATGTGGAGTCTTGCGCAGACAACTAAATAGTTCAAACGTCAATTAAGCGACTTGAACTGACGTCATCAACACGCGTTCAGAGTGGTGTCGGTAAATAACATGGATCCATTATAATAAGGTAAATAAAGCGATAAAGCCGGACCAGGCTAATGCTGCTGCGCTACAGTTTGCAGGGTTTATATATACTTGTACACTGGACAGACAATTTGTTGGGTTGTGTTTAATCTGAACGCTATAGATTTTGGATGTAAATCTTACGTTTACCAACGGCACAAACGGTGCTAAATTCATTGTATCCTGTGAATAGTGGCTAAAGGCACTGCATTTGCACCGACAGAAAGGAAGATCTGTGAGATATTACTTTTCACTGGCAATCAAACATACTTGGTCATGTCAGCGCAAAAGGATTGTGAATTTCTGGTAAAAAGAGCTCGTGATTTGGTCTCAGATGATCCTTGTGCGGCCAAAGCCTGGCTCATCACAGCCAGGACGCTGTATCCAGCAGACTTCAACATACAGGTGACCTTGAACTCATCTCTCAATAGTGTTGACTTTATGAAACTGTTTTATTAAGATACGCGTTTCTTCTGTTCTCAGTATGAAATGTATACAATTGAACGAAACGCAGAGAAGACTGCTTCTGCTGGAAGGTTATTGTATGATATGTAAGTTTTTACTTCACATACATTAAGGATAAACATGTTTATGTTACTTGAAACATCAACTATTTGACATTTATAATGCAAAGTTTAAAATTATATTTCTAGGTTTATAAACTTCCCTGAGCAGCCTATAGTTTGGCGAGAGATCAGTGTCATCACAGCAGCTCTGCGAAGTGACTCCCAGGACAAGCACACATTGTTCCTGCGAGGTGAGATCAGTCAGTTTTGTGTGTTATGTTATATGTGTATCCATGCCATTTTCATCATATCTAATATAATTGGTTTTCAGGGCTCTTTGAGACACTTCCTGCTCGTGTTCAATGTGAAATGCTATTAAAAGCCACAGAGCAGTGTTTCAACACTTTAGAGAAAGCAGAAATGCTTCTGCTTCTCCTCAAACGATTCCCTGAGTCTGTCGTCCAACATGGGGTTTGTACTGACCACATACAGTGAACTGTAATTCATTTAAAATAAATATTAATTATATTGTCTCTTACCATCAGGTCAATCTTGGGGAAACATTGTTAGAAGCGGAAGTATCCGAGAATTTGGAGACTCCTGTTAATTGCTTCAGAAAACTGTTTGGTAAAGAATATACAGTATTTCTTTTCTTATTGTAATAATCTGAATTTATAATGAGCTTACTTGAATATGACATCAATGATTCGTTATTTGATTTTAGTTTGTGATGTCCTTCCCTTGATTATCAACAACATGGACATGCGTTTGCCAACAAGCCTAATGCAAAAGTATATGTTGAAAGCTGCAGAGTTTTATATTGGCTATGTTACACGGGGACCTTCAGCTGATGCTCCAATACAAGGTAACATATATCATAAGATATATGATATATCACATATATCCTAAAACATATTTTTTTCCCACAGGCACTCAGGACGGATCTCTAAAATCCCCGTCTGTGTGTCTCGTGGATCACAGCGTTATGTGATTGATGGCCTCTCAGAAAAGTCCTCTGTTGTGTCTGAACCATGGGAGAGACTGTTGGATATTCTGTCTGTTGTGGGCGCACGTTGTGAGTGGCAAGGAGACAAAGGACAGAGGTACTTCCGTTCTTCTTTTTTTAACAAGAGGTGGGTGTTTTGGCAAAAAAACAAAAAACCAAAAAACATTTCACTATCACGCTCTTTTGTATTTGTACTTGAGTATAATTCTTGACATGAAATTGTAATTGGTTACACTTAAAATCATAGGCGTTAGCGAGTACAACGCAAGTCCCAATTGTCCCAATCCACTACTGTCTCAGCGCTGTCTCTGCTCCTTTTGACACATACAGGCACACATTTATTTATTTTAACATTATTCTGTGCCCCATCCCGGCCTCACACAACACACATTTAAAATAACCTTGAAATGCATTACACAGAGATAAGTTGCACAACAATAATAACAAGGTTTTGTCATCATATCTGCAAAGAACCAGGATACTTTTCTTACTTTACTACTTAATTACACTGCAGACACACTTGACAGCTCTGCATCACATACTCTGATTGGCCAGAGCTCAGAGAATAAGTGGATTGTGGTTTAAAACATTCTAAATCAGTGTTAAACAATTCAATTACTGTTTTGTATTTATCTCAAATTGCATTTACATGTAACTAGTATTAACCAATATCTTTTAGTAGTATTTTTCATGCATACATTTTTCAGTCTTTAGGTCTTACCAAAATTTCCAGTATTCTTTCCACCTTTGCTAATCACCCACCACTATTTTAACCTTTGAAGCTAAGTTAGTTATGTCCTTCCCTGTATGTACCAGAAGTTACGTGGACATGCTGCACAGAGTCAAGGAGCTGTGTCGGTATTTGCCTGGTTTGGAAGGAGAGACTCGGTCACGGTGTTGCAGTCAGGTGGTCATTTGTGCAGCACTGGTCCTTTTCCGAAGTGCTTTCCTCTATGTTTCTGCTGTACAACCAGCATTGTTCCAGGGTTTGTTTCTATACGTTTGTTTTTTTTATTATGCCCTTTGTTTTTTTTATTGCTAGTTGAATCAAACTTGTGTTTTATTGCAGCAGTTGTTAATGGGATTAATTCTGGACCATGGATTCTTGTGGAGGACTTAAGCTCTGTGTATACTGATTTAGAAGTGGAGAGAGGAGCATTGAAACATGTTCACAAGAAACGGAAACTTGCAGATGGGAGAGAGAAGACAATGGTAACAACAATTAGTATGCAAACCTAAGCTTGATGCATACGCATATGTTTGAGTCACGATGTTTATACTTGATTGACATACATTTCATTGTAGAGCTCAGACGATGAAGAAATCATGGGAAAAGGCCGTGGGCGACATATTATAGTTAATAAGACTGAAATGCCCGGTTGGTCAGACACACTCGAGAGCTTCAGGACGGCAAGAGAGAGCTGGGACCTTCTTCATGCACATGAAGGCTTAGAGACAGGTACAATTCAACATAAAATCAGCAATAACTATTTTTATTTCTACTCATACGCTCTTCATATTAGTGTATTTAATATGTAAAATGTGTAATTATCTTTTATTTACATAGAATTTAAAAAGATTTGTGCAGCATGGAAAACTGAGAGCTGGATGTGGTTCAGAATATTCCTCACCGACATGATAATATACCAGGTAAAAACTATTTACTGTATATCAGTTTTTTTATGTGAGAGCAGAGCAATAAAGATGGAAGAAAACTAGGAAACTAATTTTTTTTTTATGTTTGACCTCTAGGGACAGTACCGTAAGGCTCTCTCCAGCCTGCACCAGATGGCAGCAGTGCAGCAGCCTCAGCCAGGGCAGCAGAGCCCCTCAGGACAGGCCAGTTTAGAGCACCACAGGCTCTGATCCAACAAGCCTCCTGTCACTATGCACTGGAGAGTACAGGGTATGTATGTAGACAATACAACTGCTTTACTCTTTTACGCTGTGTAGGCCTTAAAACTTCTGTTAACTTTATTATTCAGCTTGCCTGTGACAAGTTACTAGATGTGGTTAGTGGGCTGGTACCCCCAAATTATGAACAGACTAAAAGTTCAGAGGATCTGTGTCGTCTCAAGGCCAAAGCAAGGAAAGGTACATTTGAAAACTTAAACATCCACTGTTTAAAGACAACTATTTGTAATTGCAACAACTCTATTTTTATTTTGGTTTCACAATTAGGTAATGACCTAAGGTTACTACCCTGCACCAGCAAAGCCATCCTACCTTTTTGCCTGCAGCTGATGTTGGC